>JAJHZJ010000293.1:2970687-3421735 GCA_023548195.1 Bettongia penicillata ogilbyi | reverse complement strand
CTGATAACCTTAAAATTAAGCAGCCAAAGGAAAAAGAAATTGATTTTTTTGTGTGTGTGAGAAAGAGCACGAGAGCAAGAGTGAGCAAGAGAAAGAGAGAGAGAGAGAGAGAGAGAGAGAGAGAGAGAGAGAGAGAGAGAGAGAGAGAGAGAGAGAGAGAGAGAGACAGAGAGAGAGAGAGAGAGAGAGAGAGGGAAATTATTAAGCCAGATAATATCTTCATATAACCATGAGATCATCAGCCACACTGGTCCCTACATTACTCCAGATATAATGTTTAGCTTCATCTGTAGAAGAGAAGAAATACTTTCCTAGATAGCAATAATGGAAGGGCCTCCCCCAAAAAGAGAGTAAAATGATGATATGTTCTGTTCTCAAAAATTAGAAAGGACTTAAAGTGCTCCTTATTACCACTGGCAGCAAATGAATGACAATCTGCAATTATAAGATGAAGATTATAATGCCATCATTTTGGAATGCTTCCTCAGTGTCCGTGATACCAGAGAATAGAGAGTCCCTGCTCTGATTTATGAAATGGCAACTTCTCAATCCACTCATATTGCAGGAAATGTCCCCTTTCTGGGACTTCATATCCATCTTAGTCTGCCCTCATGAGCACAGTTAGGGTGAGTCCAAAGTTTCATTTAGATATACCAGATATTTATGAATCCCAGAATTTCAATCTTGAACAGGCATTAGAGAATATTTTATCCAATCCTCTCATTTTAAATATGAGAAAACTGAGTCACAAAGAAGTAGTTTTTTCTAAGATTGCCTAATTGTGCCATAGACAGGATTCTTTTAGTATGCTTTCTGTTAGCAATATAACAAAGTCTCTTATGACATCCTTATGGACAAGATGGATAAATGTGGGTTGAGTTTGTATTTAGATGGATTCATAATAGATGGAAGTCACCTTATCTGAAGAGTGTTGATTAATGGATTAATAATGTTAGTGTAGAAGAGCAGCTATAATATAGTACCTCAGGGAAATCTTTTTGGCCCTGGCATGTTCAAGACTTATTGATGGCTCAAATGAAGACATTAAGAGAATACTTACCAAATCTGTGAATAACATAAAGCTGAGAGGGAAAATAAATATGTTGAGATGATAGAATCAGAATCCAAAAATACTTCCACAAGCTGGGACAATAGGCTGAATATGACAAGATGAACTTGAGCAGGAATTAATGTACATTCCTGTATTAGGGTTCAAAAAGTCAATTGAATGACTACAGATTCGGGGAGAACTGGCTTAACAGCAGTTTATGTGAAAAAATCATAGGAGATTTAGTTGACTAAAAGCTCGACATGTCACAGTATGTTAGATTGCAAAGGACTTTAGAGATCATCTCATCCAATTCCATCTGACAGATAAGGAAACAGAGAAACTTTGTCTCCTGGCTCCAGGCTCACTTTTCTTACTTAAGAGATATAAAAGCAGAATTGAATAAAGCTCACACCTGGTGTGACAGACTGTTATCAAACAAAACCCTTTCTCTTTTCCCAAATCCTTTGTTGACAGTTTAGTGATAAAGAATGGGGTTTCAATGAGACCCTCTATTCAAGTTAAATGGCTACTCTGTAATTTCAAGGTATAACTGTTTTTCCTTTCTTTTTCTCAATATAATTGAGAAAAGAATTCTGTCCAAGATTTCTGAGGAATAGAGATTGGTTTAATTTAATTAAAATCGCTGCCAGATATTCAAACCAGTCTGTTGAACAAAAGGTATCAAGGGTATCTTTTGAGGTTCTTTGATCGGAGAGTACGTTGGGTCCAAAATATCTGATTCAGGTCCTGGGAAACAGGACAGCACAAATTCCAACTTTGACCAGTCTTCCCAGACTGCAGACATCAAGAAAGGAAGAGTTACTATTGTTTTGACCAAACAGTGAAATAAAGAAAAAAGGAAAGTTAGTTTGATGCCAAAAGGCATTAATTACATCAGGACAGAGCAGGAGAAAAGACACATTCAAATTAGTACATAGTCTTTGGAATCATGTTTTCATCAGAAGAATTCACCAATCAATGAACCAATCGATGAATAAAGCATTTATTCAACCCCATCTATGGGTCAGGCAGTGGGTTAGATCATGTAGAATAAAAAAACATATAACAACCTAAAGCAGTGCCTACTCTCAGGGATCTTACAAGGAAACCAAAATGTACACAAATAAATAAATGCAAATTATGTATGAATATAATGAAGGATTTACTAACATCTAAGGGAACCAAGAAATACTTCATAAGATTTTCTTAAACTGCAGGTCTGATCATGTCACAGACCAATTCCCCTACTCAGTAAGCTCCAGTGGCTCACTATTAGCATCAGGATGACATACAAATTTGTATTTGGCATTCAAAACTCTTTGTAACCTAGCCCTCTCCTACCTTTTTCAGTTTTGTTACACTTTACTCTCTGATACGTATTCTTCTATCTAGTGACAATAATCCCCTAGCTGTTCTCCAAAGTAGACACTCCCATTTCTTAGTTCTAGGAGTTTTCTGTGGCTGTCTCCCATGCCTGGAATGTACTTTGACTACTAGCCTCTCCATCTTCCCTGTATTCCCAGATAAAATTTTACCTTCTACAGGAAGCCTGCTCCAACTCCTCTTAATTTCAATGCCTTTCCTTTTTTAATTATTTCTTCTTTATCACAGATATAGATATACAAACACATGTGCACACATGTGTATGCATGTGTGTGTGTGTATAAAGGGAGAATTTATTTTATATATATATATATATTTGTTTGCATGTTGTCTCCTGCATTAGATTGTAAGCTCCTTGAAAGAACTGACTTTTGCCTCTTTTTTGTATGCCCAGCACTTATCACAGTGCATAACACATAATAGGTATTTAATAAATAATAATTTCATTTATTTTTTTTATTTGTTTGGTTACCTATTATAGATTTCAGCATTCATTTCCATGGAATTTTGAGTTCCAATTTTTCTCCCCATCTCTCCTCTCCCCTACCCCATAATGTCTTGCATTCTGATTACCCCTTCCCTCAATGTACCCTCCTTTCTATTACACCCCACCCTTCCCTTATCCCCATTTTTCTCTTGTAGGGCAAGATAAATTTCTATATCCCATTACCTGCATTTGTTATTTTCTAGTTATATGCAATAATAATTCTCAACATTCATTTCTAATACTTTGAATTCCAACTTCTCTCCCTCCTCCCCTCCCTATCCATCTCCACTGAGAAGGCAAGCAGTTCAATATAGGCTACACATGTGTTGTTTTGCAAAATACTTCCATAATAATAATGTTGTATAATACTAACTATATTTTTCTCCATCCTACCCTGTCTCCCCTCTTTTTTCCTACTCCCTCATTTGACCTTGTCCTTTCCCCAAAGTGTTTACTTCTAGTTACTCCCCTTTTCCCATTTGCCCTCCCTTCTATCATCTCTCTTACCCCACTTGTCCCCTTCTCCCCTACTTTCCTATAGTGTAAGACAGATTTTCATATCAAATTTAGTGAGTATGTTATTCCCTCCTTAAGCCATATGTGATGAGAACAAGTTTCACTTTTCCCCTCTGACCTTGTCCATTTTCTCCTCCATTGAACAAGATTTTTCTTATCTCTTTCATGAGTGATAGCCTGCCCTATTCCATTTCTCCCTTTCTCCTCCCAATATTTTCCTCTCACCCCTTAAATTAATTTTATATTTTTGTGGATATCATCTCTTGTGATTTAACTCAACCTGCAGTCTGTGTGTGTGTATGTGTGTGTGTGTGTGTGTGTGTGTGTGTGTGTAAAATCCCTCCATCTACCCAAATACTGAGAAAAGTCTCAAGAGTTACAAATATTATCTTTCCATATAAGAATGTAAATAGTTCAGCTTTAGAAAGTACATTATGATTTCTCTCTCCTGTTTACCTTTTCATGCTTCTCTGATTCTTGTGTTTGAAAGTCAAATTTTCTTTTCAGTTCTGATCTTTTTATCATGAATGCTTAAAAGTCCTCTATATCCTTGAATGATTATTTATGTCCTTGAAGTATTAAACTCAGTTTTGTTGGATAGGTGATTCTTGGTTTTAATCCCAGTTCCTTTGACTTCTGGAATATCCTATTCCATGCCCTTCCATCCCTTAGCATAGAAGCTGCCAGATCTTGTGTTATCCTGATCGTATTTTCACAATACTCAAATTGTTTCTTTCTAGCTGCTTGCAATATTTTCTCCTCAATCTGGAAACTGAAATTTGGCCACAATATTCCTAGGAGTTTCTCTTTTCAGGTGTCTTTCAGGAGGTGATCAGTGGATTCTTTCAATAATCATTTTGCCCTCTGGTTCTACAATATCAGGGCAGTTTTCCTTTATAATTTCATGAAAAATGATGTCTAGGCTCTTTTGTTGATCATGACTTTCAGGTAGTCTCATAATTTTTAAATTGCCTCTCCTGGATCTATTTTCCAGGTCAGTTGTTTTTCCAGTGAGATATTTCACATTATCTTCTAGTTTTTCAATCTTTTAGTATTGTTTTGTAACTTTTTGCCTTATCTCGGTCATTAACTTCCCTGAACTCCACTTTCTCTTAAAAGAACAATTTTGTTCAGTGAACTTTTGAACCTTCTTTTCCATTTGGTTAATTCTGCTTTTTAAAGCCTCCTTCTCCTCATTGGCTTTTTTGATCCCTTTTTCTAATTGAGTTAGCCTCTAAGGTGTTATTTTCCTCACCATTTTTTTGGTTTTCCTTTAGCAAGCTGCTGACTTGCTTTCAGGCTCTTCTATTGCCTGAGTCCATTTCATATTCATTTTGGAGGTATTGGAGGCAGAAGCCTTGATTTCCTCTGACAGTATGCCTTGTTCTTCCTCATCCCAAAGGATGGAAGGAGACACCTGTTCAACAAGAAAGTAACTTTCTATGATCTTATTTTTTTTCCCTTTTGGGGGCATTTTCCCAGCCATTTACTTGACTTCTGAATCCTTTGTCAAGAAGAGAGTCCTAGTGCTCCTCCTCCCCCCAGTACCATGCTCAAGGCTGAGATTCAGGTCAGCTGTTCAATTCCCCCAGGGGCTTTAGGTGGGGGCAGGGCCACCACTCAGGGCAGAGGCTTAGATCAGCTACTCATTTCCCCCAGAGGCTTTAAGTTGAGGTGCCTGAATAATGGACCCAGGCTGCTTTCAAGGCCACTGTAGCCACCCAGTGCCTGCTGTTATTGCTGCTGCCACTGTCTCTGTCACTGCCTAGGGCCAGTGCTGTGGGGACCCTGCTCCCCTCTTGCTTAGCTGGGAAAGCCCTCCCACACTAACCTTTGGTACTTTCTTTGTAGCTTGTGGGTTGAGTGATCTGGGACCCTCCCTGCTGAGAATTCTGCCCCAGAGGTTTGTTCAGGTCCTGTTCCTCCCAGTGCCATGTGGCCAGGGCTGGGCTCTGCTCCACTCAGTGTCCTGTGAGATAGACCTTTCCTGTTGGCCTTCCAGGTTACCTTTGGTTGGAAACCTCTTCCACTCTGTTGTTCTGCAGCTTCTGCTGCTCTAGAATTTGTTGAGAGTCATTTTTTACAGGTTTTTCGTGGTCTGTGAGGGTAGCAGTAGAGTATATGCATCTTTCTACTCTGCCATCTTGGCTCTGTCTCCATAAATAATCATTAATTTATTGATTTAGCACTTGAGTTTAAATTTGAGGCATTTAAGTAGCACAATTGCTAGAGTACTGGTCTTGGAGAGAGGAAGACTTCATTTCAGATCCACCTCAGATACTTACTTGTTCTGTGACCCAGTATGACTTAATTTTTGTCTGCCTTAGTTTCCTCAAGTGTAAAATGAGTGAGCACTATGACCTGGCTTCTCATTAAATTAAAAAAAAAAATATGGTATTGCCAAGATGACACAGTGAAAGCAGAGCCTCACCTGAGTTCTTCCCCAAACTCCTTCAAATACCTCCAAAAGAGACTCTGAAGAAATTCTAGAGTGCCAGAATTCATGAAGAGGCAGAGTAAGGCAGATTTCCACCCATACACAACCCAAAGTTTGAAGGAAGGGTCTATTGTATCAGGCTGGGACAGGAGCATAGTCTAGTGTTCAGGCCGCACCAATGTAAACTCAACCATAACAAAGTTGGAACAGACCTCAGGCGACTGAATAACTAGCAGCAGTGGTACTTTCCAGACCCCTCAGCATAGGAGGCAAACCTCTCAGAACTGGGTGAAAAGCAGAGTCTTGCACAGGGCCTGCGACAGGGGCAACAGCTGCTCCTGGGAGTATCAATACATAAACAGAATGTGTGTGATCCACCTATTTAAACTTCTGGGAGTCAAGATGGTGGAGTAAGCAGTAAATTACTCTCACCTTCCTTTTATATACCTTGAAAAGTTCAGAGACTATTGCTCCAGGAAAAATCCTGGAATAGTGCAACCAGCAGAAAGACATGACACAAATGTCATTTATCTCAGAAGGCTAGGGGGGTTATGAAAAAGGTCCCTCTTGCTGTGATTGAAGGACACCAGTATAGGACCAGAGGCATTTCAGAAACTAGCAAAAAAACCAATCTCAGCAAACCAATGGGAGATCCTGAGCCCCAGGGTGGAGGAGCAGGCAAGTGCCAACACAAGGTACACACCAGTCACCGCTACTACCTCCAGCTCAGTATCAGGTAAACTACCAGATCTCTACAACATCCAGCTGCCAGCACCTGAGGCTCCTGCAAACAAAACCAGTAGCAAGGCCCCAGCCCTAAGCACAAGAAATCTGGGACAGTGCCTCTTGGGGACCAGAAGCAGAGATTAAATTTAAAAGCCAGAAAAAAGGCAAATCACCTGAGCAAGAAACAACAAAGAAAAACAGTAACCATGAAGAAGTGTTTTGGTGACAGGGAAGATCTAAACACCAATTCAGGAGAGGACAACGTGGTCAATATATTCACATCCGAAGCTTCAAAGGTGAATACGAATTGGTCTAAAGCCCAAAAAGCCTTCTTGAAAGACCTCAAGAAGAATTTTAAAAGTCAAAATAGAGAGGTAGAAGAAAAATTGAATGATGCCTTTAAAAATACAATTGGCAAAATGGGGGAGGGGGAAAGTACACTGGAGAAAACAATTCCTTAAAAACTAGAACTGGTCAAGTGGAAAAGGAGGTACAAAAACTAACTGAAGAAAACATTATGTTAAAAATTAGAATTTGGTGAGTGGAGGCTAATGACTCTATGAGACATCAAGAATCAGTCAAATAAAATCAAAAGAATAAAAAAATGGAAGAAGACATAAATTGGAAAAAAACGGCTGACCTGGAAAAGAGATTTAGGGGCGATAATTAGTGGTCTGTCTGAGAAACATGACAAAAAAAAAGAGCTTGGATAATATCTTCAAAGAAATAATCAAGGAAAATTTCCTTGAGGTCATAGAACCAGAGGGTAAAATAGTCATTGAAAGAATTTACCAATCATCTCTTGAAAGAGATCCCAAATTGGAATAGTGTTGCTGAATTCAAGATTGATCAGATCAAGGAGATAAAATTTACAAACAGCTGAAAAGGAACAATTCAAATATCATGGAACCACAATAAAGATTATGGAGGACTTTGTATATTCTACATTAACAGACTGGAAGGTTTGGAATATGAAGATGAAGGAACTTGGACTACAACCAAGGATCAATTATCCAGCAAAATTGAGCATAACCTTTCAGGCAAGGAGAGGAACATTCAATGAAATAAGGAATTTCCAGACCTAACTGATAAAAAAGACCATAGCTCAATAGAAAATTTGATATTCAAATACAAGACTCAAGAGAGGCATAAAGAAATAAACAGGAAAAACTTGTTATTTGATATGGGCAAACTGTTTGCATCCCTATATGATAGGATGATACTTATTAATCTTGTGAATGATATATTTAATATGGAATTTTAAATGGATATAGAGATAGATAGAGGGTATGTATAGAGGGTGATGTGATGATGATATATATATATATATATATTATATATATATATATATATATGAGTGTGTGTGTGTGTGTGTGTATAATTAAGGTGTGTTATAGTAGAAGAAAAAAAGAGAGGGAAATGAACATTGTTTGAGCTTTACTCTCATCAGATTTGGTTCAAGGTGGGAACATCATATTCAGTTAAGTATAGAAATCAACTTGCCTTATAGGCAGTAGGAGGAGAAAGGGAAAATAAAAGGGAAGAGATAAGTAGAAGGGAGAGAAGAAGTAGTAAAGGAAAAGGAAAAGAAAAGGGAGGGGGGCTGATAGAAGGGAGGGAAAATTGAGGGAGGCAATGGTCAAAATTTTGAGGAAGGGAAGGGAGAAGGTAGAAATAAAAGCACAAATGGGTGGGGGTGATAATGGAATGAACTATCCCACAAAACAGAGGTGGATGGCAGAATGGATTAAAAATCATAATCATACAATATGTTGTTTACAACAAATACGTTTGAAGAACCTCTATAATTTGGCTTTCAAAATTCTTCTTGAGTTCTTCCAAAAATGCTCTTTGGGCTTGAGAACAGTTCATATTCCCTTCTGAGGTTTCAGATGGGAGCACAGTCTCAGTACTTGTGCCTTCAGTATTTGTGTTTTGGTCCTTGTCCCCATAGTAAGTTTCTATGATCTTTTCTGGTTTGCTTTTTGCTCATGATGATTGCCTTTTTCCTGGCTTTTAGAGTGGATCTCTGCTTCTGGGGCACAGAGGGCTCTGTCCCTTGGTTCTTGTGCTTAGAACTTAAGGCTTTGTGTACTGTGGCCTCTAGTTCTTTTAGCTAGAAGCTAAGATGCTGCCACTTATGTGCTGCTGAGCTGGCTGGTGTGTCAAAGGAGAGGCCAGGTGAAGTCTTTCTGAGTTTCCCTCGAGTTATCTTGGAATTCATTGCATGAGGTGTAGGGGTGGAGGTGGTCTGGCCACCAGAGGTCTCCTCTCCTGTACTAGAGCACAGGCAGGATCAGCAGCTGATAAACCACAATTTGTGCTGGTGTCAACAAGCAATAGCAATCCTAAGCTCAAACAAAGCAAAAGCAGAAATGAATCTAATCAAAAGAGATGAGGAAGGAAACTATATTCTGCTAAAAGCCACCATAGACAATGAAGGAGTATCATTACTAAACATATATGCACTAAATGACATAACATCCAAAATCTTAGGGGAGAAGTTAAGGGACTTATAGGAAGAAATAGATAGCATAGCTATAGTAGTGGAAGACCTCCGAAGGTGAAAAAATCTAACCTTAAAGTAGACAATAAAGAAGTTAAGGAGGTGAATAGAAAACCAGAAAAGGTACACATGATAGATCTCTGAAGAAAATTGAATGGGAATTGAAAGGAATATGCCTTTTTCTCACTGGTTCATGACATATACACAAAAATTTGCCATGTACTGGGGCATCCAGTGCAGAAAGACAGAGATAGTCAATGCATCCTTTTCAGGTTATGATGCAATAAAAATTATATGTAATAAAAATCCATGGAAAGATAGACCAAAATTTAATTAGAAACTAAATAATCTTATCCTAAACATTAGGGTGAAACAACAAGTCATAGAAACAATAATTTCATTTAAGAGAATGACAGTAATGAATCAACCTACCAAAACTTATGGGATGCAACAAAAGCAGTTCTTAGAGGAAGTTTCATATCTCTAAATGCCCACATGAATAATATAGAGAAAGAGGAGATCAATGAATTGGGCATCCAACTGATAAAACTAAAAAAGAACAAATTGAAAATCCCCAATTAAATAATAAATTGGAAATACTGACAATCAAAGTAGAGATTAACAAAACTGAAATTAAGAAAATTGTAGAACAATAAGTTAAACTAAGAGCTGGTTTTACAGAAAAAAAATAAAATTGATATACTTTTAGTCAATTTGATTTTAAAAAAGAAGAAAACCAAATGACCAGTATCAAAAATGAAAAAAAAAATGAATTCACCACCAATGAAGAGGAAATGAAAATAATAATTAGAAACTCTTTTGCACAGCTGTATGCCAATAAATTTGACAATCTTATTGAAATGGATGAATATTTACAAAAATGTAAATTGCCCAGATTAAGAGAAGAGGAAGTAAAATACTTAAATGATTCAATCTCAGAAAAAGAGATTTGATCAAGTCATTGATGAACTCCCTAGGAAAAAATATACAGGGCTAAAAGAATATACAAGCAAATTCTATCAAATATTTAAAGAACAATTAATTCTATTATTATTGCTATATAGATTATTTCAGAAAATAGGCAAAGGAGTACTACCAAACTCTTTCTATGATACAAATATAGTACTGATACCTAAATCAAGAAGAGTTAAAACAAAGAAAATTATAGACCAATTTCCCTAACAATTACAAAGCAAAAATTTTAAATAAAATATTATCGAAAAGATTACAGCAACTTATCATGGGAATAATACATTATGATCAGGTAAGATTTATATGAGGAATGCAGGACTGGTTCAATACTGGGAAAACTATCAGCATAATTGACCATATCAACAATAAAGCTAACAAAAAACATATGGATGTTTCAATAAATGCAAAAAAAGCTTTTGATGAAGTACAACACACATTCCTATTGAAAACCCAGGAGAGTATAGGAATGAATGGAGTCTTCCATGAAATTATATGTAGCATCTACTTAAAACCACCAGCAAATATAAGATGTAATGTGGATAAGGTAGAAACATTTCCAATAAGATGAGGAGTAAAACAAGGATGGACATTATTACCACTGTTATTAAATATGGTACTAGAAACATTAGATTTAGCATAAAGAAAAAAAATAGAAGGAATTAGAATAGACAAGAAATAAAGCTGTCATTTTTTCCTGATGATATGATGATAAACTTAGAGAATCATGTAAAAAACTACTTGAATTAAAATAAACAACTTTTTCAAATGTGTAGGATATTAAATAAACCCAAATAAATCCTCAATATTTCTATAAATTACTAGCAAATCTCAACAGGAAAAGATATAAAGAGAAATTGCATTTAAAGTTGCTGTAAATGTTACAAAATATTTGGGAGTCTATCTGCCAAAAGAAACCTAGAAACTATATGAACACAATAATAAAACACATTTGTACAAATAGTGTTAGATCTAAACAAATGGAAAAACATCATTTGCTCATGGGTAGGCTGAGCTAATATAAGAAAAATGACAAATCTACTTAAATTAATTTAACTTATTTCAGAGTCAGAAAAAATTATATCAAAATTCATCTGGAGAACAAAAGTTCCAAAATAACAAGGGAATTAATGAAAAGAAATGCTAGGGAAGGTGGCCTAGCCAAACCAGATCTCAAATTGTATTATAAAGAAGCAATCATCAAAACTACTTGGTACTAGCTAAGAAATAGAGTGGTGAATCAGTGGAATATGTTAGGTAAAGAAGACACAGTAGCCAATGACTATAGCAATCTGCTGTTTGATTCCAGCTTTGGGGATATGAACTCACTAAATGACAAAAACTGCTGGAAAAAGTGGAAATACGGTATAGACCAGTATCTTACACTGTACCAAGATAAAGTCAAAATGGGCACTCAATTTAGATATAAATACTGATCGCAAACTGGGAAAGCAAGGGATAGTTTACTTGTTAGATTTATGGAGAGAATTTAAGACCAAAGAAGAGATAGAGAACATCATGAAATGGAAAACTGATAATTTTGATTGAAAAGTTTTTTGCACAAACAAAGCCAAAGCAACCAAGATTACGAGGGAAGCAAAAACTGGGAATTTTTACAACCAGTGCCTCTGATAAAGGTCTCATTTCTAAAATATATAGAGACCTGAGTGAGTATATAAGAATCCCAGTCATTCCTCAATTGATAAATTGTAGAAGGATATGAGCAAACAGTTTTCAGAGGAAGAAATTAAAGATATCTGTAGTCATATAAAAAAAGGTCTAAATCATGCTAATCAAAACAACTCTGAGTTACCATATCACCCATATCAAATTGACTAATATGAGAAAACAGGAAAATTATAATTGCTGGAGAAGATATGGAATAATTGGAAGACTAATGCATTGCTGGTGGAGTTGTGAACTGATCCAACAATTTTGGGAGCAATTTGGGACTATGTCCAAAGGGCTACAAAAATGTGCACACTCTTTGCCCCAGCAATAGCACTTCCAGGTCTGTATCCCAAATAAACCATAAAAATGGGGAAAGGATCCACATGTACAAAAATATTTATTGCAGCTCTTTTAGTGGTGGCAAAAAATAGGAAATTGAGGAGTTGCCCATCAATTGAGGAATGGCTAAACAAGTTGAGGTTTATGAGCAGGCAGACTTCAGAAAAACCTGGAAAAACTTATGTGAACTGATGCTGAGTGATAGGAGCAGAATCAGAAGATCATTGTACAGAGTTACAATCACATTATGGGATTACCAGCTTTGATAATAAGATAACTCCAAAAGGCTCATGATGGAAAATGCTATGCCCATCCAGAGAAACATTTATGGAGTCTCAATGCAGATGGAAGCATATTATTTTCTCTCTCTCTTTTTTTGTTTTGTTTTGTTTGCTCTTTCTTGTGGGTCATTCCATTGATTATAATTTTCTTTACAAAATGACAATCAAGAACCTAAACCATTCACCTGGTTAGGAGGAGTCAGCACCCTGAGCTTCAAAGAAAATACAGAAAAATCAAAGATCAATAGACATGACTTCCTCTGCCTGCATTCAACAGACAGTTGGACTTGTCTGAACATAGTTACCAGAGAGAGAAACAACTAGTTTTCCAAGCCAGGTGGCTTCTTAAGTGACTTCCCAGAGCCCTAGTCTGGCAAAACAAACACTTCCAGTCAGAAGACCCAAAGTAAAACCTCAGCTCAGAGCATTTATTCCTTTTGTAGACTGAGAGTGCATGGAAACCCTTGAGAATCAATGCCTTTTTAAGAGGCTTGAGCCTTCCCACAAATCTTCACTAATCAAACTCCCTTTAATGGGCAGGCCCATTTATGGGTGGGGAAGATCTTTAATCACATTAAAATAATTAACAATACAAATATATATACTGTTTTTAGTTAAAGAAACTTTTTTCTGTACTTTACTCCTGGTAAAGACTCTTGATTGATAAAGGCAGGATTCAGTCAGAGGCATTGATTATACTAAAACAAAAACAGTGAAAGATCCTCTTTTCCTTGCCCTCACACCTTGGTGTCTTCCATGTCTAACCAAGCTCTAAGCATTCCACAATGTCTGTTTTACCTGCCTTCATGACTATTGGAACAGATCACTCTCATCTTCATATTCTATCAGGGGAATCCTTAACATGTTGTAGATACTTCCCTGACTCAGCAATGGGTTTGAGACCCCTTGGTTACCTTCAACATTGTTTAGCTCCTCTGCCAAATCAGATCATCAGGGTTTGGCTGCTGCACATGCTACAGTTTCTTAAAACTACAGATGAGACTTAGGTGGAACAGGTGGACACCAAAGGTGGAAAGCAGCCCAGGAAAGGTCTCTGCAGGCTTCATATCAATGCCTGAACACACCTTACACTGCAAGGCTAGATAATACTATTCAGAAGCAGTTCATTTAAAGTATTAAGTACACAATACACTTTCCTAGGGGAACTTTAAAAGGAGAGAACTCAGGTACAGAGACAGATGACAAATAAATATTAAAAAAAAAGATATTTTTAAGAACTAGAGTTTTGTATATGTATCTATATGGACATATATATATATATATGCATCACATTTGTGTGTACATGTATATGTGTGCACATGTATATGTTTAGCTAATGAGGTGGAATATTTAGTGTATTGACCTTTTGGGAATATTGATGAAGATTTTTGTATTAGGAGAGAAGATATTATTTAACTCCAATTTCCTCTTTAAAAAAAAAAACAAATTAGTTATTTTGTTTGCCTTTCTAAGAGGTTAGCTTTTTAAAAAGACAAAATAAATAAACCATAAGCTAATTTGCTTTCCAGAATTGTTGGATCAAATCACAACTCCATCAAGGCTGCGTTACTTGATCTGTCCTTCCTTAGTCCCTCAGGTAATTGCTACTTCATTTTTTGACCATTTTAACCAATCTGATGGGCCTGGGGTAGAATTTTTTTTATTTGCCTTTCTCTTACTATTCGTTATTTAGAACAATTTCCAAAATGATTGTTAGAAGTTTGTATTTTTTAAGCACAACCTATCCATGTGCTTTGACAATTTATCTATTTCAGAATGGCCCCTTAACACTCAAGGAAAGAGAAAGGTTGACGGATAGATGCTTTTCCACTTTCTAAATACTACCACTCCATGCCCCCTTAGCAGAGCAGGGCACCATAGCCATTAAGGTAAGTATAAGAATTGGCTAACTTCTGATACACAGACACACACATGCACAGACATGCACACACACATACACGCATGAATGTACACTTTAATGTTGGGAAATATCATCAATAGTGGAGAGGTTGGATGAGGATGAGGAAATGCCTTATACATTAGGCATTGCAATGAGCTTTAACTTAACTTAAGCATTACATCTGCCAAGAGGTAGAGAGAGGAAGGAGAATTTTCACTACTTGGGGACTACTTGATGTAAAGGCATGGAGGAAAAAAAATGGAATATGTTGCCTAGAAAAAAGAAAATGAATAGTTGGTAATGCAGAAGAGGGCTGGTAAAGGTAAAGTTTGCTTTTAATAACACTCCCTTAATACTCTTTATCTTTTAGGCACCTGTTTCCTACAGTTGGCACCTATCAAAACCTGCATTTAAGAAAGGACTTGAGACCGCCATCTAAATCAATGAGTTATAATTAGAGATACAACTTAGAATGTACAAGTTTTATGTTGGGAAAATTACTAAATATATTCAAGCATAATAGTGTAACTAAAGGATTTGTAGACTGTTAAAGAATTTCAAGTATAAAGAGCATGAAGGGGGAGATATCTGGAAAGAGACAGGGTGCCATTGGGCATCTTTCTTGTATCTTTTTGCCTAAGGTTAACCCTAGACAGAATTACTTTACTTTCTTTTTCTTTTTCTTTCTTTCTTTTTTTTTTTTACAATGGAAAAGTTATAACTGGTTGTGAAAACAGTAGAGATTTTATTTGGAAGTTTTGTTTTTGGCATAATTTGTAGAGACTCACTGCTTAAGACTATTAAGTCTTAAACCACTGAGATTTGCTCCCGCTCTGAAAATATCTATATCACAAAGAGCAAACCACTGCAAATAGTCTGATAATTGGTGTATTCTTTAGGGCCTTGTGCTAAATGATAGAAATAGTCAATGCAAAATCTAAAAATTGGGGGCTGATTAAAACCAGATGATCACCACAGACAGCTGGATTTCATTCTTCTCTTCAAGTGATGGTCAAGAGATTCAGATATTCTTTCTTTTGCTTATTCAGAAATTGGATTGGGTTCAAATAGTATTACTTGGGAGACACTTGTCACTATATCTCTCTAAGATTTTGTGATAAAGAGAGAATTTCAATGATTGTGAGGGAATAAAACTTCCCTAAATCCAAAGAGGAGAATAAACTCTCACTGTTTATAGTAATGGAAGAAAATCATTTATAGAAACTTTAAGCATTCAACATGGTAAATGGCATGAATAGTGAATCTAGAAACAGATTGAATAGTGAATCTAGAATCAGAGAACTTAGATTCATATCTAAATCATTTTTACCACTCTTAGTCTTCCCGTCTGTCAAATGATGGGGGTTTGAGGAAATAGGTTTTAAGGTCTAAATCCCAGCATCCTATGCTTGAGATACCATACTTTTTGCAAATGATTCATTTGGTGTGTTATGTTTATATGGGTGTATCGGGTGCGGTGTCTTTTTCTAAGGTATTTAAATTTGACTAATTTTGCTGTCTTAAGATACATTCCAGGTTTGTGATTTCATAATTAATCTTTAAAAAACTAATGAACTTAAATATATTTTCAGTACCAAGACAGATCCTATTAATTTAATAGAGTTCTTAAGTGTGTAGACACTACTTCATTAATGTTTCCAAAATAGATAGTTAACTCATTCTTCCTTACTCCCAACACTCTGATGATCTTAGTGGAACGTGACTATTTTAAAAAATATTTTTCCCCTTTAAATATCTCAAAATGCTTTTAGTCAAGAATTTGAATATTTGAAATGGCATACTTTTTATCAGTAGCCTAAAGCAGTAACATTTAAAAGATTCTTAGGTTAGAAAATCTGATTCAAAGAGACAAAAAAGTGAGGAAATAAAGATTTGGATCATCATCTAAATTACATATTTATGACCAAAATAACCATGTTTTGGCACAGTGAATGAAGCACTTTTAGCCATTTACTTGTTTCAATCAGTGTTTTGTCATTATTAATGCCATTCAATATTCCAGTGAATCTCTGATCTCATCAATATATTTACTCATTGCAAAACTATACACTAATGAATCCATGTCTTCCAGTTTTTCCCAAAGTGATACTTTGATGTCCCATTTTTAGAGTTCTGCAAGGTCTAGAAACTTTTACCATCTTAGAAAAGCTTTGAGTAAAATATGAACAATAGACTTCTGATTTCTGATGTCCAGCATCACTAAGTACAGAAACTATAATATTAGTAGGGCGGCCACTTTATGATGAATTACTTTACAAATTACTTTACAAATTAAATGCTATAGAGCTACAAGATGGTAAGGATACAGGGAATGGGAGAAAGGGGAGATTATTAAAGAAAAGATTAGTGTAAATGGAATGTACTGATTAGTGAGAATTCATGGTTATTCATTTCAGTCCTTTAAAATCACTTAATTTGACCAATGTTAGCATCATGAGCTACTTGTAGAATATTTTTTAAATACTATGTGATTTTATTTAGTATCTCATTCTTTGTCCTCTTCTAATTAAATTAATTTGACTTAAAAAAATCAAAGTCAGTAAATTTAAGTTTGGTGGTTTTAAAATGTTCTGTCTGGGTAGGAGAAATATGAGACTTAACATAGCATTTAAAGTGGAAAACCATAAAGCAATAAATACATCTTTTTAAAGAGAGATTAACATTATAAAGAAGACTTCTGTTGGGCGGATTTATAGAACTTTAAGCATGATTGCTCTTCTTGAGTTGAAAAAATCTTAATTCTGCTAAAGGCTTCACTTGGTGGAGTTTTTGTACATCAGTTTTATAACTATAACTACACACATATATATTATATTATTTTATATATTCTTTTTATACTTGTCTTTAAATTGGCAAGGCTTGTGGTGGCTTCTTTTCCAGGATTTAGTCTGATCACTTAAGTGAACACTCAAGTGTTTAAAACTTCATAATAATGCACAGTAACTTACAAATGAAAGGTAACATTTGCTTTTGAAAGTGTTTGATAGATGGAGTATGTTGGTTTGCTTAAAGTAGGACTCTAGATATTTTGGTTTATGCCATTCAAAAACCTGTAGCTGTTCAGTAAAAATCAGAACAAACCTTGTTTACTTCTCATGACTTATATTGACACCCAAGGAAATGAGGAATTACACTCTCCTGTTTCTCTTTTAGACTGACTTTATAATCCCAGCCTTGTTCACATTTTCTCTTTCACCCCAGGTCCTATATGAAATTTTAAAATAATATTACATTCTAAGTCAGTCCTAATGGCATCTTTAAACACAAAAACTCAACTAAGATTGATAAATTAATGTCATCCACAAAAAGAACCAATCTGGAGGACTTTACCATCTATTGGAAATCCCTCTTTGACTTTAGACTCAGCTTCATCTCCTCCATAACACCAGAAAAATAAATTCAGCTACTATCACAACCACAATAGCAGATGTAGAAGACTTCAAGAACATTCAGGTGACCCAGATGATGAGACTGAAAGAATACCAAAAGTTTAAAAGTCCTGTTGGCTCTGAGAAAAAGTAAATGACCTCTTTACCCACAAATCTGATGACATAATCGGCATGGGCTTTCCTGTGAAAATCTCATATAGAAAAATAACCATCAATCCTAACTATATGGTCACTTCTTTATCAAATTAGACCTTTTTCAGGATTTGCCAAATAACCATTTGCTTAATTAAACCAAATCAGAAGAGTCAATAATAATAGAATCAGCTGATCCAAAGCATTTGGAGATTCCTATAACAGAAACAAATTCAAATGAAACAAAGGAGTTCTCAGATCAAATAAGAACCAGACCCACTGAGGTGGACATCTTCATTCCTAGCTTTAAAAGTATCAGTGGTTGAGAAGAGCTTACCAGAACTTTTACAGCCAAAACTGTGTAATATGATTGCATATCAGAATTATTTTCTGTGCAAACCTTTCCCACTCTTGCCCCTGCTTTTAAATAGGTATGTCTACTTTTTTTTAGCTCTTTTGTGAATTGAATTAACAAGTAAAGTGACTATAAATTTGGAACAATTGGTTTACTTTGGAATATATTCTAAGAGATTTTGCAGTGATGCTAGAAAAATGACAGGGATGAATCTCATTGATTTTTTTTTTTTAATGTAAATAGCAAAGATTTCAGAAATGGTCATTTTTCAGCCAAGTGAAAATATCTCCAACTGGATGCATCTCAACTTTTGCAAAGAAGAAAAAATCTATAATAGTTCAGTTCTCTAGTTTTTCTATTTAAAAAATCACTAAAATGTTAAGGAACTGCTTTTCCTTAACAGCTGAGTGGACAACAATGTGTGTGTGTGTGTACACACACATATACATATATTTGACTGGACTTTTCCCTAAACTGTCACAGTTCACATGTTTTTCATATTTTTTTAAAAATCTGTTTCACTTGAAAAAAAAAGATTGCTGAATTAGAGTTTCACAGATTTGTTACAAAATTAGTTTTCTTTATGGTTTTAGACTGTTTCATCCCCAGGACAACCAGCTCCCTTTTAAGTTCTTCTCCTTGATGGGGGGGGGGGGGGGAGAGGGTTGAGGAATTTATCAGATTTTTCTTGCTCAGCTTCAGGATCATTCTCAGGACCCAGGCTGGAAAGGACCACTCCTTACCCATTAGAATCCTAAAGTCCTCCAAAATAACAGAAAAACTTGTCCAAGAAAAATCTCAGTTAATGCAGAAATGAACCCTGAATCAATTGTCTGCATATGATCAGAATGTGAACTTGTTAGAACAAAGACTAAAATTAGGACAAAGGTAGAATAAAGAATTATATTGCATGCAAAAGAAACAACTAAATCATAATGTATTTAAATAACTCATTTAAAATGGAAAAATGGGTTGGGGGTAAATAGAAATTACATTGACTATAGCTTTAGCAATTGTATACAGAGAGTTAGCTCTATTAGGATTCCATCACAGGAATCTGATGGATCCAAAAAAGGAAATTAATTAGCAAACATTTAATTCACATACACAGAGAAATGGTAGCCAAAGTTGTTACAAGATTAGAATATAAACTTATTTAAAAATTTTATAAAGATGATTGTTGGTCTTGAATATCACTGTGTAAAAGAGAAGGAATCAACAGATGGTAAAAACTACTTTAAACTGCTAAGATATCTAAACTTGGTAAGAGGACATAGAAAAAAAGAAAGAGAAATAGAAGGAAGATGAAAGAAAAAAGGAAGGAAGGAAGGAAAGAAGGAAGGAAAAAGTAAAGATGAAAGGAAGAAAGAAAGAGAGGAAGGGAGGGAGGGAAAAACAAGGAAGGGAGGGAGGAAGGAAGAGGAGAAAAAATGGAGAGAACTAGATGAATTGACAAAAAGAAAATCATCCAACAGCCTCTGTGATTACTTTCCCACATATGCAAAACCTTTATGAAGCTCCTCTTCATACATACCCAGAGATCATCCTTAATTAAGGTTTTATAATAGAAACACAAAGGTTTTTGCAAGAGACACTGTACAATGGACCACATCTTCATCATCATATCAATGTACTAGAAGACATAGACAGTGCAGAATCTTACTGTCTTTACTATTTTTTGACTATGATAAATTCTTTCAATAGAGCAAAACAGAAAATAAAACCAGGAGCACTGACTGGGTGAAGTTAAAGAAATTTCTAACAATTACATCTCTCCAGAATGAAAAAGGTTGCTTTGGGAAGTAATGAATTATACCACTTCACTGAAGGTTTCTGGTACAAGGTGGAAGAACACTTGTCAAGGATATTGTACATGGTATTGCTCATCAGGTATCAGTTATTCTATTGGGTTACTGGGGTCCATTTCAGCTTTAGAAGTCTATGCATTTTTATTATGGATGAGATTTTTACAGTGAATTAAAGATTTTCTTTAGAACTTTAATGTTTTATAGATGGAGGAAGGAGAAAATATTGGATTGAGCATATTTGTATCACAAATATATCTTGGAATTTGCTTTTTTTAGGAAAAAAATATTTACCAATTTGAGAATGTTACTTTGTGATTAGTTTCTCTATGGAAAAGATTAAGAAAAATTCCAATAATTGAGTTTATCAATCAATAGAACTTGCTTCCTATTAAGATTCATTAGGCATTAATAGTAATACTGTTTTTGTGTACTCAAAAGCTTGAATTTAGCTGAATATTTTCCCCTAACTAAATTTTCCTAGCCCTACAAAAACAGTAAAGCTTACACAGAACATTATGTCAAAGGGTATTTTAACTGCTTAATACATTTTTTTTTCATTTTAAGGCATCTACATTTGTATTGACGTTTGTTTTCTTTCAGATCTTTAGATGTACAGACTTGGAGATGACACCATAACCACTTCTCCTACCTATAGCTCTACAAGTCTATGACTTGCCTCATAGTATAAACTTATACACTCTAGAGTTTAAACCCAGAAAAGCAAGATGTACCAATGAAACTCAACCTCTGGAATTTCTTTCTGTTTAAAATTGCATCAGAAATTTTGCAGTCATTTTTTTTTTAAAAAAAGAACAAACTATTCCCTTTTAGTTCCAAAAATGTGGGTGAGTAAAGGAAACCATGCTACTTTGGTATGATTTGGAAATATCTAATGAAAGCCTAATGGTATCTTCATGGGTGTAGTGCCTTTAAATGCCAAAATCACAGTCTTCAATTAGAACAGTTTTGAATTAGACTGCAGTAGATGATGAGATGAGGGTGTAGCTTCCTTTGGGTTTATATATCTTCCTTGTGAATAATCTGCTTCCTTAACTTGTACCTACACATCTGTTTGTGTTTAGCTCCAGAGAAAAGAACATCAGGAAACTATAATTTACTTTTCATGAAGGAATTAGAAATACCACTGTTGCCCAGCCAGAAATATTTACATTATCTCAAATTTAAAATATACAGAAATATTGCTCTTTTCCAACATTGCAGTTCTTCATAGTGGGTTTTTAGGCAAGAAAAGAAAATTTCAAAAGAGTAGTCAATCTCACTCTAACCTTAGTTCTTAGAAATATAAGTAATAAAGAGAAGATTGGCTTAGATAATCCCCAGGGGGCCTTCTAGATTTAACTTTTGAGGAGTCCATAAATCAAAGTATCACTTTCATTTTGTTGATAAGATAACTACTTTATATTTATATTTAAATTGTTGAGATAGTAATGAAAGCCTTTAAATTCAAACCAAAATATTTGAAAATTTCAAAACGTGGGCAATTTTCCCTTAATTAGTTTGCCTATTTTATGTTCAATGAAATCTGGAAGAATGAATCAAATAAAATTTAAAAAGTATAAAAATCAACATCAGAACCACATTTTGGAGGCAAGGTATACACAAATCATCATGACTCATATTTCTAATGTTTGCAAAGGGTTTTCCTTCATAAACCCATAATGTAAGTATTAGAAGTATCATCATTCAAGTTTCTCTGATGAGGAAGGTGATACCTGAAGAGATTAATTTTGTTTTCATATGAATAGTGTGAGGGGCAAAATTTAAACCTAGGTCTTCTTGCTTCCAAATCTAGCTCTTTTTTCACTAAATAAGACCCATAAAATAATTCCTGACTGTACTATGGTGCAAATGTCAGGCCAGGAAATGTTTATGATGGCATTGACTTTTTTTTTACCCAGGCAAATGTCTCAGGTATTTTATTTTATGGTCATGAGTAAATTTTATAATTTTGCAATTGTTAATTGGGTAGAGCAATGCTGACTCAGATGTGATCTCTGTATTCTGTCAACACCATTTGTTTTAAAGAAAAGATCAAGGGCAGGAGGCATGAGAATACTTGGCTAGAAGAAACCTGTTTTGTAAAATCAGCTATTATTGAATTCAAAGATTTTTTAAAATATTCAATGTTTTCATAATTGTTTGACCATTTATCATCTTTGCTTATTCAACCTCTTTCTTCTTTCTTTATTTTTTGTTTAACTCACATGCATATACAAATATTAAGCTTGTGTTACAGTTTTCTCAATAGTGATGGTAATATTACCAAAAAGCAATGGGATATTTCATTTGCTTGATACCTTTTGGACATTAGCTACAAGAAGGCAACATTCCTGATTAAAAACCATCACACTAATTTATATATATATAATATATATATAATATATATATAATATATATATATAATATATATATAATATATATATAATATATATATAATATATATATATATAATATATAATATATATATATATATATAAAATCCCTGTGGGACTTCACAGCTGTGAGATAAGGATAATGATAACATTTGATGAAGTTACATCAGGTACAGTGAACATCTGATCTATGAATTATGTATAATGATTTTTTCTCAAATGTGGAAAATATATTTTGGCATGAGGAGATAAAATTCAAGATCATCACAGAAATATTTTTAAATGATAAATGATAAATTTAAATTTATTTGAGGCTTTTAGATGGAAAAATGTGAAGCAAACGCATTTTTGAAAGTCTATTAGTAAGCTTTTATTCATTGATATTGTCTAATCAAATGAATTTAACTACATCTGATTTAGAATTATAAAATTAGAAATGTTAATCTTACTTAAAGTGAGAAAGTGATATCTTCCAATGGCTACATTATTCTTTAGAAATTATTTGCATTTTCTCAAAAACTGCTTTGAGTATGACTATCAATGATCAGTACTTAAGTGTTTGTCCTACAGAGAAGTAGAGTAGTTTTAAATGAATGTATAAATATGTTGACTACCTTCAAAAGACTGAGACAGCTGATAAAAAAATAACATAAGATGTAGAGACCAGGTCATATCATGGAACTAGATTCAGAGTCATAAAACCTAGCTCTAAGTTTCATTTTCCCTCTTTACTAGCTATTTGACTCTGAGTGAGTCAGTTAACTTCTCTGGGTCTGTTTCTGCATTAGTAAAATAAGGGGGTTGAAAAAGATCACCTTTACATTCCCATCAAGCTCCAAATACACAATCCTGTAAGATTTACCAATAAATTACCTTGCTTATAATATTCAGACAAACTATTTCACAGGATTTTTTTTATTTTTTTTGTTTTTTAATAAAAATTTATTTATTTAACTTTTTACATTCATTTTCACAAAATTTTGGGTTCCGCATTTTCTCCCCTTTTATCCCCTGCCCCCACCCCAATACACCGTGCATTCTAATTTTCCCTATCACCAATATGCCCTCTCTTCTATCATCCCTCCTTTCTCTTGTCCCCATCTTCTCTTTTGTCCTGTAGGGCCAGATGACTTTCTATTCCCCATTAACTGTATTCCTTGTTTCTTAGTACCAGGAATAATACTAAATAGTTGTTCCTAAAACTTGGAGTTCCAAATTCCCCCCATCCCTCCCTCCCCACCCATTCCCTTTGGGAAGGCAGGCAATTCAATATAGGCCATATCTGTGTAGTTTTGCAAATGACTTCGATAACAGTCGTGTTGTGTAAGACTAACTGTATTTCCCTCCATTCTATCCTGCCCCCCATTGTTTATATTCTGTCTTTTGATCTTGTCCCTCCCCAAGTTTTGACTTCATATTGCTCCCTCCTTTCATTGCCCTCCCTTCCATCATCCCCCCCACCTCGCTTATTTCCTTCTCCCCCACTTTCCTGTGTTGTAAGATAGGTTTTCATACCAAAATGAGTGTGCATTTTACTCTTTCTTTAGTCGAATGTGATGAGGGTAAACTTCATGTTTTTTCTCAGCTTTCCTCTTTTTCCCTCCACTAAAATGTCTCCTGCTTGCCTCTTGAATGAGATATAATTTACCACATTCCATTTCACCCCCTTTCCTCCCACTACATTTCTCTCTCGCCATTTACCTTAATTTCTTTTAAGATATGGTCCCATCCTATTCAATTCACTCTGTGCTCTCTGTCTCTGTATGCGTGTGCATGTGTGTATGTGTGTGGGTGGTCCCACCAACTACCCAGATACTGAAAAGTTTTAAGAGTTAAAAATATTGTCTTTCCATGTAGGAATGTAAACAGTTCACTTTTGGTAAGTCCCTTATGACTTCTCTTTGCTGTTTACTTTTTCATGCTTCTTCTCATTCTTGTGTTTGAAAGTCAAATTATCTTTTCAGCTCTGGTCTTTTCATCAAGAATGCTTGAAAGTCCTCTGTTTCATTAAAATACCATATTTTCCCCTGAAGTATTATACTCAGTTTTGCTGGGTAGGTGATTCTTGGTTTGAGTCCTAGTTCCTATGACTTCTGGAATACCCTATTTCATGCCCTTCAATCTCTTAATGTAGAAGCTGCTAGATCTTGAGCTATCCTGATTGTATTTCCACAATACTGGAATTGTTTCTTTCTAGCTGCTTGCAATATTTTCTCCTTGACCTGGGAATTCTGAAATTTGGCCACAATGATCCTAGGAGTTTCTCTTTTTGGATCTCTTTCAGGCAGTGATTGATGGATTCTTTCAATACTTATTTTGCCCTCTGGTTGTAGAATCTCAGGGTAGTTTTTCTTGATAATTTCATGAAAAATGATGTCTAGGCTCTTTTTTTGATCATGGCTTTCAGGTAGTCCCATAATTTTTAAATTGTCTCTCCTGGATCTATTTTCCAGGTCAGTTGTTTTTCCCATGAGATATTTCACATTCTCTTCCATTTTTTCATTCTTTTGGTTTTGTTTTGTGATTTCTTGGTTTCTCAGAAAGTCATTAGACTCTATCTGTTCCATTCTAATTTTGAGAGAACTATTATCTTCAGTGAGCTTTTGAACCTCTTTTTCCCTTTGGCTAATTCTGCTTTTGAAAGCATTCTTCTCCTCATTGGCTTTTTGAACCTCTTTTGCCAATTGAGTGAGCCTATTTTTCAAGGTGTTATTTTCTTCAGCATTTTTTTGGGTCTCCTTTAGCAAGGTATTGACCCGTTTTTCATGCTTTTCTTGCATCTCTCTCATTTCTCTTCCCAGTTTTTCCTCCACCTGTCTAACTTGCTTTTCAAAATCCTTTTTGAGCTCTTCCCTGCCCTGAGCCCACCAGACATCCACCTGGGATGTCTGGGATACAGAGGCCCTGACCTCCACGTCTTTCCTTGATGGTAAGAATAGTTCCTCATCATCAGAATTGAAAGGTGGGAACATCTGTATCCCATCAAAGTAGCTTTCTATAGTCTTATTTTTCTTCTCTTTTCTGGGCCTTTTCCCAGTCAGTTACTTGACTTCTGAGATTCCTGTCCACCCTTGCCTAGATCTGCCCAGCTAGTGCTTGGGGTCTGAGATTCAAATGGGCTTTTCGCAGCCGGAGCGGCTGCTATTCAATGTGAGCTTAAGTTCTGGTGCTTTGGTGGGGGCAGGGCCGTCTCCCAGGCTCAGTTCCCTCAGGGGGTTTATGCAGAGACCTTCGGTAATGGAGCTCCTGTTTGCTCAGGGAGTCCCAGGCCGCCACTGCCTCTGACGCTGCCTCTGCTGCTGCCTCTGCTGCTGCCTCTGCCGCAGCCTCCCAAGAGGCCCAAGTCACAGAGACACCCAGCTCCCCTCTCAGCCAGCGCAGAAGTCTCTCTCACTGACCTGTGTGCCTGTGGGTGGAGGGACCTTCGTGGCCCCAGAGGTTCTGTTCCTGAAGCCTGCTCAGATCTGCTCCTCTGGGGCCACGTGGCCAGGGCAGCTCAGGGGTGAGCTCCTCTTTCCAGGCACCACGGTCCCCTGGGTACGGCTCTCCAGGGCTCTCTGGAATGGAAATCTTTTCCACTGTGTTTCTGCACACCTTGCAGTTATCCAGAATTTGTGGGGAGTTCTTCTTGCAGGAAATATATGGGCTGTGGGTTCCCAGCTAGCATACATGAGTCTTTCTACTCTGCCATCTTGGCTCCACCTCCTCACAGGATTTTTGTAGAGAAAACTCTATTAAGCACTTTGTAAGAATGAGTTATTATGCTAAATGTCGAAGAAGTGTTTCAGAAAGTAAAAGCTAATGGAAGTCAGAAGAACATATTATCATTGATAATTAGCAATGTCCAGGGAACGACTGATGGAGGAAAAAAATTAAACACTGAATGAAGAGAATAGGATGTTAATAAATGTGGAATGGGTACATTCCCAGATATTAGGTATATCTTGCTCAACCTTTTCCTGAGATATTATGAGTGCTGGAGATGGGACCTTTGAACATGGATCAATGAATAAAATTACTTATGTGCTTTAGTGAAACTGAAACACATGTGGTGCTTTCATTTTGATAAAAACTGAAGTTCAAAAGAGTACAGAATTACTTACAAAAGTCATACAAATTTTGTTTAAAATATTTTAACTATAAAGATGTTAGTGATTTTGCTGTTGATGTGTATAAAAATAACCCAGCAATTTTCTTGCTGGCAAAAATGGGAAAAAGGCCCATATTCAATATAAATATTGAAAGAAAAAGATGAGCATAATAGTTCTACTGGCTCTACTTTGTTTTGGGTGGGGAGAATGGGGTGAGATATGGAGATTGGTTCACAAGTTGTTTTACATAGAAATAGGGGGTAGGAGCTAAAAGGAACCTTAGCATCCAAACTCTATATAGTTTCCTTTCAGTTCCATAATATAATAAGTAGTCAAAACAATTTGAAGTAATAAGGAAAAAATTCAAAAGACAAGTTTAATCTTAAAAGAAGAATTATTACCCTGTGTGTGTATATGTATGTGTGTGTGTGTATCTACAATACTTTTTGAGCAATATCTTGGGATTATGATTAAAATATCTAAAATTTCTCCTAAGGGCCTTGACCTAGCAATTGTACTTCAGAAAATGGTAGAAGAGAGCAACAGAGGCTATAAAGAGACTGAGGATGCCAGAGCAAAGCAATGGGGAAGCCAAGCAGTAGACATGAGCCATAATAGAGCTAATCATACGAGGATATACAGGATATAATTGATCAATAGTTACAGCATACAAAAGAAAGTGAAATGTATAGGCAAAATCTAATTGGAGCAATACTATAAGAAAGAAGAATTTTGTGAAATTAAAGCCTACATAGTTAGGGAAGGCCCATAATAATTGAGCTTTATCTTTGCTTCCCATTCATATGTCTGCCCTCTTTCTCTCCTGCTTTATGCCAAACTTATAAAATGTGTAGTCTAAATGTACTTATCATACGTCTCTTAACCTTTTTTTCTTCTATGATCTTCTCCAATCTGGACTTCAGTAAGGGAAGGAGAGGAGCCAAGAAGGGAGGGTATTTCTCTTTTTCTCTCATCTAGCATAAGAAATACCCCCATCCAGTAATGTATGTAATCGTTATATTGAACATTTTCTGTTATAGTTCACCCATAACCTTAAGCCAAATAATCCCTTCTTCTACCATTCTATTCCCTTAACTTTCATTAAAATATCATATTTTCTAGCTTTCTAGTTACACATTCACATCACACATTTATTGGATTTTCAGGCCCAAAATATTGATTTTTACTTGTTAAAATATAGCTGGGACAGCTAGGTGGCAGATTGAGCACTGGGTTTGAAATTAGGAAGACTCACCTTCATGATTTCAAATCTGGCCTCAGACAGTTGCTGTTTGACCCTGGGCTTAACCCTGTTTGCCTCAGTTCCTCATCTGTCAGATGAGATGGGGAGGGAAATAGCAGTATTTTTCCAATATCTTTGTCACAAAAATGTCAAACGGAGTCACTCAGACATGACTAAAATAGTTCAACAACACCAAACAATAGACAGACAGACTGTGCCTTTATTTCCTGTCCTACTGATTGAGGATATGAAACTCTCTTTGGGTTACTTCCCCAGGTGGCATTCATACTTGTGGTACGGAGCCACAGAGTGTGGTTGCTATCTTGGTTTCTAAGACTAACTCAATGGGTATGAAGTCCTATTACCATATAGCTCAAGGGCTCCCCACCTCCATCACTAAATTGTTTTTACTAGTAAAAAACAGTAGCCTCAAATCATTCTCCCATAGTGCTTGAGGCATATTCTCCCACAAATTTACACAAAATCCGTATGAAAAGTGGGTTCATAGAGGTAGTTTTTTTTTGTTTGTTTTCAAAAAGGACTAGTGACATTACAGGGAATGTCTTTACTTGCAGGTAAATTAAATTTAAATGAAGCAGAGTTATGGAAAATTGTCAACCTCACTCTTCTACTGGCAGGACAAAGACAAGACAAAGATAATGGCCTTGGATGCAGTGGATAAACTTGTCATCTTACATATTTGACCAAATTCTAAGTGCTCCACAGTACCTGCTCCAGCTACTTACGTAACCATTAGAATTGGAATTTCATCCACCCATTCCTCTAGAGGAAGTCTTCAGAAGCTTGAGGTAAACACCTCCCTCACTCATCAATGAGTTTGAGGTCAGTTACCTTCAACTTGTTTTAACCCACCTGCCAACACAGTTTTATTGGGTTGTGGCTGCTGCAAATGCTACAGCTTCTTGGGAACTCAGAGTAGAATAATAGAGAAGCACATACATATATGGCAAAGGTAATTCAACTTCAGGCATAGAAAGCTTTGGAAATTCTATCTCCTTCCATAGACTCATAGAGTCCTTGGGTGGAGCATCTGTGCTGGGCAAGTTGTTCTGTTGAATTGCCAGAAACCGCTCTTTTCTATAGTTGGCTCTTTTCTCTGCTGCTTGGGGTCCCATTCCTTGAAATTGCTTCCTCCTTCAAGTTAGTGCCCCTCTGTATCCATATTTTCCAGGAATATGCTTTTGCTTTTTCAACTGTGCCTCAAGCTCTCTCAAAACTACAATTTTTACAAGTTCTATGTAGTTCTTCAGAGCTGTTTGGGCTGTTTTCTGTGCTAGACACCATGGTTGAATATGATGGAAAGAAAAAGAAATACTCTCTCTCCATGGATCCTCTCCTTTCCCTACTACAAAAGGTCTCCTCCATAAAATTTCCAGAACCTAAACTCCCTGGAACTTATCTATTTAAATGCCCTCTCCATTTTTGCAGGCAACAAAATTCTTTCATTTTTTTTTTTCACTCAAAGGACCTCTTTAAGTCCCATAAAAGGATCACAAGGAGCTCACATCTTGTTAATACATTAATTTAATTAATTAAATTTAATTAACACTTTCATGTGTTAACACACATTGATACCTCATTTTATCTCCTATTGCATCAACTTCAACGGAGGGTAGGGATCACCCTTTTCACTTGGAATGTACTTTTAATGACATTAATTATTAATATTAATAATTAGTTTATTATTAGTTATTAAAAAACAATTTAGATGTGTTTTGACTTTTTTTTGCAATGTCATTTTACCTGTATTTTGAATAATTTCCTCTTCTAATAATCTGTGCATACATGGTTCATGTAGTAAAAGTTTTGCAAGGAGATTTATGAATGATGGGGATTCAACAGAGCTTCTTTGGAAAATCTTTTTCTCCATCTTGTTTTCCTTTCCTTGCAAAATGTAATAAAATTAGCCAAAACTTCTCTCTGTACACTTTTATTGACTAATTTCAAACTATTGTCTTTCAAAACTAATGGGAATTCTAGATCATTTTGCCTAAATAATTGTGATGTACCCTGAGAGAGTTTTAGTTCAGATATTTTCTGGAATAGTTTTTTTTTTCTTCCATTCTTCTTGCATCTGAAGAAGCACTTTATTTTTCTGGTACTCTCTATCTCTTGTCGTAGCTGAGGTTTAGGAAGACAGCCTAACTCTTTAATCAGCTGTGGGTGAGGCATTCCTGGAATACTCAAGCTTTCTACTCTTTAATTAAAAAGAAGTTTATTTTTAAAGCTATCCCTTGAGTTTCATATTATGTCTCATTTGGTGAATATTTTTGCTGTACATAGAAAAAAATAAGTAAGGAGTGAAAGAGTCTGAAAATTATTACAAATATAATATTTATGTATATATGTAATATGTATAATATAAATAGCTGAATTGAATTGAATAGATGGATAGAGATAGATATGGATACAGATATCATATTCATATGTTGGGGAGGTATTTTCTTTCTAAAATCATTCACAGAGCATTCATTCATTGTTATTTATCCACTAATTACTATATTTGAATCATGAGATACTAAAAATTTGAAAGTACTGTTATCTTCATCATCAATCAGTAAATTTTCTTTTTTTTTTAGTTTTTATCCTTTAATTTGGATGTGAATGTTCTCTAATTTTAATATTTTTAGATAATACCTTTCTCTACGTAGTTTTCTTACAAAAGAGAAAAAAAATTAGTAGTGTATTTTAGCCTTCATTTTATCACTAGTTTGTAAGAATCTCGAGGGAAAAGACCAAGTTCTATACATCTTAGTAACACCCAGAATATCTAAACACAGTTGCATATAATAGATGTTGAATTAGAGCATGAATAGATTCTTTTAACTTTATACTTTATATGTATTCAGATGCATGATTATCCTGAGATATTCTAAAATTAATGATCAGTTACTCTTATTTAAGAAAAGATAGGGGAAGCTGGATGGCACAGTGGATAGAGCACCAGCCCTGGAGTAAGGAAGAGTTGTAATCTGGCCTCAGACACTTGAAGCTAGCTGTGTGAACCTGGGATATCACTTAACCCCAATTGTCTTCCCTCTTCTCCCCTCCCTCCAAAAAAGAAAATAGATGAGTTAAAACAGAGGACTGTGTATAAAAGTTTGAGACACTGTCTCCCACTCTTTCAATTCTCTTCTTTCATATTTATTTGATAAATCTTACTCATTCTCTAATGCCCGATTCAAATCTAACCTCTTCCTTGTACTCCTGCTTCCCTGAGAAGAAACAATTCCCTCCTATTATGAACCATGAGTGTAATCCACTTGAAAAAATTTTTAGATAGTACAGATTGGATTTCCCCTTGTATGCTTCTTGAGGACAACCACTATATACTAGGAAGTGCCTTGAATGTGGCAGTAATTATTAAATGTATGTTGAATTGATTTGTATCGAGAGCTCATTTTCAAAGCTAGTCATTGTGATATATGTATATAAAGATGAATAATACACTGTCTTTGCCCTCAAGCATCCTTATTTTTTAAATTTTTATTCAATTTTTATTTTACCCTTTTCTCAATTACATTTAAATAAAATTTTTAACATTCATTAAAAAAAAACTTGAGTTCCAAATACTCTCTTCCCTCCTTGAGAAAGCAAGACATTTGATATAGATCATACCAGTGCAGTCATGCAAAACATTTCCACATCAGCTATATTGAAAAAGAAAATGCAAACCAAAAATAAAATTAGTAAAGTTTTTAAAAATCATGCTTCAATTTTCATCAAGGCTTCATGAGTTCTTTCTCTTGAGGTAGATTGCATTTTTCATCATAAATCCTATGGAATTATCTTGGATCATTGCATTGCTGAGAATGGCCATCATTCACAGTTGATCATTGTACAATATTGCTGATACTGTGTACAGAATTCTTGTGCATCTGTTCACTTAACAGTAGTTCATGTAAAGGTTTTTCTGAATTCATCTGATTCATCATTTCTCATAGCACCATCGCAATCTTATATCCCACCTAGGCTAGGCTTCGGACTCCAAGGTTTTCAAATCATGCCTTCCCTTGTTTTATTCTAGAATTTCCCTCAGCACCTAGGGTCTCCTCTCCTTGGAACATCTCACCATCTTTTTTACTAGGAATATCACTACATCAGGCCTGTCTCCCTTTCCTATTGATGAGTTCCTACTGAGGTCTTCATTTCGTGGACTGTTCCAGGCTGGCCAACCTTCTATTATTAGATTCCAGACTTCAAAATCATACTTGTTTTCCTTGGTAATCCTGTGTATTTTATTTTCTGCATTTTAAAACATTATTCAGAGGAGTGGGGCATAGACTTCACTGCCAAAGGATTCCACGCCACAGATAAGAACTTTATAGGGACTGCATTTTTTTTTGTGGGGGAGTATTGATCTGTGATTTAATTGTTGTAGGGAACTCATATTGTGGAATATATACCTCATGTGTGTTTTATATTTATGTGAGTGTCATCTCCCTATTTCTTTGTCTTCATGTCTTTGTCTATCTCTATTTGTGGATAGAGGATAAAATCTAGAAGCCACTAACAGCAGGAAGGGATTGGGAAAAGCTTCATGCAGAAGAAAACAAGTGAACTAAATCTTAAAGACAACCAACCATGTTTTATGTTAGAAAGCAATCTCCTTGAGGGCAGAGACTCTCTTTTGTCCATGTAGTGTTTCCAGAAGATGAGTTAAATGTTTGCTGCGTTGGCTTGACATGAATGTCCTCTGACCTCTCATACCAGCACTTTCTTATCTAACCATACATAACTTTCCTTCCTTCCTTTACTGACACAATGTTCAGTTCTCAGCATTAGCTGGAGTAAATTGGGTAAAGTGATTCCCATTGTTACAGTTAAATGATTAAACACAGCCTAATGTTGCTTAAAAGCAACACTACAATTTTTTTCTAGGTTATTTATTTACTTTTTAATAGGGGAAAATAGCTTAACTATAAGAAAGAAATAATTTGGTTAGCTCGATTAGGCAGTGAGTGGGGTATAAATTTGGAAAGTGAATGACTTTTCCAGTGCCTATAAATAAGGCCAAAACAGACATATGCTGTCAAGTATTGAATGATCAAAAATGTCAAAGCGTAATATTTCAGAAGTTCACAAGATCATTAGATAAAGGAAGCTCGGCTCTAAGAGAAGATACATGAAATGACACTTCGCCCACTCCTTTTCAGAGGTAGAGGGGCCACAGTAAAATTGGATGTATAGTCAGAGTTCTTCGGCATATTAATGAACTTGACTGTTTGTGTTTCTTCCCCTTCCATCTGTTTTTATTTAATGCAATTGGCGTTTGCTCTTCTGTCTGGTTTCAATTCCACGGAACAAGATTCCCCTCCCAGGTTAAGATCATGACATTTAATATCACTGTTATTATTCAGTGATTCAGTCATGTCCAAATCTTCAAGAATTTATGGATTATAATGTCCACGTGATCTTCTTGGCAAAAATACTGGAGTGGTTTTTCATTTCCTTCTTCAATGGATTAAGGCAAACAGAGGTTAAGTGACTTGTCCAAGGCCACACAGCTAATAATTTCTGAGACAGGATTTGAACTCAAGTCTCCCTGACTCCAGGCCCATCGCTGTTCACTGAGCCACAAAACTGTGCCCCCTCACTTGCCCCCCCCCAAAGTGTATCCTAGGTCTTCTTGTTGTTCAGTTATGTCTTACTCTTCATTACCCCTTTGGACAATAGCACACCCTTACTGTCTTTGGGGTTTTCTTGGCGGAGGTACTGGAGGGGTTTACCATTTCCTCCTCTAATGGATATCATTAATCTATTAATTTGCATCATTAATATCATTGCTAACTCAAGCCTTGCTTGACATGTCTTCCCTCAAGCCCTTCTTCCTTTTCATTGGAGGGCTAGAACATCAAACCCCTTTAGAGAGGGCAGAAACTGGAGTTTTCTAGCTCATTACTTTACTGCTCTATCTGGCTTCTCCTCCTTGGAACAAGATTCCCCCTCACTGGGTACACCCTCATTTTCTGTCCTCCCCCTTCCTTTTCTTGCCTCCTTTTTGTTTGCCTCTGACTATAAACTCCTTGAAATCAGGGACTATATTTTACAGCCTGGCACAAAGTAGGTAATAGTAAATATTATTGTGTTGGATTATTGGATGACTGTCTGGGAGGTGGAAAGAGGAATACAAGGGGTAATTTATGCTATATAAAAACAAAAGATATCAATAGCAACTTATATTAAAAAGAGCACAAAAATTCATAGCATTATGAATTTGGAGCTCAGAGACTCCCCTATTCTATCAATTCAGAGACTCCATAGATCGTTCAACACCCCTATTCTATCAATTCTATCAATTGTTTAAAAAAGAGAAAAGAGAAATGATTTGCCCAAGAATGCACAGGTACTGTGGCAGACCCAGGATGTGAATCCATGTTATTTGATGCCAAATCAAAAAATGTTTTCTTGTACCATTCTAATCATCTTATCCTCTCCTACACATTCACTTCTCACTTAGGATGGAGTATTAATTTTTTTTTACAGTCATGATTTATCTACTTTATTTATTAAAGAGGTAGTTTAGAATACTGATGATCTAGGAATCTGAAAGTATTTGATTTAATTTTACCTCTGACACTTTCAACTGTATAATCTGGACAAAGCTTTGTATTCTTCAACTAACTTTCTAGGACTAATTCTCCACCTAAGTCCTAGAGTCACATTCTGGAGGAATTACAGACCTTTTGGTTTAAAGACAGACAGACAGACAGACAGGGGCAGAATCGGAATGACAGAAAGAGACAGAAAGACAAGTCATAGAGAGAAGGGGAAATATAGGGACAGAGGTGATGGAGACAGAGAAGATGAAACAAGAGAGAGAGAAAGAGAGAGAGAGAGAGAGAGAGAGAGAGAGAGAGAGAGAGAGAGAGAGAGAGAGAGAGAGAGAGAGAGAGAGAAACAGACACAAAAACACAGAGAGATAGAAAGAGACAGAAACAGAAAAACAAAGAATCACAGAAAGAGATAAAGACAGAGACAGATGGAGACAGAGGGAAAAACAGAGACAGTTGTCTCTGACATTTTAAGAATGGCAGAATAAAAGCATACTTGAAAATTTTAAGTTCCATCAACCCTCCTAATACTCTCTGAAACCTAGCAATTTCCGCTTCCCTCAGTCCCTGAAAAGGCAGGAGGGTTGGAAGAATTTTGAAGGAAGGGCTTTCAATTCCCTTTGCTGTGTGGGAGCTTGGAAAGTTGAAGTTCTTCTTGGCTATCACCCAGGCAATTCAGAGGGAGGCAGAAACTTCCCAGTAAGACTTTAGGGAATGCTGAGAATGAGAAAAGAGGGAAGAGAGGGTGAACTTGGTCTAGTGAGTCCAGACTTACCTGTCCTGGAGTCCCTTTCCAAAGGAATCATTTCTTGCTCTTGATTCCTACTCAAGAACTACTGAGGGAGGATGCTGGTGGAGGTAGAGAAGCAGTGAGCAACTTTAAGCTACTGGGCATTCTCTGTCCCATGCTTAGCAAACTACCACCCCTTTCTCCTAATCCTTTAATTTAGAGCAAGTTCTAGGAAACTACATCCTTGTCAAATAGTAATTTGAGCCTGGGCAAGTGACAGGAAAGGTACAATTAGTGGTAGGGCTAGAGAGGAGCAGACACTACTGCCCTCCCTGCCTCCATTGAGGAGATAGAAATCCTAGGACACCAGAAGGCTATCTCTGGGGTGGGAGACTTCCTCAAGCATTCTATATGGTATCTAGCCTTCTTTACTAATTATTTTTGATATTTAGATGCTAAGGTCAGTTGTTTCCTCACACTTGACATCTAAGAACTCAAGTTGTGAATGAGGTTTTAGGAAATGAGAGTGGAAGGCTAACTCATCAAAATCTAGTTATCTAAAGACTTTAGGCATCATTCAATCCCAGCTCTTTGATTTTACAAAAAAAGAAACTGAGGCCTCAGAAAAGTTCACAGAATAAAGCTTGTTCAACTGTTATGGAAACGAAGGAGGCTTAGCTGAAGTGGAGTCAATGAAAATCAAATCTCATAAAACAGGCTAGAGCTAGAAACAAATTTAGGGACTACATTGTTCAATCTCCTTATTTTTTTAGAAAAGAAAACAGATGCCTCTAGTTAATCTCAGAACACGCAATAGAAAGAGGCTTTTCTTATTTCTAGTTGTTGGGCTATTAAAATTTGATGTCTCCTTAAGCTAAAGGGAGCTAATTCTTCCAGAGAAATAGTCCCTTTTCTCATGACTCAGGACTAGCAGCCAAATTGGAAACAGGGCTTATCTGGGCTTTCCTGGTACACTCAAGCCTCAAGCTTACCCATGCCTTTCTACCACTTCTACCCTTTGCTCTTAGTTTTGCTTTCTGAGTTGGGGCAGCTAAGTGGTGCAGTGGATAGAGCACCAGTGCGGGAGTCAGGAGGACCTGAGTTCAAATCTCACCTCAGACACTTGACGCTCACTTTGGGCAAGTCACTTAACCCTCACTGCCTCATCTTGGACTATCTCTAGTCATCCTGATGAACATCTGATCACTGAATTCAGATGGCTCTGCAGGAGAAGTGAGGCTGGTGACCTGCACAACCCTCCCTTACTCAAAACAAAGTCAAGTGCAAGTCATTACATCATTTCTCTGATGGCATGGTCTTCTTAGGCAATGAAGGACGAATGCACACAGCTTTCTGAGGCAAATACTTGAGGACAGCAATCATTTTCCCTCTCCCCACCCAGGTGCTTTATTTTAAAATAAATTAAATATTTTAGACAAGGGGTGGGAAACCTGCAGCCTCCTGAAGGCCTTCTAGGTCCTTGAATGTGACCTTTTGATTGAGTCCAAGTTTTATACAACAAATCCTTTTATTAAGGAGATTTGTTCTGCAAAGTTTGGATTCAAAGGGTCCGCATGTGACCTCAAGGCTGTAGGTTCCCCACCCCTCCTTTCACCATCCTGGACACGCTGCTTTGAATATTCTCACATTAGATCATTCATAATAGACTTAGAACAGGGAGGGGACCTTAGAAGTCATTTTGTCCAACTCCTTAATTTTGCAAATGACAGAATTAAGGCTCAGAGAGGCTAAGTGACTTGGTCAAAGTCACACAGGTCATAAGTGCCAGGGTTGAGATTTTAGCTTAGATCATGTGAATCTAAGTTTAGTGCTTTTCCACTCCATCAGTGAGTTGGGACTGCCCTTAGCTTGCATTAGACTCTCTAGGAGAAGCTGATTTATTGCTTTTTCTTAATGACAGAATGAACTTCCATACCATTATCCTAGGTTTCTTGTATCAGTCCTAGTTTACCATCATGAACCTTGCCTTTCCTAAAATTTATATATATATATAAACATATTTTTTTAGGAGTTTTATATAATACCTGTGATATGAAATCACATATTGCTTTGCCATGGCTTTCATTATTTTATTACCAAATGATCAACTAAGTTAAAACCTGAAAGTAATCCACTTCTGATGCTTTATGGCAGATAGTTTTCAGTAATGTACAGCTTCCAAGAAAATAAGTATTTACATATGTTCAAAGTCTGTGCGCATTCTGGTGGGACTTAGGGCACCAGAATTTTGCACATATATAAAGAAAGGATAAGTGACTAGAGATGCAATAAAGAGAATAAAATAAGGGCTCTATACTAAAAAGAGGAAGAAATACAACATTAGAGAGGGGGAAATGCCTTTTTGTAGAGACAGGGAAGAAGATAATCACTGTAAAGGAACAAAGACAAAGAAAAAAATTTCTAGACCAATGAGGTATCGTTGCTTGAAGTCATAGAGCTGTCATGAGACATATTTGAAGTGTGAACTGAGATTTCACCCAGAACTCCCATTACCCCCCCCCCAAAAAAAAGAAAACTATGGTTACCTAAGCTACCTGTACTACTTTGTGGTAGAAAGAGCGCTAAACTTGTAGACATGAGACTTGGGTCTGAGTTCCAGAATTTCCAGATCATACTAGGATGAGTTTGGACAAATCACTCAGCTTTTCTAAGCCTTAGTTTTCTCATTTGCAGAGTACAAATAATAATACTTGCCACATACAATTTACAGGATTGTCAGGATCAACTCCAGATACAAAGTCCAATATAAATGTTAATTGTTGGTTTGAAGTCCTGGATGATAGAGAAACCTCTGTTCTTTGAACTCTCTTTCTAAGGCAGTTTCATTGTTTTCTTAATATAGTTTCTCTTGAAAATTACATGCAAGGCTAATGAACTAAAATGGAAAGTGTCTCAGATTTGACATGGAATAGAAGGAGTTAGCATATCTTCTGCCATAAAAGTATGATCATTAATGTGACCTAACATTCTGAACCAAAGGATAAAGATGTTGGTGGCAGGGGGCACTGGGAGAGAAGAGAAGGAAGCTTGAATTGAAGACTTTGAGGTTAATGGCAGATGTGTCTCTTTTCTTTATTACTAGACCTTTCCATTACCAAATGTGAGGGGCAATGGAAAAGGAAGAGTTCAAGATAATAATTCTAAGCCTGGAAGGCTAAAAGAGAAGCACTACCACCCCTTTGTGGTTATAATATCTAGTTTCCTAAAATGAAAATAAATTATGGCATATAAAAGGAATTCCCAGAGCACTTAAATACTTGTATAGAGGCCATGTTTCAGCATTCCAGAACACCCAGGTCACTAGGACCACTGAGCAAAATTACTGGTGAAAACATTTGAGTCAAAGATGTCCATCATTTCTGTGAAGTTGCCATTCTTTTATCCAAGAGGTACATTTCCCTGGAAGTTAGATAAGCTTGAGGAGGATGACTTTGAACTTCTCAAAGAATTAAGCAGAGTTAATAAATTCCTCTACCACAACAAAGGAAACTAAAGTTTTCATCATAGTTCATTCTTTTGGGAAGAATGTTTCCCCTGTCTCATACCCAGAAGTACATGTGAGGCCTGTATTATATTTGAGCAGGGATGTTATGATGAAATCAAACGTCTTACCCTGCTGTAATACATTTTTAATAGAAGTTTGGCAGGACTGAGGACTATTGAAAGGATATTATCGATTAAAGCAAGCAAAGCATTATCTTTGCATGGAAATGTGGTGAAGTGAAAACCATATAACCAAATGCACATGGAAGTTCCCTGGTGATGTTTAATGTTTGCACAGGGAAACTATTTTGGCTCAGATTTCTCAAAGTGATTTGAAGCTGAAGCCTCTACTGACATGCTAACTGCTAACTTCAGAAAGTTTTTAATGAGTAATTGCAATTCCTCATGGAGTAGTCATCCAGCTATCATTTCATGTCAGGGGTTGATGTTGCCTAGATATTATAAAAAAGCTTTAAGTCAAGTTTATATGTTCAAACATTTCTAAAAAAAAAAAAGAAGAAGAAGAAGAAGAAGAAGAAATGCATGGCCCTAAGAACAAGAAAACTGCAAAGACAAACAGTATTTTACAGACCACTTCAGGACCTCAGTTTCCTTATCTGTAAAATGAGGAGATAGGTTTCTTAAGTCTCTTGCAGGACCAAATCTGTGGTCTTATGCTTCTGAGTCACTCAAATTAAAGATAGACTGAAATCTGAATCAAGATGAAACAAATATCAGAATTAAATAGCATACAACCTGTCCAATCACTATGCATACGAATTGTGGTTGTGACTTTGACCAATTTGCTTAACCTCCCTGGGAATCAATTTACTCATTTGTAAAAAAGGAGGAATTGGACAAGGTAAATTCAATGTGTCTTCCAAAACTAGGTCTATGATCCATCTATTTCTCTTTCTCTCTCTGACATTTCCTGTCATGTTTTTCACTTTTCTGGATGGAATATCTTTAAGAAATTTGGGATTCAGAAAAATCTGGCACTGGCAAAGAAATGGAGTGGTGGATCAGCGGTATAGATTAGATAGACAATACATAGTAGTAAATGGCCATAGTAATCAAGCATGTTATATACCCAAAGACCCAAGATTTTATAAGAAGAATTCACTTTCAGGCAAAAATTACTAAGGAAACCAGAAAGCAGCTTGCCAGAAATGAGATATAGACCAACATCTTATACTGTAAATGCCAAGATAATTTTATAATAAATACATGATTTAGACATAAAGGTTGGTATCATAAGCAAATTAGGAGAGCATGGAAATCTTTGCCTGTCAGATTTATGGATAAGGGATCAATTTATGACTAAATAAGAGATAAAGAACACTGTGGGAGGTAAAATGGACACTCCTGATTAAATTAAATTAAAAAGGTTTTGGACAACCAAAAATGGTGCAGCCAAGATCAGAAGGAAATCAAGGGGAAATTTTTTAGTAAGTTTCTCTGATAAAGACCTCACATCTCAAGTACAAAGAGAATTGAATCAAATTTCCAACAATATGAAACATTTCCCAATGAATAAATGATTGAAGGACATGAACAGGCAGAAACATCTCAAATCTATCTATAGTGGCATTAAAAAGTTCTCTAAATCACTATTTGTTAGAGAAATACAAATTAAAACAACTCTGAGACAACCCCTCGCACCTATCAAACTGGCTATGATGGAAAAGGAAAATGACCAATGTTGAGGGGATGTGAAAAAATAGGGACACCAATGCACTGTTGGTAGAGCTGTGAAATGATCTAACTATTGTGAGGAACAGAGCTGTTCATGCTTGTTGAACCAGAGACTCAATTACTAGATATGCACCCCAAAGAGATCAAAGGAAAATGAATTGTATGCACAAAAATATTTATAGCAGCTTTTGGTGGTGGCAAAGAATTGTAAATTAAGGGATGCTTATCAATTTGAGAATGACTGCACAATTTGTGGTATATGAATGTGATGAGATACTATTGTGCTATAAGAAATGATGAGCAGGATGCTTTCAGAAAAACGTGGAAAAATTTACGTGAACATCATGATACAAAGCGAAGTGAATAGAACCAGGGGAAGATTATATATAATAACAGAAATATTATACAATGACCAGCTGTGAATGACTTAGCTGTTCTCAGCAATGCAATGATCACAGACTTAGGATGAAAAGTCCTTTCTACCTCCAAAGAAAGAATTGATAATGTCTGAATGCAGAATGAAGCATACATTTATTTTCTTTCTTTTTCTTGTTTATTTTGGCTTTGTTTTCTTTTGCAACATGGTGATATGGAAATGCATTTTACTTGATCACACAAGAATAATCTATATATCAAATTGCTTGCATTCTCAAGGAGGGGGGAGGAGTGGGAAGGAAGGAGGGAGAGAATTTGAAACTTAAAAAAAACCCTCAAATGTTAAAAAATTTTACATATAATTGAGAAATATCTGACCAGATTAAACATATTAGGAAAAATAAAAATTAATGGAACTTCTGAGAATGAAAAAAATGTTATACATAACTATCATCCCTTTATTAAATCTAAAGGGAAAGGTTTTTTTTGACTCATGACAATAGAACAACTTTACAGTATTTTATCTCTTCCCATAAATAAAGCAAACTGTGAACAATTTACTACAAAAGGCTATAACTAGGCAGGAAATTGTTTAGATATGGGAGACATTCAGTCTGGAAATACATGCAGAACAATTTTTAAGGACAAATGGCTAAAATAATCAAAATCACTAACAAATTATCAGAAAATAAAGAAGTGTTCCTTCTACAAATTAATCAATATCACCTGCATCTTTGCACTTCAGGTCCTCTTGAACAAAGCTGTCAAAAACATGTGCATGTGGTTCACAACACTCCCAAATGTGGTCTGAACCAGATTAAAATGTAGTTGAAAGATGTTTCATAAAATAAATAGTAATACAACAAGATACAGGTAATGAAAATATGTGGGTTAAAGACCAGTAGTTGTGTATATCACATACTTAAATTCTTAATAAGCAGCAGATTTGGTCTTTTGTAACAATTTTCAAGAATCTTGTCCACCTAATAAGGCATTAAAGTATACTTGATCCTTAGGGTTAGACTAAAGCAGTGTTATAGAAGTTGGGGAAAATTCTGTTAAAAATGGAGGAATACTTGGAGACAAGCTAAATAAATCAGATTAGTTATCGTTATCTTGTTCTGTTCTTTGAGTTCAGATACAAATGCTCCAAGAATAACGTGCTATATTATTGTCATTAATTAGTACTGTTACTATTATTGTTTTCTCATTCTACTAAATTTTTTTATGTTAAGCCAGAAATGATTCAAAGATAAGTCACTAACCTAGTACCTGATATTCTTCAAGTTTTTGCACAGGTCAATAAAATAACCAGTTTTTTTGTAGTTGAACAAAATTATAAGAATATTAATTCATCATCTATAGGCTTTCTGTAAGCATTCTTAATATAACTCCAGTACTAAACAGGACAAAAGGGATGATAGGCATATCACTTTGTTTCCATGATGATTTAAGTTTTTAATCTCTTCTGGGTATCTACATTTTTAAAGCTTTTTGTTACATGTTACATGTAGCTTGGAGATTGTGAATAAGTGTTACGGCAACATCTATGAGTATGCAGTATGGCAGCATATCATAAGGGTCTTTTATTTAGGAACAAATATGTTGGGAAGACTATGGGCAACAGTTCAATGCCTTCAATCTCCATCCTTGGTTGTCATACTTTCAGGATTTTGTGCTTATTGAGTACAGATGACATTTTCAAATAACTGGAGAAAAACTTCCGTGAGAAGAAGCTGGTATGTGTGTGTGTTTGTGCATGTGCATGCACACATGTTTGTATGTATAAGTAGTTAGTAGAAACATATAATTTGATGATAATTTGATCCATGTTACATGAAGAGACAACTAGATCATTTAGTGGATAAAGCATGGGACCTGGAATTCTGACTTCAGACGTGATCTCTGCCCTTTACTAGCTCCATGTCCTGGGCAAATCACTTACCTTCTGTTTGCCATAATCCATTGGAGAAGGAAATGGCAAATCACTCCATTATCTTTGCCAAGAAAACCCTATATGGGGTCACAAAGAGTTGGAGGCAACTAAATAACCAAATAACGTGTTACATCAATATGGTTTAGTATGACTTGCTCTTTAACTTGGAAGTCATACTGAATTCTGATTAAGAGAGATGATGTAGTTAAGAATCAAGAGACAAATTCTTTTTCTAAACATCACATTTAATACCTTTTATTCGCAACATTTTTGTTTTGGTTGCATTCTTTAAAGAGAACAATTTTCCACATGAACATCAGATATTTTGCATCCTCACTCTACTGTGGCCTTTGTTATACATTTGTAGTACACAAATAAAGCATGAACGAGGAACTCTGTCAAAGTCTTTGCAATATTCAAAGTAGTATAAATGTTATGATACTTTGTGGCGGCTTGTTAAATTACCCAGTTGATTTTCCAGTTCTTTATGTAGCTGGGATATTTTGGCTCTATAGTCAAAGTACAGTTTTTTTAAGTGATTATAGTGGTTTTTTTAAAAATACAAATGTAAGCTGTGAATGCTTTGTATAAAGTACATAGATGAATGATTGGCTTATATTGAAAGCTTCTCTGGTTTGGTTATCTTTGAGTAGTTTTATATGACACTTTCTGATAAGAAAGTTGGTATCAAACTCACTTCCGAGAGGAAGCTGATCAGGTTCTTTGTGGGTAATTCTTAGGCCAGTGTGAAACATGGAAGAAGATAATTACTAATTATATATCTTATCTGGCTCTGTTACTTCCCAGTTTTTCATAGAAACTAGTGTTTTAGTCACTTCCCTTAATGCAACTATTCTGTCATTCATTATGCTTAAAGAGCATACTCTGTTTCTCATTTAATCCTATCTAATCTTTTTATTGTGTTGGACCTTACACAACCATATAGAGACCATAAAATTTTCCCCATATTTCTTTAAGGATCTCTCTTTGTTTCTCTCTCCATCTCTCTGTTTCTCTGTCTCTGTGTCTATTTCTATCTCTGTCTCTCTACTTCCATCTCTCTGCTCCTCTAATTTCTTTCATTCTCAAAATAACATTTTTGATTGATTCTCAATCGTTTTATCTTACTCTTTGCTATGCTTTGACTACTACCTCCTCAACTTTTTTACTTCTGCTTTCATTGGATGATTAAGCAAACAGAAAATTTTAACATATTTTTGCTTTCTGATTCTATTCCCGATGATTCTTTTTTTAAAAAATTGACTTTTAGTTGGGGAATATGCAAAGAGTAGTAATTAGATATTGATGTAATCTTCTCAGTTCTCTTTTAGATCTTCAGTAGATTCTTGTATGTGTCTTGGTGTGTTTGATGGCAGTTCTTAAGTGGATTCTTTGATAGATCCACCTTTCCTCTTATGATCTTCACTGTGGCAATCATGGCCACATAAATTGTTGTATGAAGACCCTTGTTTTTGGGTTTTCTGTCAAAGGTAATGTAAGAATATGTTCCTTTATGATAGCTACAGAAAATTCTAGCTTTTTCAAATGATTCTTTATTGATATAGTGGTTCTTTTATTTGTATTTGTATTGTCAAACTTAAAAACGGTTTTCAAACTTGTACTCTAATCATGAGCATCTACTCTTCAATATTATTGGGAGTCACAGTATTTTTTTTTAACATCCATATCATTATTGTAAAGGGTTTGACTTTTTTTAAGTGAATATTTTCAATGATCCCAGTTTTTTTTCTTATTTCTTCTTTTAGAGTTTGGCAGCTTTTTGCTTTCAGTTCTTATTTCATTTAATCTGATCTTGGGGATGAATTTACTTATGCTTATTCTGACTAAATGCTATGTGACTTGGAGCTGAAGGGACAAATGAGGAAAAAATAATACCAAGTCCTTACCATCAACTGGTAGTAACTATTTCTAAGTTTGTTGTGATGTAGTACTACTTTGTGATGATTGAAATCCTGTTGTCATGAGTACTTAAACTTTGCCCACATTAGTGCAGAGCACCACTTTACTGAAGTTAGAATATTGGCATTTTTGATTTGTTCTGGTCAATCTTTTCTTCTTGTTACACCAGAACATGATGTAGTATCACTCTCTCTGATGTCCTTAGTTTTATAAGTTTTGAGCAGGATGGCAAATGGTCTTCGGACCACATCTATCTGAACTCCACTGAATTGTTTTTATCAAAATAATGATTATGGGCAATAGAAAGCAATTAATCTTATTATGCAAGTATATATCATTTCATTCATGAGAGTGAGAGATTCATGATTGATGACTATATTACAGAGTAAGGAATTAGAAACTGTAACATCTTCTCAAGACCACTAAATGTTAAGAGGTCAGCCAACCTACATATGGCATTAAATGCTTCATTAGGTCAATGAATAATATCACATGCAGAGAGTGATGTTGCATGCATTTCCTGTGCTATAAAGTTGACATTTTCTTTTTTTCCTTTTTTTTTTTGAGGAATAGTATTAGTAAGCCCTCCAAAGACACAGATCAGCAACTAATATGTAACTTGTATCCTTAGAGAGTTGCCTGGGGCTGAGAGCTTAAAGGACTTATGCAGGCTCACACAGATAGTGAATGTTAAGAGTCAGGAATTTGATCCAAGTCTTCCTGACTCTAAATAGTTCTATAATCCCATGATGCATCTCCTGATAACTACAATCATGGAATCAAAGAACTAGAAGTAGAAAGCATATCAGAGACAACCTTGTCCAACCCCCTCATTTTGTAGATGTGGAATCTAAAACCCAGTGAGGGAAAGCTACTTGTCTAAGGTCAGAGGCAGAATTTGAACCTATATCCTTTGACTCCAAATCTATTGTTGTCTCCATTATATCATATAGTCTCCCTAATAATAAATTCATTTTATGTTATTTAGTATTTGAAAAATATTTTGAATATATTACTTAATTTAAACCTTATGATTTATGAGATATGTTATTTAGTCATTTTCAGTCATGTTTGACTCTTTATGACCCCATGTGGGATTTAATTGGCAAAGATACTGGAGGGGTTTACCATTTCCTTCTCTAGCTCATTTTACACATGAGGTAACTGAGGCAAACAGGGTTAAGTGACTTGCCCAGGTTAACACAACTAGTAAGAACTGAGAACAGATTTGAACTCAGGAAGATGAGTCTTCCTTACTCCAGGTCTGATATTTTATCTATTGTGTCACGTAGTTGCCAATGTATGAGATAGGTGCTATTACCCATATTTTAGGGGTGGGGAAACTGAGGTTCATAAGGACCTATTTACTTGCCTGGAGTCACATATCCAATCAGTGCTTGTTAGGATTTTCATACAGATATTCCAGACTCCAAGTTTATCTATTATGCTGGACTGATTTTTCTCCTGGTTCCTAAGGAACTTTGAAGTCTCACTGTCATTTCAGAGTTTGACAATACCATGAAAAAGTTGATCCTAAAAATTTATAGTAATAGTTTTGTCAATGAAAAAAGTGAGTAGAGACATGAAATTCAGACATCTGAACATTATCTTCAGAAAATCTGGAGGATTTAAATGATTAATTAATTATTAATGATTTTAATGATTGATGATCTCAGGATTATTTAAAAGATCCTTAAAAATGTCTTAACTTGTAATTTCACCTAACACAATGCATCTTCCTACAATATCATCAAAATATAGTCATCCAGTAATTTTTAGCACATGAATTATCCCTGATATATCACAGTAGAAATATAAAATTTAAGATGATATAATCAGTTTTTGAACATAAATGAAATAGAACTTGACCCCCTACAAATTATCTTTAAATCATTTCATTTGAGTCAATTAGGTGGAACCATGGTACGACAAAACCAAGATGACTGGCAATGGCCTGGGATGTAATGGATGACCTTAGCATCTTCATTGTCTGACCAAGCTCTAAGAATTCCAATAGCACCTGCTTTGGCTGCTTTTATGGCCACTGGAACAAATTGTTGTCATCTGCCCATTCCATTAGAGGAAGTCTTTATGTGTTTTGGGTGGATCTCTGACTCACAGAAGAGTTTGAAGACCGTCAGTTACTTTCACAGCTTTATAGCCTGAAAAGATTTGAGTGGCAATCTGCTTCAACTCTTTTATTGAAGAAACTTTTATAGAAAAATCTTTGGTAGTAGTAGAAGCTATAAGAATAGATGAAAGCCCCAAGAGAAAGAAGAGTAGAAAGTCATGAACTGAGATTTAAAGACGTATGTTCACAATTGAAGGGCAAAGAGGAAGAAGAAGCAGAACGAGGAAGTGGCATGAAAGTCAAGTGAGGAGAAAGTGTTGCATTAACATTTCATTTTCTTTTTCTGCCTATATAAGAATATAATACATCAATGAATCCACAAGTAATATTTCCCCCTCAATTCATTCCACTAGTGCGGTCAATATGAGATTCAATATACTATGCAGTATATTTCTTAAGACTAGTTGAGCCTCACTGCTGGTATATTTAAGTACAGATTCATATTCAGTTGTGTATTTACTTGACCCACTTACTCATATAGCTCAATCTAAGCAAAATCTGCTTTATCTTTCAGGAAAATCATGTGAGAAAAATGGTCACATCATCCATGCCATGAGATGATGGTTGAACAAAAACAACTACGTGCAGAATTTCTCTTGAAATTGACTTTACTGGAGCAATGCTTATACCAGATGATAATGGTTAGAAAACCTCAGAAATTCTCTACTTAATGTAAAACAGGACTTTAAAAAGAAAGGCTTAGAAAAGGCATAGCAGGGGGAGCTTATTCTTTATAGCTTATGGAGGCAGGAAGAGTAAGTGGAGTATCTGGGTTATCTGACATTTTCGGTTAATATTGCTGGGGATGGGGTGGCAAGGAGTCACTAGACTTTTAGGGGACTTGGTGTGAGGAATTTGCTTCTGCAGCCACAAAGTGCTTTCAGGTGTCAAAAACATTTAGTATTAATTTTGTGGACCACATAGGTATGGAGTTATGCTATCCTGAATTTATATCATCCCACACTGAAGCCATTGTAGGGGTATGTGTGTCTGCTAAATGATGATGAGGATTTTTAAAATATCTTTTTCATTGGTAATTTCTTACTGATTTTATATGCTTTTTAAATATGTTAAACATTTAAAAACCTTTGCCCCCAAAAGACATGTTAATAAACAAGAAAATTATGAGAAATCTTTATGGGAACTTTAGCAATTTAGGTCAGTATTATAGTGAATCTGGATTTCTTTTTTAGACAATGCTTATTATTCTCACTTATTCAATTACCGAATCAATTCTAGATTATGCCAAATCCTTCTTAGTCATACAGTTAAATATGAATGATTCCAAGAATTGCTTTCAAATGTATTCAATATTCTTACTCCTATTGCAAATATGCTACTTTATGAAGATAGGAAGTCCACTGCTGCAAAGTCATCAATGGAATGTCACTAATTATATTTGTATTACATATTCCATTATCTTAGGAAAAAGAACAAAGCATTAATTATGTTCACATAAAATTTTTATAATGTGACTTCACATTCAAAGTATTAAAGAAGGTAAAACTCTTACATTTCTAGAATTTGAGCCCTCTGGGAGCAAACTTCTGGCAAATCTCTACTTTGGGCAGATAAGAAATGAGTTTCAGTTTCATACACACACACGCACATAGCACACCCTTTGGAAGTTGATAAGAAAAGGAGACCCCCCAAAAGAGCAAGAGATTGTCAGTGTCAGCTGTGAAAGACAATTTCTGTTTGACTTGGTATTTTACTTTCAAGCTATACCAACCAGCCAAGATCTTTCAGGAAAAGATATGACCAGAGGTGAAGGCAAGATTTTCCAGCTTGTTTTTTTTTTTAAAAGAGTGAAATAAAAAGTTCTTTGTAAATTCTAAAATAAACAAATAAAACCTAAAAAAAAGGCTTGTATGGCAATTCATTTAAAAAATACAATAGGTTAGGAAGAATAAAAATAATAAATTACTTTAAAATATAATGAACCACTCATTACATCTGCTATTCATTAAAAACATGAGAGTATATCTTATTTTTTACATAGGAGTGTATTTTCAAGCAGTTGTAGATTTTTAAAAAAAAATTAAATCTATAATGTCCATTGATTGTCAATGTAAATGAAGACCTATGAAGTTTCCAGTGACAATGGCAGTGCCTTGAGACACGGTGGGAAATGTTGCTCTCAGTACTGAAACCACTAATGTTTTGGCAACTCTAGGGGTAGCTCCAATTTTCAAGTGGAATTTTGATGGTGGTTCTTGGGGTTAGGCCACAGCAGCCCTCTTGGTAGTAGTGTGTAAGGAGCACAGTAGCCTCCCCAACCCACTAAACAAAGAAGTTCCAGGGAAGCCCAAAACCCATGAGAGGGAAGCTGAGTCACCCTATCAGAATAGGCCAAAGGCTACCCAAACCCCATTTCCCATGATCTGGGTTGAGTCTGAATATTAACTAGCCTACAATCCCCCAGGAGAATTTATTTCCCTCACTAGTAAGAATTAGCATCAGTCTTCTGGTCTAGACTCCTGGCTTCCATTCCCCAATGCCTTATCTTGCTAAACCCTAGATAAAAACCCCATGAAAATGCACTAGATATTACTGAATGGTGCCTCATTCACTCAAAGCTCCACCAAAGTACCCAAATCCATATTGGGGTCCAGGAGAGCTGTTTACATCATTCTCGCTGACTACTCTACATTTGATAAGTATCTGCCATCAATAACGCTGGTTTTGTGACCTCCATGTTCCCCTATATTGGACTATGGTACTGCCCAATCCTTCTTAGGGATATATCTAAAAAGTGTCAAGAGGAGGGGTTGGTGTTGAACTGCATAGTAACCTGTAACTGTCTTCTCTCTTAATAGAATGAATCATGGACCCATTCTGTTTGATCCCTAAGCCTAGAATGTTAGATCACGGAAATTTGTATTAATATACAGTTCATCTGTGCTTTCTAAGAAATCGTCTGCTATACTCCCTTAAATCTATTAGAAAAGGTATGTGTTCATATGTGTGTGTTATATTTTAAGTACATTTGGACCCTTATTTCAGAGTTGTCATCCTTCCAACAATGTCAGTTTTATGAGTTTAATCTGTATTAACAGACTGGTGGTTACAATATGAGCATTGTAAGGGGGGTGGGGGAAAGCTTGTCAACTCCTTTCCGAAAATAGAAAAGTTGTCAGTTATAAAGTTGAGGGGCAGATGTTAATGCTGGCAGAAAGTGTTTCTGGGCCTTATGAAGGGCCTTTTGGTCAAAAATAGCTCCTGCCTTCACACTTCACACATGTGAAGATTTGTGTGTGTATGTGTGTGTGTGGAGTGTGTGTGTGTGTGTGTGTGTGTGTATTACCACAGTCATTTAAAAAAAATCAAGATACATTTTTGTTTTGTGCTGTTCTCACCCTCAACTAATTCCCCTCCCCCTATAGAAGCTATCTAAGTTACCAAAATAGTTTCCATATATTATTTGTTACCAAATAGATAAAGGTTATTATTTAACATTCAAGGAGCATCATCAGGATGTTTATTGAAGATTAGGTGCAGACTTTACCCTTAGGGAGTTTACAGGTTATAGGAAGAGACATAAACAAACACGCATTTGATTAAAGGATTTAAAAATCAGGACAAGTGCCTTATTAAACTATTTTGAATTTGTGAGGACCCTTTCAGAGCAAAATGGTTGCTTTCTAATTATATGTGCCATTTCTGCTGATTTCCTTAAAATCACTTTTACAAGTTTTCTGAGGGATGCTTTTGTCTCTCAAAAAAAAGTCACCTACAGAAAACTAACGACTTTTTTTTCTTTTGCTGTCTATTTTTTCCTCTATGACTTAACTAGATAACAGCCGGAGCACTGTTTTGAAAACTGGTAAGAGAACTATATCGTTGATGAAATCAGAAGGAACTAAAGCCCTGATTAGGATATCAAAAGTAAGTATTCTTTGTCTGCCTCCATCTCTGTCTCTTTCTCTGTTTGACTCTGTCTCTCCTTCTCTCTGACTGTCTCCATTTGGCTCTCCGTGTCTGTCCATCTGTCTCTGTGTCTCTCTGAATCTCTCCCTCTTTCTCAGCAGTAGGAAAAACTCTTTAAGCAAACTGACTCTCTTGAAAAACATGTCATTTTACTCAAAGGTAGGAACATTTTAACATCAGAATGTACTGGGGACTCCTGGCATTTATTAAGTGCTCATTATGTGCCAGGCACTGTGCTAAACTCTGGGGATACAAAGAAAGGCAAAAAGACTATCATTACTCTTTAGAGCTCACAGTTTTAACGGGGAGACAATACACAAAAACTATGTGTGAAACCAATATAAGAGATAAATATAATCAACAGAAGGAAAGTGCTAGAATTAAGGTATGCCATTGTTTCACCAGCTTGGATTTTGGGGAATCAATGCTCAATTCAAAATGAATAGATTCCTTTCCAAAGGACCAGTTCGCATTGTCCTGATACAAATGTAGGTTGGCAAAGGGAGGAACAATTGCGGTTGTTAGAGTGTAAGGGTGATCCTGGCCAGGGGTTGGATTTTTTATTAGACTAGGGATAAATGCCTAACAGAGGCTTTAAAATGAGTGTAGTGAGAATGGAATTGAACAGAGGGGACAGTGTCTTGGCTGCCAGAATGTTAGGAGTGTTTCCCTGCCGAAGGAGGCTTTATTTCTAGATCCTTCAAAGCATTGCAGTGTTCACCTGGTTGAAATCATGAGACCCTGGATTGCTTCCCATCATCACAATTACCAGTGAGAAAACTGCTCAAGCAAATACTGATGATACCCATGGGAACAGTTAATTCTGACAAAGAGGGCCTTTTGCAAATTTGGGGGCAGGATTGCAAGCAGAAAATGAGGACTTGTGAGGTTCTTGACTTTTGAGCCAAGGAAAATCAAAGAATGAAATGAACAGACAAAAAGAACAATAACTCTCAAATATTTGCCTCTATAGGCACTGAATTCTCGCTACTCCTATTAGGAGGGTCTTAGAATGGATGATATTACAAGACTTAAACCAACTGCTATGAAGGCTAGAAATCACTTGGAAACAATGATCTAAAGAGGAAAACATGGAAACTTCCCCTTAATCAATAATTGCATAATTTATATGAGTATCTCAACTGAAGATCAAACTCTTTTGATGACAGGTGCTATTTTTCTTTTGTCCTATTGCCAATGTCTGGTATTTTGTAACACCTAATAAGTGCTTAATAAATGCTTGAAGAGTTTAACTGAATAAAATTTATTTTAAATTTTTATTGCTTATAAGACCTTCTTTAATATTAGAAAATATATCTTCTACTATTATTTTTCTCTACAGTTTTCCATATATTTTGACCCCAATGTCTTAGGTAAAGTGTAGGTCCTATATGACATACCATAGAACTAAATGGCTCTTCCTTTAATCAGTCTGTCCTTATATAGTCAATTCTTAGCACAGCTTTATAGTAGGTTATAAGAGCCCCATCCATTTGTATGCTCTATATTTCAGCTTAAAGTCTTGCCTCGGACTCAGGAATACCCTGAGGAATCTTGTCTCACTTACTAGATGTGTGATCCTGGACAAGTCATGTGACTTCCTTCAGCCTGAGTTTCTTCAGCTACAAAATTGGGATGATAAGCGCACCAACCCTATGGGATTATTATGAAGATGAAATTAGATAGCACAGACAATAAACTTGCAACTTCAAGTTACTGTTTAAAAGCTGGATATTAGTATTTTCATTAGCCATCATCTTCTTTATCATCTCGTCTTCTATGATCCTCATGCTGCGGTTCACATTATTTCTGTATTTGGAATGATCTGCCCATTGCCTCTCCAAAATATCTGCCCTTTGAAATACTTTCCTTCATTCAAAACTCAAAGTGAAACATTCTTTTTGAATCACTCTCTAAATGTGCTCTATTCTACTCCTCCCAAGATAAAAGTAATTTTTCTCTCCCTCAATTTTTTCACTACAGTTTAGCTTATCATGCTCTGCCTAGTATAGGAATTACATGTATGTAATTATAGATACATACATACATACATACATACATAATAGATGGTTTTTACTGGAAGCCTTTCCCAATTGTTCTTAATTCTACTATTTATTTTTTCCTTATTTATGCTGTCTATAGTTTGCGTTGTATATATGTGTCCTCATGTTGTCTCCTCATTAGATTGTTAATCCCTTGAGGACAGGAACTATCTTGTTTCTTTTTTGTATCTCCAGTTCTTAGCCTGGCACAAAGTAGGCACCTAATAAATGTTTATAATTGATTAGATAGATCTTTTCTTCTTATTCAGTTGCAAACTCCTCAGGAATAGGATAGGATCCATGTGGGATCTATTGCATAACCATAATGCCTTCCATATCACAGATGGAACTATCTTGTTTCTTTTTTGTATCTCCAGTTCTTAGCCTGGCACAAAGTAGGCACCTAATAAATGTTTATAATTGATTAGATAGATCTTTTCTTCTTATTCAGTTGCAAACTCCTCAGGAATAGGATAGGATCCACGTGGGATCTATTGCATAACCATAATGCCTTCCATATCACAGATACACATTAGCTATGAACTGAATTGAATTATTGAATTGGATACACCCCTTTGGTTCAAAGATCACATCATCAAGTGGGCACTGACCAACTATTTAATGACTATAGTCTCTTGCCAAAAGGCTAAAAACTATAGTAAAACTCTGATTGTAAAATTCCATTTTTCCTATATCCTATAATAGTATATCTGTTGTGGATGGGCCATGTGTCAACTGGCGACCTCTCCTAAGCACCAGACTGCCAGATGGGTTGCAACAGATGAATACAGACTCTACCAGATGATAATTATGACTAGTGGCTTTGAAATAAAATCTAGCTGACTTGAACTGGCACTAAAACCAAGAGGCATCATAAAGCTGGCAGAAGGGACTCTGTGCTAAGCCTGTTTCTTCTGAATTTACTTACAGCTCCTTTCATCTTCTTATCCTGACAAAAGAACATTCCTATATTGGACTGAAAGCATACTTCATATGGTAGCATAGAGGAGAAGAGGAAAGAATACGTAAAAAGAAGTGCCCTTGCTATTGTCTCAGTCTCTTCAACAGACACAGTTATTTAGATTTTTTAACTCTGGATTCTATTTCTTTCTAAATATGGGGGTATTCCTTTTGTCTGGTAATACGCACAGAGAACCCAAAGGAATTGGAATGGACTGTGCCTAGAGTATAACACTGAAGTGATAATTGACTTATTTTCTATCATTTGGGGGGAAGAGAAGCCTTTTGTCATTTCTCAAAGACAAGGATTTAAACAAAAAGGGATAAGATTAAAGAGAGGCAAATTATATACATAATTTATAATTATATCATATTATTATATACTACTATACATTTTAGATACACATAATAATATGCAATGTAATAAGCATGTACCTAGATATGCATGCAGGATATGTATGTGTGTGTGTATATCTCCTAAGTTGGAATGGGTAACCAAAGAAAGTGTCAGAATCTAGCAAGGAAGAAGGAAAGGGCCATTGAGATTCATCTTTCGTTGTTGTTCTATCATTTCAGTCATATCTGACTTCTTGACTTGATTTGGGTTTTCTTAGCAAAGATACCGGAGTGGTTTTCCATTTCCTTCTCCAGCTCATTTTACAGATGGGGAAACTGAGTTAAAGTTAAGTGATTTGACTAGGGTCACACAGTAAAATGTCTGAGCCCAGCAGGAAGGTCCAGTAATCTATCCACTGAGTCACCTGTCTTCCTATATTTGTCTACAAAAGTCTAGAAATTTACTTTTCCTGAAGGGAAAGAGCTAGATCAGATGATTTTGAGAGCCTTTCTAGTTAGAAGATTCAATTGTCCATATATTTTACTATTTCCTGACTGGTCAGAGATTTCTAGATACTGTAAAATATAGAAAAAATCCTATTTAATTTATCTCTTAATTGAATACCCTTTTGTATTTGATTCCATTGTTCAAATTTTGGAATATATGTTAACCTAATTTCTTCAATTATTCATCCCTTTGAGGAGAAGAACCATGCTATTTTTCACAGGCTACATCATCAATAGATATGCTTTAGTTGACACATGAATTATAGTCACTCATTAAAGCAATCACCTAGAAAAAGGTAAATGATTAAATATAAATTTTCCTTAATTATGAAAATGGAGAGCATTCTGTGAAAGACAAAGAAACAATATTCTTTAACTGACTTTCTGTGTGTGTTCTTGGAACACAAGGTGGTGCATGAATTGATTAATGCTATGCCACAAATTATTGGCTCAACTAATAATTGATGCTTGCTTCCTGCTGGGACAGAAAGTAACATTATACGTAATGGCACTTTCAAATATATAAAGGAAAGTAGGAATATATGGGTCTTAGAAGATCCCAGTGGTTAGTGAAATGTATATGTTTTTTCTCTTCTCTGTAGGGTTTCTGTCTATAGGACAAGGATGTTTTATTTTCCTTTACTTTTTGAAGGATGTTAGCTTGGAAGCCATGGGATCTAGATTCTAATATTGAATCTGACATTAGCTTAACCTATAATCTTGGTTAGGTCATTTGCTTTCTCTGGAAGTCAGTTTTCTTAGCTTTAAAACTAGGGCATTGCACTAGCTCTTTATCAAAGTCCCTTGTGTTTCTAAAACATAATGAGTCTCTTTGTATATGAGTACATTTCCCATGTTGTATGTAGCCTCATTTTAAAAGGATATTCCATCAGTCATATTTCTTCTAAGACTCCCTTTTCCCCCTCTTTTTTTTCTATTTCCCCTCACTTGTATTATTCTACAATATGGGTTACTTGGGACAATCATCACTTCTATCAATGAGAATTTGTCTTATAGGCCACACATTATTGCCTATCATTTATTTAGGGAGCACATCTAAAAGGTTTCCCCAAATTATCTCCTTTACTTCTCCTTTTCATACCCCCTGAAATTCTCTCTGAATTAGTCTCCTCTGATAAAATGTAACTACACATGGGAAGAACACATTAATATTATCAGTCACTTATGCCTAAATATAAATGAGGTGATTAAATTAATAAGTAGTACTTTGGAAGAATGGGACATTGGACAGGTCAGTTTAGATAAAGGGAAATGATAAAAGAAAAGTTTGGCAATACTGAGGAAGACAAATCTAGAAATCATTGTCAACAACCCAAGTAGGCAGAGACTGGAAGGAATCACTGGATAATATATGTTATATAGCCTTCTTCTTGTCTACATCTGCCATGTGGATCTCCACTGATCTTTGGATGGGCTTCAACCTTAATGTTTCAGAAACTGTAATGTCCTATTACTAACATTCCACCTAATACTCCTCTTAAACATTACAAACATACACACACATATATCTATACATACATACCCACATATATGTGTGTATGTATGTATATAGAAAGAAACCTGAAATGGGAGGACAACCTTCTCTTATTTCCCCATGTTTCATAGAACCATCTATGCTCACAAAATATAAATACAACATACTACTGGTATAGGTCTAGCCTAAGGAAACAGTGAGATGACAACTTAAAAAAATTCTGAGGTTCTGTCTCACAACTAAAATCACCCTTGAGATTCCATAATATAGGAAAAGGAATAAAAAACTTGCAGCATATAGTTGGATTCTGTTATGTACAAATACACACCATCTGCTTTCTTGTCTGCTACAGTTTGAGGTTTAAAAATCAGCTCCATTTTAATCCTCCAATCAATTGTTCCCCACCACTAACCTCCTTTGGGGGAACTCTTCCCCCAAGTCTTTGGCTAAGATAGGAGAATATTCATGGATGGTTTCACTTACACTTTGTTTCTAATCATTTTCATTTCCTGCTTCTTTCTGGCTTGAAGTTGAAAAGCCAGAGCTCTCTGTAAAGGAAGGTTTTTGATTATGTTTTTTTCCTGCTTTGCTCTTGTCTCACTTTATGGGAGGATTCACATTTCTTTCCTGTTTGGGAACACCAAATATTTAATTTATACTTCAAGAAATGTGAATAGTTTATGACCTTCTAATGAAAGAATAAGGAGGTCAAACTTCCTGATTATAAAGGTTGTTAAAAACTCTACCAGTTTTCTGCGTGATGTTCAGCAAGTTATTTTACCTTCCCATTAGTTGTAGAATAGTGTCTGTTAATGTTTTGACAGGGTACAACATCTCCTTCCTTTTTCTTATGTCACATGCTGCTCAGGTCAGTAGGAAATAAGAAGCTATAGCACTAGAGAAACAACTTCTTCATTAAGGACATATTTAAGCTATTTGCTATTTAATCCAGATCTTACTAGGAGGAAATATATCCAATTGCATTTAGACTTTCCTTCCACAGAGAGGAGGGTGAATCTTTTGGATTCTATTTGTTTGAAGAGAATTTTATAGCAGGTGTGTGGTAGGTTAAGGAGAATCCTTGCTCAAGGGAGACATGCTACTCTGTACTGAGTAACAATTCAGACAAGGACCTCACAGGACAAGGTTCAGTTCTGCCACAAACCCATGTAATTCCCTTTGGCATCTCAGTGAAACTTTCATTCGGTGGTTCTGGGGGAAAATAAAAACAAACTTTGAAGTTCATATATTGGAAAAAATGGACGTTTAGGAGCACCATAAAAGCTGCATAACCACAAATAAACTACTTTTTTTTATTCCAGTGACTGTACTTGAGTCTGTCTCTTTCGTAGAACTTGAAAGCCAGTGTTATCAGAATTTATGATAAAACCATTCTAATCACCTTTCAATTCTGATGCCACCTCTCCTGTGCATATATTACCATAATATGTTACCTGACTTACATTAGCATCTATGCATCATGTACCCTGCCTACAAAAACAAATAGATTGCTCCAGACATTGAAAAAAAAATTCAATTACCAAAGTTTTAACTTTTTCTTTTCTTTTTCTAAAATGAAATGAGTTACATGTTAATATTAACAGGAGAATTAGATGACTATTAGTCATGGAATATGATAGTCTCAGAAACAATACTGCTAAAGATCATCCAAAGAGCAATGGAGAGAAAAATGACAGGTGTAAACAGAAAGAAACAGGCTGTAATACATTACCAATAAGAAATGATAAAGAAGCAAGAACGTAAAGGATGTGATCAATGAAAGGCACCAATGAAAAAGGCTGAGTGAGTCAAATGGTAAGAGTTCGGGATTATGTGGACAGCTCACCACATGATCCACTGATTTATTCTAAATGTCAAGACGAACTAAGGGTGGGGTCAGAATTATGGGAGAACATGGAGGAGAGTCACATAAGATGGGAAGGCAAAGGTCAACTACAGTGTCCCTGGGGGAGAAAGCTGTCACTTTGATGAGATAAGATACATCTGATAATATGGATATTAAATATTATTGGTTGATTATTAAAAACATTAAGCAAGTGAAATGAAAACTTAGAGTTTCTTCTCCAACAAGGAATTTCTCATGAATAATTAAGATTATATAGAATTTCTTGACAGATACAACCATGGGGTGAGTAGAGAGGCTTTATGAATTATCTGATTATTAATATCTAGATAATAAACTGGGACAAAAAAAATACACACAAGGAGATTTTGTTCTCTAAGGCAATGAAAAATTGTTGGAGAAGATGTCCCAGAAAGAACATTTTAGAATCATTCACCTTCTTCAAGACTCAGTTTAAGCATGACTTTCTACACATATCCTTTCCTATCCCTCATACTACAAGTGTCCTCCCTTCCCTAACTATTGAAGCTATCGAAACACCTAATATTTATCTTGCATTTTTCTCTATATATGCCTATACATGAATGTGTTAATATGCATACATATTCCCTGATAGAATGTAAGCTTCTTGAGATCTGGGATAACATCATCATTTTTTAATTCTACTTCACTGCCTAAGACAGTACATGGCTCATAAGAAAGAATTAATAAGTGTTTACAGATTGATTAAACCAATTCAAAATGGATGAGGGATTCTATGTAGAGAGTCCTTCAGATACTTCTGCATGTAGATAATGTTATGCTGAGGTATTATTCTGAGGCATAAAAAGCCTCAATATGAGATCAGCTCATTCTCAAAGGACACATAAAAAACCAAATGAATTGTCTAGTACTCACATTTTGGAAATTACCGAGTGAAAAGAGAGAAGGCCTGGAAAAGAGGAAGGTTGTTTGAATTCAAGTTAGGTAGCCTTCGTATTCTTAGTGAAGGAGACTAAGTGATTTCCTGTAAATATGAGTTAAGAGGGAAGGGTGTAATGGCCGATGAAAGATTAGGCAAGTACTGAAACAGTTGTTATGGGGAGTGAAGACGAAAATCTTTTAAAAATAAATTTTAATTGATATCTTTGGTTTTTAATATCACCTAAATTTTCCCCATTATTGCTTTCTCTCCTCCACCCAAGAAAGTGATATTATATAACAAGATAAAAGAAAAAAAGGAAGAGAAAAAACCAGTAAAACCTTCAAAATATATTTAAAAATCTTAAAATAGATGTAATGTTTCACAAACATTTATATTTCACTTCTGAAAAGGAGTTAGAGGAGTCTTTTTTGGCAGGGTCACACTTGGTTGTTTTTGAAATTTTGCAGTATTTAATTTTAATTGTTTTATGGTTGCCATTTTTTCCATTTGTATTGCTCTATCTATTGTATATTTTGCTGTTTTACCTACTTATTTCATTCTGTCAGTTTGTGCGTCTATACTTTCCTTTATTCATAAATGTGACTACTTCAAGTACAAAATATATTTTTGCATATATATATATACATATATATACATATATATATATATATATGCATCATAATTTGTTCAGCAATTCCCCAGTTGATGGGCATCTACTTTGTTCCTTATTCGCTACAGTAATTTCTATAAATATCTCAATTTTCATAGGATATTTCTTTTTATCAATGACCTCTTTTGGGTAGACAATAGTAGTGAAATTCCTGTGTCAAAAGGCATAGAAAACTGACTCATTTTACCTGCATGACTGCAAATTGTTTTCCAAAATAGTTGTATTGATTCAGAGTCCCCCACTCAGACTAGTGTGCCTATCTTCCCACAAGTATTCCAATATTGACTGTTGTTATCTTTTGTTATTTCCAATTTGCCAGGTATGAGGTAAGACCTCTGGTTTGTTCTGATTTGGGTTTCTCTTATTTTCAGTGATTTGAAACATTTCCATGTGGTTGTTAATATTTTGCAATTTTGGGTTTTATAGTTTGACTACTCTGTGAACTTAAGTTTTTGTTTTTTTTAATCTCTCAGTGGCCTAGGCAATTCCCTAAGCATAAATTGAAGAACAGTGGTCCATCAGTATTGGTGGTAGATATTTCCTCACCAGGATATCCTTATATCAGCAAACTTAAAGGTATGGGGTTGGGTGGGGAAAAGGATAGATGTGCTCCAAGAATTTAAGTAACTTCTCATGGGTCACACCATACTGTATCAGAAGTGGTACCTTAACCTAAGTCTTCCTGCCAGTTTGATTGGCTCTTTGACTAGTCTGCTCAGCCTCTTAAAGCCACATATTTGCATGAAATTAACCAACCACCCCAAAAAGCTAGCTACAATGCTACATAAATCTACTGGCTTGATATTCATTTATAGTTTTACCAAAAAAACCCCTGCAAGCTGATAAATAGAATAGCCTTTGAAATTTAAAACAAAACAGAAAAGAAGCACAAGAAAAAAAAAAGGGAAGTTGAAAGAAAACAGTTTGGTTTTATTTTCTTATGATTTAATGTCTTTCTTGTTAGGTGACTTCTGTATAATATGATGTGAAGTTACTGTTTTCTGACCTTTTTATAAAGCAAAATTAATAGAAGTGGTCAGATCCAACCAAGTTGGAATGAATTGAAAATGTTAAAATATTTTTTCAGACACCTTTCATTTTGCAAAATGTGAAACAGATTTTGCTTAGAACTATTTCCTTCAAGTTCTCTTAAAATTGTATACTTAAAGGGATATTTTAACCATGTGTTTCTACTAAATTTTTAGTTAACTCATCAAAATATTGTTTTATAGAAGCTCTTTGAAGTACAAGAAATAGTAAAGACCTGTATTTACAGAAATGAGAAGTCACATTTTTCAGGGTTAACAAACTTGGACACTAGATTTGGGGGATTGTTTAGCTGATTAGATTTTACTTTTGGCAAAATGTTTATACTTCCACTAAAAATTAAATTATGGTAAGCTTTATGTTAGAAAAAGAATACATTTTTTCATACACTTGGATAGTATTCCATCACTTGAATCATAATTTTTCTGAAACTGAACTCATCATCATTTTCTTCCCAAAGTGCCTCCCATCCTAAGCCTCTCTATTTCTGCTAATTTCATTATTCTCCAAGTAATTCAGATATGAAATATTGGATTCATCATTAACTGCTTTACTCTTACATTCAGGATAGATATCCTTAAATCTTGTTAATTATTTCCTTAAAATATTTCAAGTCCAACTTATACAGACTTAGCTCTTCTCAGCAATGCAAGGATCTAAGGTAATTCCAAAAGACTCATGATGGAGAATGCTATTGATGTCCAGAAAAAGAACTGAGTCTGACTGTAGATTGAAGCATGCTGTTTGCTCTCTGTTTCTTTCTTCTTCCTCATGGTTTCTCCCATTGTCTCTAGTATTCTTCACAACATAACTAAAGTGAAAATATGTTTAATATGAATGCATGCGTATAGCCTACCTCAGATTGCATGCTATCTCGGGGAAGGAGAGAACATTTAGAACTCAAAATCTGATGGAAGTGAATGTTGAAAACTAAAAATAAATTAATTAACTTATTTTTAAAAATATTTTAATCCATGCCTGTCTCTCCATTCCCTCTCCTGCTCACCTTTGCTAAGGCCCTTACTACTTTGTGGATGCTTGTCAGTCTCCTAAGTGGCTAAATCAAGAGTAGGTAACACAAATATTCCAACAATTCTGCTTTGATTATGCTGTAAACACCTTAGAGAGTATATACTGCCTCATTTCACAAATGAATCATATTAGGTCACATACTTAATTCAGAATAGCACTGAAATTCAGAACCAAGTCTCCTGACTTCCATTTCAGTGTTCTCTTCATTACACCATCAAACTCCTTAGACCTGATTCTTAAGTTAACTTGTGTACCGGTCCCAACCAACAATTCCACCTTTGCCTCTTTCCTTACAGAAAATCTTTACTCCATTCAATAATCTTCTATGTAATACCTCCTGAAAATTCCAGCCACATTTCTACTGCACACTTCCTTGAGTAATTTCGTATTTCAGAGAAATCTTTTCTTTTCTACCCACTTATTTATGGGAGTTATTGTTTGATGAAATCAATTTAAAGTTCACCCACTCTTCAAATCTAATTCCAAACTTAACTTCCTCCATGAATTCTTCCTTATTCACTTTTAATCTCACCCATTTTCTGAATTCCCAGAACATTTTTTGGTTTCTCCCACTTATTTCCCACTTTTTAAAAAGCTGATGGTTGGGAGATTACATATACCACTGGATCTTGAGTCAGAAAGACCTGAGGTTAAATGTAGCCTCAGATGCATATTAACTCTGTAATTTTAAGAATTAACTTAACTTCTAGCTGCCTCAATTTTCTCAAATATAAAATGGAGGTGGGGGTTCACAATAAGCACCTGCTTCACAAGGTTATTTTAAGCATCAAATGAGATAATATTTGTAAAGTATTTATGGCAATGTCCATATGACATAAAGAAGGCAATTTAATGCTTGCTCCATTTACCCTTTCCCTTCCTGAATCATATTGTAAAATAGCTGTCAAATTATAGAAACTGAAGAAGGAAAATAACCTAGAGACCATACACTGCCTCATTTTACAAATAAATCACATCAGTTTGCACAATTAGTGACAGAACTAGAATTGAAACCTGGCCTGGAACACTAGACCTGCTCACCTCTTAAGGCTTCCTTTAAGACCGGGCAAGCTCAAGTGACAAAACCAACAAGAAATCTTATCTGATCCTGCCAATTAGTAGTACTTCCGCCACAAGTTTCCTATGTATTTTTGTTTGTGCGTATCTGTATGTATGAACTGTAGATCAGGGAAAAATAATTACAAATTTAGCATGGATAACATTGGTCATAATGGTCATATGATACTGGACAAATCAAATAGCCTCGGATCTCTAAGATTATAAATTGTACAACAAATACAGATCTATGTGAGGTGGAATGGGGAAACGTGGAGAGTCTTCCTCATTGAGAATTTATTACAGTGAAATCAGAAGTCCAGTCCAGAAGTCCAAAAAATAACAAAAAACATACTGTTACCAACAGCAAAAACAAGGAACATTGGTTTATTAAGCCACAAGCAGTGGTCTTTCCTGTTTCTTTGCAGTAATCTTTGTTATTGGAATGATAATAGTTACAAGATATGTAAAATGAAAAAAGAATGTCATTTTTGGTGATGCTAGAAGAGTAAAAAATGACCGTCTCTCTTACTTGATTTTTAAAAACTCTTTTGAAAACTACTGAAAATTTATTTTGCAGGTTTATATTTGGAGGCTTCAAAGAAGCCTTGATTTTGATTTCTTCCTCTCATGGTATGCTTTGTTCTTCCTTATGCAAAAGGATGGGGAAAATGCCTGTCCACCAAGAAAGTAACCTTCTATGGTCTTATTTTTTCCCTTTGTTGGGAGTTTTCCCAGGCAGTTACTTGACTTTTGAGTCCTTTGTCAAGTGGAGGGTATACTCTAGGGACCTGTAAGCTCTCAGTTCCTCCAAGGTGGCACAATCAAGGGACAGGAGTTTACTCCTCTGCTCTGGGAGCAACCACAAGCTTTTCTGCTGAGGATCTGTAAGTGGGGTTCACTCTCCACAACTGCCTCCAGCTCCACCATGCCAGTGCTCCTCTTCACCTCAGGGCCAAGATTCAGATCAGCTGCTTGATGTCCCTGAGGTCTTTATGCTGAGGGCTCCAAAAATGGACACTGCATCTGCCTGGGCCCAGGGCTAGGGCAGGACCCTGCTCCCTGCTCATCCAGGTGAAAGAGCTTTCTCACTGACCTTTGAAGCTATCTCTGTCATTTGTAGGTTGAGGAATTTGGGAACTGCAACTGCTACCTGGGATTCCATGACCTGAAGCCTGCCCCAGTCTTGTCCCTGCTGCATTTCGTGGCCAATGCTGGGCTGTGCTCCACTCTGAACCCAGTGGGATAGACCTTTCCTGTTGGTGTTCCAGGATGCCTTGGACTGGAAATCTCTTTCATTCTGTCATTTTGTGGCTTCTGCTGCTCTAGAATTTGTTTAGTGCCATTTTTACAGGTATTTTATGGGTTTTGGTGGGGGAGAGTTTCTACAGGTCAGTCCTTCTACTCCACCATCTTGGCTCCACCTCTCATTTAGAGTTTTTAAGATTCTAGATTAAAGAGTTATTGTTTTCTTCATTTAGAAAGGGCAGAAACTCAGAACCCAAGTTTGGCAGGAAGCTCTATTTGTTTGTTTTTTGACCTTCACAGACATCAAGTAGCATTTAGAGAGGGATAATTTCCCTTTTTGTTTTCTTGGGCAGCTCTTCCCAGGTCCTTGGGGCAAGTCCTGTGGCCAGTTGGTAAATGTTTTAACAATCAATTCTCCCACACACTTTGAAGTGTAATCTGTACTATATTATTGAAAAGAAAAATCCAGCACTTTCTAAAGTCTAAACAAACAACAAAACAAAATAAGCCCAGATTTTTAGCCTGAGGTGCAAACATTCACACTGAAAATTTAACAGTCTACTTTTTGGACACACTTTTGAGCAAGTCAGTTGTCTCTACTGCTTTTCACATATCAGTTACTTAAAGTCTCACACTCTATCTCTCCTTGACCCTTAGGTAGAAATGCACCAGTATTTAAACAGGGCATACCCTTGAATAAGGTGTAATATGGAACCACTTAAGATTTTAGAGGAGTGACATAGTCAAAACCAGTATATTTGGAATTTAGCATTTTGTTTAGTTTCTCCTATACAGCATTATAGATGTTTAGTAATTAGCACATTAGGGTAGGTAAGTGGTACAATAGCCTAGGGTCAGGAAGACCTGAGTTGAAATCTGAATTCAGATACTAGCTGTGTGACCCTGGGCAAGTAACTCAATTTATTTGTCTCAGTTTCTCCATCTGTAAAATGATCTAGAGAAGGAAATGACAGATCAAAGCATTATCCTTGCCAAGAAAATCCCAAATGAGGTCATGAAGAGTCAAACATAACTAAAAACAACAAAAATAAATCAGTACATTCTTTTTTAATGAAAATTTTATTATTCGTGGCAATTGAAAAGCTTGTTAGCTTTTCTCTTCAATACTTAATATTCAATTTATATTGATTTGCTCAGTGAGCTTGTGTTTCACAAAATATTATGATATTTTTTCACCAATCCCTGAATGATAATTGTGTTAAATGGTATCTTGTTCATGTTCCCCTGAGTACCCCATCCCTTCTAGTCAATATAATAAACAACCGATATAAAAGGGCAAAAGGTGGAAATAAGATTGCAAAGGGGAACCTAGAAGTCACATAAATTGTCCAAAGATCAAAGGAGCGAAATTTACAAATTATACCCTATGGTAACTCAAATTCACATCCTGGTAATATGTGCTGAGTCAGGGCACGTCATGTAGGCTCTCTTGTCAGTGCCTTTTGGTCCTATGATATGGAAATCTCTGACAACTTTCAGGCATCCAAACTTAGACCAGCAGATCACCAAATGGAGCTGATAATTTCAAGATGATGTGGATATGTTAGCTTTAAAGTTTTAGTTTCAGATGATTTAGATATCATAATGAATTTAGCCATAATTAGCATAGACAAGTTAGTCTATTTCCCCTCAAAAAAACCGAAACAATACAAGCCAGATTCCATTATTCTGCCCTCCAAGTACTTCTCCTTTTTCATTGGGATCATGTTGTCTAATGCTCCCAAATCTACTGGTCTCTGCTTCTTCCCCTCCACATTCTCTTCCCCAAACAGGCTGCTTTCCTTCACCATCCCATCCTGGTCTCCACACTGTCCTTCTCTGTACCCCTTTCACTACTTGTCTTAGTATTTTCTATTCTGTTTGCTCCCACACCCTCTGTGATTATTAAAGTGTGTTGACAGCCCCGTTTCTGTCTGCCATCCAGCATTTCTCTTCAAGTGCCTGAGGAACTGGCTGGACTTGCTCCATTTCTTAATTTAATTAATAAATTACCAATAATCAATGTGTAAAGTATTTAGGTTGAAACACATCAGATTCTTTTTTAGTATCTTATTGAATGCTTTCAGTACTTGACAGGTGATTTTATGGATGTTTAAAAATAAATCTCAATGGTATCAGATTTCACACGATGAGGTTATGGCTATTGTTATATGTAGCATATCAAAATACGAATCTGAAATTTACATCCAACATAAAATCTCTACATTAAAGGTTTCAGAAAATAAATTTATATTTCTACAAAGGAACTTTTGCTAAAAAAATTAGTTTTAAAAGATTTGACTAGTTTTTAAAATAAATTTTCAGTTAATGCCATTTCATCTTGGTTGTGTTAGTAATTTACTAATAATCATTCATTGAGAAGACTCTGTTCTTTTAAAATGGCTAAAGTACCAGTGGTGGCATAATTTTTATTTTGAAAGACAGATAAGTTTAATATAAACCTAATCGGTGTTTCATTTAGTTATAAATTTGTCAAATAAAATGCGGCCTACTGCTAATTCTTTGAGAAAGTAAGAAGACAATGTGTTATAGTGAAAATGGTACTAACAATCTGAAAACCTAATTTCTAATTCTAGCTCCAGCATTTAGTATCCAGATAACTTTGGACAAAGAAGGTGAACTTGATCAACCTTGTTTGCTCATTTATAAAATGGGGATATTTTCTACTAGTTTCTGGGGAAAAACAAAAACAAAAGCAAAAACTTCCCTTAATATTTTGCCTAACTTCTGTCAGAAATACATTTTATTCAGGTGTTAAGTGCAGGGATAATCATTGACCAATAACTTCCTCTGTCAATTAAGAGAGCTCTATTTAAAGCAATTTCCAACCAGCCTTTTCAACTAAGGATGTGGCAAAAGATAAGAAAATATAGTCAACAGAAAGGATAAAGTATGCAGTTTTTCGTGACAGTTATATAATAATAGCAAAAACCAAAAAAAAAGAAGAATGCTAAAGTGAACACAGTCTTGGGAAGATCTGGCAATATTCCACACAAAGAAAGCAATATAGACAAAGACTTGGAAAGATTTGCTAAGAGTTCTGACCTCTTTAGAAGGCAAGAGCATTTCCTGAATCCTCTAACTCTTACAGCATAAATCTCTATCTCCTACAACATTTACCAGTCCTTAGCATGTGTAGATATCCACACTTTCCTAACTAACAAGATTTTTATAAAAATTGACTATGCTTACATATGTGTGCATACTTTGAAAATTACACCAGTGTAAGATACTGTAATTATTCAACTTGAATGTTTCTTATCCAATAAAAAAATCACAAAGTACTTATTAGTTTCTCTATGAGAAAGGCGGCATGCTATGGCATATTGCACATCTATCAAGGAAATAAAAACTTACTGAGGAGGTGCTTCAATATTTCAATGAATCTGTGACTTTATCAATATGGGTATTCTCTTTACTGGTATGGATCATAATGCAACCATGTCCTTTGTCATCTGTTAAATGAGTTGGAGAAGGACATGGAAAATCACTCCAATTACATGTAGATAAAATTTTCAACATTCATTTTTTGAAAGATTTTGAGTTCCCAAATCTTTCTCCCTCCTCTTCACCCTTGTCCCTGTCCAAGATGTCAAACAATATATACACAATCATGTGAAACATTTCCACATTAGTCGTGTTGTGAAAGAAACAGAACAAAAGGAAATACACACACAGTGAAAATAGTATGTTTTGATCTGCATTCAGACTCCATTTTTCTGGATGTGGATAGCATTTTCCAGGATGAGTCTTTTGGAATTGTCTTGAATTGCTGAGAAGAGCTAAGGAAATCATAGTTGATCATTACACAATGTTGCTATTACTGCATACAATGTTCTCTTGGTTCTGCTCACTTCACTCAGCATCAGTTCATGTAAGGCTTTCCAGGTTTTTCTGAAATCCATCTGCTCATCAACCATTCCCCAAATGGTGGGCATCCCCTCAATTTTCAATTATTTGCCACCACCAAAAGAGGTGCTATAATTATTTTTGTACCCATAGGTCATTTCCCCCTTTTCAATGATCTCTTGGGAATATCCACCTGGTAGTGATATTGCTGGATCAAAGGGTATGCACGATTTGATTAGCAATCTGTTTAAATGGAGATCCTAGATGAGACTTTCTAGCCAGGGAAGTGCCCCAGGGGTAGTGTTCTGAAGTTTGAGTTCCAATTTTCAAGACCTTCCTGGCTTCAGAGCGATTTCCTCCCAGCTTGATTTACTTATTTTTTTTTCCCTTTTGTTCATTAAAGGGGTCATTCCCTGATTACTTCTTAAAGAGGTCTATTCACTGAATGGATGTTACCTCAGGCTGAGTACCTGAATCGGCCAAGGTCTCTCGTTGCATCCTGGGCCTTCTCCAGTGATCCCGATGAATATCTGGTCACTGGGTCCACATGACTTGGGAAAGGAAAATGAGGCTGGTGACCTGCACAGCCCTCCCTCACTCAAAACAAAGTCAAATGCAAGTCATGTTATCATTTCTATGATGTTATGGTATTCAAAAACGAAGGATGAACACAGACAGATAGATCTTCCAAGATTTTATATTTGGTCCTGTGTGTGTATATGTGTGTGTTCATCCTTTGTTGATGAAGAAGACCATGCCATCAGAGAAATGATGGCATAACTTGCCCTTGACTTTTGTTTTTGAGTGAGGGAGGGCTGTGCAGGTCACCAGCCTCACTTCTGGGAGAAGATGGTCCAGAAGGCTTTATATTTGGTCCTACAAATGATAGAGAGCCACTAGAGTTCATTGAATAGGGAGAGGAGTGATGTGGTCAGACCAATACTGTAGGAAGATCACTTTGACAGCAGAGTAGAGGACAGACTGGAGGGGATAAAGGCTTGTTGCAGGCTACAGGTAGACTAGACACTCAATTGTTGCAATAGTCCAGACCTATAAATGAAATCACTTGAGGCTTTAAGATAATTAAGTCAATCAGCCATATAGTCACAGAGCAGAGCTCCCATCCTTCTGGGGATAGACAGTGAAGATGGGGTATTAATTTTTTTCATTTTTTATTTAAATTTATTTATTTAAGTTTTCTACATTCATTTCCACAAAATTTTGGGTTCCAAATTTTCTCCCCATTTACCCCCTTCTTCTACCCCAAAACACCAAGCATTCTAATTACTCCTTTCACCAATCTGCCCTTTCTTCTAACATTCCTCCCTTCCCTTGTTCCTATCTTCTCTTTTGTCCTGTAGGGCAAGATAATTTTCTATACCCCATTACCTGTATTTCTTATTTCCTAGTTGTATGCAAGAATAAAACTCAACCATTGTTCCTTAAACTTTGAGTTCCAACTTCTCTTCCTCCCTCCCTCCCCACCCTTCCCTTTGGAAAGGCAAGCAATTCACTATAGGCCTTGTCTATGTAGTTTTACAAATGACTTCCATAATAGTCACGTTGTGTAAGACTAACTATATTTCTCTCCATCCTATCTTGTCTCCCATTGCTTCTGTTCTCTCTTTTGACCCTGTCCCTCCCCAAGAGTGTTGATTTCTAATTGTTCCCTCCTCCCATTTCCCTCCCTTCTATCATCCCCCCCACCCTGCTTATCCCCTTCTCCCCCACTTTCCTGTATTGTAAGATAGGTTTTCATACAAAAATGAGTGTGCATTTTATTCCTTTCTTTAGTAGAATGTGATGAGAGTAAGCTTCATGTCTTTTCTCTCACCTCCCTGCTTTTTCCCTCCACTAAAAAGTCTTTTACTTGCTTCTTTTATGAGAGATTACTTGCCCCATTCCATTTCTACCATCCTATTCAATTCTCCCTGTGCTCTCAGTCTGTGTGTGTGTGTGTGTGTGTGTGTGTGTGTGTGTGTGTGTGTGTGTATGTGTGTGTTTGGTGGGGTGTTAAATTAACTCACCCCATTTAAAGTAAATATTGAGATATCCAATCAATCTCAGAGATCTTGGACTAAGTGTAGAAAAGTTCCTCAGACTGTGGTATTTTCCACATGAATTATGGTCAGATAGGTTAAGGAAATTTGACCATATCTAAGGCATTTTCTCTAAATGATTAGCAAGTTAGGAAGAGGTTGGAACAAGTGTTTGTTTTTCCAGCACACTCTGAAGGAGAAACTGCCAAAGGGGAAAGAAAATAGATGGGTTTCAGACAGCTGGGACTTTCTATAATTCTATAGGAATGTAGTTAACAAAAATGAAACTGAATAAAAATAATAATAACACAGCGATGAAGTTTAGGCTTATAATGCTAGATTGAAGAGTATGGATTTTGTCTTGGAGACAAAGAGGAGCCATTTAGGATTTTAACATAGGAAAGGACATGATCAAACAACCTTTTGGGAAGATTACCTGGTGACTGTACAGGGCGGATTAGAAAGCATATTACTCAGAGCTAGGGACAATAGGCTCCCCTATATATAAAGCTCCTTGGAACCCTCTTTTGACTACCTAAGTATAGACCCATGATGCTTTAATCACATGTCCCTATTTAAATATAACTCAGGGGAACTAAACTGCAAACAGCCCATTATGGATTGATAGAAGCTTAAATCCCAAGAATATCAGTTCATCTTTTAATTCATCCCACAGAAGTACAATTTAATGTCAGTCCATAAACACTGAAAACTATTTCATTTAAATTCACATAGTGATTAAAGCTGATACATTTATTATACCACAAACAATGCAACCACATAGGAAGTATCAAAGTACTAAGGTTACATTGAGTCATTTCCCTAGGTAGTAAAACATAAATATTTAACTAGTTATCTGCGGTTACCCTCAGGCTGACGAAGGGGATTTTTCTCTTTTTTAAGTGCTCAGAAACTTCCCACAAGATGAGCTGGTTTTTATGTAAGTGCTGTGCCCAGCATATGTCTCAGATATAGCAGGTGCTTAAAAAGTACTTGTTCAATTGAACAGCAACTGTGATCACAGTTTTTCAAGTATTTGGTAGAATCTCATTTTATTACTAGGACGTCTTAAGAATCAGTTTCCATATCTCTTCTTGGCTTTTTTGACTTTTTTTAGCATGCAGTGGCTTTAGCCAGTGTGGTACATAATGGAACCTGGAATCCTGAAGACCTGAGCTCAGGTAATTGACCTCCCACCTCTGATACAAACTGGTTGAGAAACCCTGAGCAAATCACTTAATTTCTCATGGCCTCAAGTAACTCTAAGATTATGCATTTCAGAGAAGGTGCTGATATGCATTATTAAATAAAGTACTTCACCTTAAAACACACACACACATACACACACATATGACTTGGGAAATAACCTATCAAATTAATTTTTTATGTTTTTTTTTTACTTTGCTTATTTTTAATTTATGAACTAAAACAAGAATTTCCACATCAATATGATATTTTTAAAAATATGAATGTATATGAAATTGCAAATCTATTGCATACAAGTTGCTATTCCTTTCAAATATATAATAAATTTATCATGTACATTTCTTTTTTTGCCTATTTCCCCCTCTCCCCTGCCCTAGGGAGGACTACCATTAGATACACATATATGTAAAAAAATTCTATACATCTTTTTATCAGATTTCTCTGTGAATGCAGACAGCATCTTCCTTCTTATGTCCTTTGTAGTTAATTTCACAATTTATAATAGTACAAATCACTTAATTACTTAAATTTAATTACTCAAAAGAAATTATTCTTACAACAATATTGCTGTTATATTTATACAATATTCCCTTAGTTCTGATCATTTCAATCTTCATTATTTCATGCAAGTCTATCCATATTTTCCTAAGATCATCAAACTCATCATTTCTCATATATTAGTAGTATGTTATCACAGTCATATACCACAAATTGTTCTGCCATTCCCCAATTGATTGACATCCAGACAATTTCCATTATGGATGAGATTGCATTCTGGAAAGATGGTGGAATGGGACAGAAATTTTCCAGGCTTTTCAATTCTTTTTTTTTTTTTTCACAGAATGATAGAACATTGCCACAAAATGAAAACAGAGCATCAAGAAAAGTAGGAGGTGTTAAGTAGTTGTCTTCCCCATGTAAATTGAGAAGACCTTGAGAAAGAGACAATCTCTAGAGGCTAAGATTTGGCCTGAGAAAATGAAGACACCTCCAGGTTGACTCCATGTAATCAACAAATGGCAGATCTAGGGTAAGCATTCAAGGCCTCAAGAACATTCATCTCAAAAATGTCATCTAATGAACAATAGATGACTGAGCGAGAGAAGATGGAAAGGCACCCTTTCAACCTTATCCCTTGTTTCCAGACACCAGACCTAGTAGTGCTGACCAGACATGATTCTACACTGCTATGGGTGAGGAAGAGCAACCACATGCCTGGTCAGTGAGGTGCTACAGGAAGCAAGAGAAAATTTTGGACAGCATGGATGGTAAACCTAACTGTGACTTAGGGGAGAAGAGTTTCTAAGGTTGAGGCCTTGGACAGAATTCAGAAAATAATAGTGAATAGGACCTGAGGGCTAGGGCACCATTACTGACAATTTGGGATTAAAATCTGATTATAATAATAAACTGCTAAAAATAAAATGAAACAGGAGAATTCTGGGAAGATAGTATAAGCCAGAACCAATTTGAAAAGGACATCCAAAATCTTAAGAAAACAACTCCTTGAAAAACAAAATTGGGTAAGGGGAAGTCAGTAAAGTTATGAGATCAAGAAATAATAAGAAAAACTATAAAGAATGAAAGAAACAATAGAAACATGTGAAATACAACATAAGAAAATACAACTGATCTGCAGAACAGATCAAAAAGAGCAAACATAAGAATAATTAGACTGGGGGGCTGCAGAGACAAGATGGTGGAGTAGAAGGGTGGACCTGCTCTAGCTCCACCACTATAGCCATAAAATACTTGTAAAAAATGACTCTAAACAAATTCTAGAGCAGCAGAAACCATAAAACAACAGAGTGAAAGGTATTTCCAGCCTAAGGCAGCCTGGAAGGCAACAGGAAAGGTGTATCACACTGGGATCAGAGCAGAGCACAACCTAGCCTTGGCCATATAGTGTGTCAGAGACAGAACTGGAGCAGGCTTCAGGTCAGAGAATCACAGGCAGTAGCTGCAGGTCCCAGATTTCTCAAGCCACAAATGCCAAAGACAGCTTCAAAGGTCAGTGAGAAAGATCATTCACCTGGGTTGGAAGGGAGCAGGGTTTGTCCTCAGTCCCAACCCTAGAGCGGCAGCAGCCAATGTCATATAGGGTCCATTTTTGGAGCCCTTGACTTAAAAACCCTGAGGGAATCAAGTAGCTGACCTGGGTCTCAGTCCTGAATGGAGGCCCTGAGTGAAGAAGAGTGCTGGTGTGGTGGAGCTGGTGGAAGCTCTGGAGAAGGAATTCTACTCACAGATCCTGGGCAGAAAAGCTTGTGGTTGCTCCCAGAGCAGAGCACAGGCCAGGAAAGGAGTAAACTGCACCTTGGAGGAACTGAAAACTTACAGGTCCCTAAAATATACTCTCTATTCAACAAAAGACTCAAAAGTCAAATAACAGACTGGGAAAATGTCCTAAAAAGGGAAAAAAAATAAGACTATAGAAGGTTACTTTCTTGGTCAACAGGTTCTTTCTTCTATCCTTTCAGATGAGGAAGAACAAAGCGTGCCATCAGAGGAAGACATTAAAGTCAAGGCCTTTGCATCCAAAACCTCCAAAGAAATATGCAATAGTCTCAGGTCATGGAAGAGCTCAACAAGGATTTTGAAAATCAAGTAAGAGAGATGGAGGAAAAATTGGGAAGAAAAATGAGAAAAATGCAAGAAAAACATGAAAATTGAGTCAGCAACTTGCTATAAAGGAGATAAAAAAAAATGCTGAAGAAAATAACACCTTTGAAAATAGAGTAACTCAAATGGCAAAAGAGGTACAAAAAGCCAATGAGGAGAAAAATGCTTTAAAAAGCAGAATTAGCCAAATGGAAAAGGAGGATCAAAAGCTCACTGAAGAAAATAGTTCTTTAAAAATTAGAATGGAACAGTTGGAAGCTAACGACTTTATGAGAAACCAAGAAATTACAAAACAAAACCAAAAGAATGAAAAAAATAGAAGACAATGTGAAATATCTCATTAGAAAAGCAATTGACCTAGAAAATAAGTCCAGGAGAGACAATATAAAAATTATGGGACTGCGTGAAAGCCATGATCAAAAAAAGAGCCTAGACATCATCTTTCATGAAAATATCAAGGAAAACTGCCCTGATATTTTAGAAGCAGAGGGTAAAATAAATATTGAAAAAATCCACTGATCACCTCCTGAAAGCGATCTGAAAAGAAAAACTCCTAATAATATTGTAGCCAAATTCCAGAGTTCTGAGGTCAAGAAGAAAATATGGCAAGCAGCCAGAAAGAAATAATTTGAGTATTGTGGAAATACAATAAGGATAACATAAGATCTAGCAGCTTCTACATTAAGGGATTGCAGTGCTTGGAATATGATATTCCAGAAGTCAAAGGAACTAGGATTAAAATAAAAAATCACCCACCCAGTAGAACTGAGTATAATACTTCAGGGGAAAAAACAGTCATTCAGTGATTTTCAGACAAGGGCTCCAAAAATGGACCCTATATGACATTGGCTGCTGCCGCTCTAGGGTTGGGACTGAGGACAAACCCTGCTCCCTTCCAACCCAGGTGAATGATCTTTCTCACTGACCTTTGAAGCTTCTTTTGAAATATATATATGGCTATATATCAGGACTTTTAAGCATTCTTGATGAAAAGACCAGAGCTAAATAGAAAATCTGATTTTCAGACATAAGAATCAAGAGAAGCATGAGAAGGTAAACAGGAAAGAGAAATCATAAGAGAGTCTCTAAAGTTGAACTGTTTACATTCCTATTAGGAAAGAAATATTTGTAACTCTTGAAACTTTTCTTGGTATCTGGGTAGTTGGAGGGATTATATATATATATATATATATATATATATATATATATATATATATATATATATAGAGAGAGAGAGAGAGAGAGAGAGAGAGAGAGAGAGAGAGATAGATAGATAGATATAGATATATATATAGATATAGATATAGATAGATAGATATAGATATAGATAGATATAGATATATAGATATAGATAGATATAGATATATAGATATATAGATATAGATATATATGGATGTGGATATGGATGGATATATACATTCAATTTGGTATGAAAATCTATCTTACACTACAGAAAAGTAGGGGAGAAGAGGAGAAAGAGGCTGTGTGGAGGGATGATAGAAGGGATGGCAAACAGGAGGAGGGAGCAATTAGAAGTGAACACTTTCAGGGAGGGACAAGGTCAAAAGAGGGAATAGAATAAATGGGGGGCAGGATAGAATGGAGAGAAATATAGTTAGTCTTTCACAACATGACTATTATAGAAGTCTTTTGCATAACTATTGAATTGCTTGCCTTCTCAGTGGGGATGTATGGAGAGGGAGGAAGAGAAAGAAATTGGAACTCAAAGTTTTAGGAACAAATTTTGAGAATTGTTTTTGCATGCAACTGGAAAATAAGAAATATACACAGTGGAGTTCAGAAATCTATCTTTCCCTACAAGAAAAGAGAGAAGATGGGGAAAAGGGAAGGGAGGATTGTGATAGAAGGCAGAGCAAACTGGGGGAAGGGGTAATCAGAATGCAGTGTCTTGGGGTGAGGGGGAGAGATGGGGAGAAAATTTGGAACTCAAAATCTTATGGAAATGAATGTTAAAAAGTAAAAATAAATAAATAAATTTTTGAAAGAATAATTGGACTACCTGAAAGGTATGATCAAAAAAAAAAACTTGATACAATAATACAGGAAACATTTGAAGAAAATTGTTCTGAAGCATTAGAAAAAGAGGGGAAAGTAGAAAAAGAAAAAATCCACTACTCACCACCTGAAAGAGATCCTATGAAGAAAACCTACAGGAATATCATAGTCAAATTTCAAAATCCCCAACTTCATGATAAAATATTACCAGTAACAAGAAAAATATATATATGGCTGTGCCACAATTAGAATCATACAAGACATAGCAGCAATGACACTAAAATACTTCAAGTCTTAGAAAACTACATGTGGAAGAGCAAAAGAATTGGTGTTCTTGCTGAAAATATTATACCCAGCAAAGCCAAGTATAATCCTAAATGAAAAAAAAACATGGACATTTAATGAATTGTCAGACTTTAAGGACTTTGTTAAAAAAACAACTGAATGTGATACAATATTTGACATAGAAGAGCCATGAAAAACACAAGATGCATAGCAAAGACTAAGTGCAAGGGACTTACTAAGGACAGACTGTTTAACTTTTATATTTGTAAAATGTAAAATATGAGTCTAAGATTGTTATTAGTTACTGGGTAGTTTGTCAGAAAGAGTGGGATAGACCTGGGTATAACATAACTTTAAAAAGTAAAACTTTTTAGGAAGAGCTAAAATGAGTGATTATCTTATACCAATGAGATATGAGAGGAAGAACCAACACAAAGAAATTAGATGAGGAAGGAGGGCTGTTAATTCTGGAAACCTACTTTCATTGGTAATGGGTTCCAGGGGAGAAAAATACACATATATTTAGAAGAGTATGAAAGTCTTCTAAAATCAAAAAGAAATAAAATGCTAAGGAAATAGAAAGAGGGGAGAGAAAAAGAGGTGGATCTTTAATAGGGGGTGAGGGCATAGGTAAAATGGAAGCATAGAAGGGTATTTTGATTTATGGGAAAAGGAGGATAAGGTAGAGTTCTGGAAAGGGGGGTAGGTTAAGTAATAAGAGGGCAAGGTAGCACATGAAAATAAAGTAGAGGATTCAGGAGGGATAAGAGAAATTTGCAAACATAAAATAAAAATCAGAATCAGCATTTGCTAGGGAAAGTATAAGTTTATATATGTATGTATATATGTATGTGTGTATGTATTTGTCTATATATAAATATATGCATGCTTATTTGTAGCCTTCTGGGAGAGTGGAGCAAGGGGGAAAAAGAACAAAATAAAAAGTGCACAGAAGAGAACAAAAGAAAATTTACAAGAAGGAAACACGGATAGCTTTCAACACAACACATATAGTACTTATTACATAGGCTTTCCTGAAGTGAAAATTTATTGCTACGTATTTTGAATCCTCTCTTATATTCTGCTCTGCACATTTTTTTTCTTGTTTTTCATTTAAATTATAGTATTTATGCTTATAATATGTTTCTTTTTCTTTTCTTATAGTGTACTTATTTAGAAAAATGAAAAGGCAATAAAAATGAAATGAAACAAAATAAAAATGAACAAAGGAGAAAGAACTTGACCATAAGTAGCCTTTACGGCATAAAATAAAATTTTGATTCATATTCAGAAGAAGCTTCCTCTTTCCCCAAAGAGTTATGTGAAATAATCACAAGGTCAAAAAGGAGTTCTTAGAAGAGCTCAAAAACACTTCAAAAATCAAATGCAAGAAATTAAGGAAAAATTAGAAAAAAAATCCAAAAAATTATGAAAAGAAAGGTAAACAATTGGAAAAAGAGATCCAAAATCTTAAGGAAGAAAATAACTCCTTGAAAACTTCCAAAAAGTTTTAAAAATTCTAAGGGGAATCAAATGACATAATAAAGTGCCAAGATATAATAAAACTAGAAAAAAAAGTAGAAAAGAATCTGAAACATCGTATTAGAAAAACAAGAGATCTGGGGAACAGATTGAGTGACAATTTAAGAACTGTTGGGCTACCTGTAAATTGTGATGAAAAAATGAATCTTGACACAATATTGCAAGAAATTATTAAAGGAAATTTTCCTGAAGTTCTAGAACAAGAGGGTAAAGCAGAAATAGAAAAAAAAAATACCATTCACCACATGAAAGAGATTCTGGGAGGAAAACTTACATAAATGCCATAACTAATTTTCAAAACTCCCAGATTAAACAGATAAAATTGCAAGCAATAGGAAAAAGAAAACAATTCAAAGGCTGCAGAGATACAATCAGAATTTCACAACACTAAGCAACTTGTACAATAAAAGAGTTTGGAAAACAGTGGGAGATAGTTTGAACTATCTCTCTTAGGAACATCACAAAGACTGGATGAAAATGTTACTTGAAACAATTAATAATTTTAGCAAAGTAGCAGGATATAAAGTAAATCCACATAAATCATCAGCATTCTTTTATATCATCAAAACAAAACCTTGAAAGAAGAGATAGTAAAAAATATCCCATTTAAAATAACTATGTAGTACAAAATACCTGGGAGTACACCCTGCCAAAACAATTCCAGAAACCACATAAACATAATTATTTTAAAAAATATACAAGTTAAATCAGATTTAAATGATTGGAAAAATATTAATTGTTCTTAGACAGGCAGGGTCAATACAATAAAAATGATAGTTTCACCAAAACTAATTTATACACTTAACATTAAATTTATTTTACTATATTAGAAAAATAATAACAAAATTTATTTGGAAGAACAAAAAGTCAAGAATATCAAAGGAACTAATGACAAAAAAATGTAAAGGAAAGAGGCTTAGCAGTGCCAGATCTTCAATTATCTTCAACAACTAATTCAGTAATTACCAAAACTATCTGGTACTAAGAACTAGAAAGACTTATGAATGGAACAGAGTGGACATACAATTTACAGCAGGAAAAACACATAGTGATCTTATATTTGATGAGTGTAAAGACTTAAGTTTCGGTGATAAGAATACATTATTTACTAAAAAAACTTATTGGGAAAACTGGAAAGTAGTATAGCAAAAATTGACTACAGACCAATATCTTACACTGTTTGTTGACCCAGATACAAAGAAAGACATTACAAGAAATCTAGAAGAACTTGGAACATATTATTTATCTGACTTTTGAATAGGGTAACAATTTATGAGCAAACCAGAGATAGAGAGCAGAGTGAGTTGAAAACTGGTCATTTTCTATTACATTAAATTAAAAGTTTTATACAAATAAAACAAATTTAGCCAAGATCAGAAGGAAAGCATAAAATGGGGGATAGGGTGGAATTTTAAGGACAGTTTTTCTGATGAGGGTCTTTTATCTCAAATATATAAAGCACTTTGTCAAGTCTATAAGAATATGAGTCATTCCCCAATTGATAAATGGTCAAATGATATGAACAGTTTTCCAATCTCTTTGTGATGGCAAAGAACTTGAACTTTTTACAGCCATTTCAAGTTGGCAGAGTGTCATTTTATCCTCACAAAAACTTTCAAAGGGTTGTACTATTGTTATCGTCCTTTGCATAACATTTCTCTTTATGGTAGTGGGCTTGCTTATAATAAAGCTAAATAAATCTGAACCCCCATTATCAAATTAACTTTCATTCATTGGTCATATGTTGAGTCCCTGAGTAGTCATCTTTTCTTCATTAGTGCAAGAGGAATGGGGAGGTAAATGTATTACCACAAATAGATGAAAAACAAAAGGGTGTTGGCACAAGAAAACAGCAGAGTAACATGGGCAGAGTATGACTGAATTCAGGAAATCTGGATTAGTGTGCTAGTTTAGGTCCCATTTTCAACAAATCACAACTTTTTTGAACCTTGACCATAACAGAAAGAGATTAGATTAAATGAAGTTCCCTTTCATCTTTAAAAATGATAATATTTTAACTTGGAGCCAATGTGTTGGATTAGGGGGAGCCACCCAGCTGAACTCTCCTTACATTCCCCTCCAAACAACTTTAAAATAACATCTTGAATCAAATTTCCAAGTGGCAGAGCCAACAAAAGATTGGGGTGAGACATTCTTCTTGCCTAAGAAAATTTAATAGGTTGGCAGGAGAAATCTGTGGCACTGGGGTGGAATCCTGTCTGGAGCCTATACACACAGAGCTGCAATAGGAACAGCAGTCACAGCAGCATCTGAAGCTTCCAGGGCTCTCAGCCCAGAGACAGTGAGGGGGATCAGACAAATGGTTAGAAAGATATTACAGGGGGACTGGGGCTGATCACAAGAGAGTAGGGGCCCTCTTTAGAGTTCTAAGTAAAGAGGAACACTAGTGTATGCAGCTGCAGGAGATCAGGAGCCCTTCCTCAGTAAAGACCAGAGCACAGACTAGAGCTGTGACTATTCTTCTTCAAGAACCACACCACCTTGGAAGCAACAAAAACTTACAGGCCCCCAGAACTAACTCTGAAAACAGCCACACAAAAAAGTCTAAAACTTGGCACGGTGCCTTCCCACCCCCCGAGGTTAGCAAAGCCCAACTTTAACATCAAGTCCAAAGTCATGAACTAGGTTGTTAAAATAAAGAAACAAAAACAAAAGAATTTAACCATAAAAGGCTACTATGGTGGCAAAGAAGACCAAAATGCAACCTCAGAAGAAGACGAAAATGAGAAAACAGCTACAAAAATGCATCAAAACATAAAACTGGTGGTATTTATGAGAGTCACTAAACAGTATTAACAAGTGGTATACATTCTTTTAAGGGCAGCTAGGTGGTGAAGTGGCTAGGTTGCTGGGCCAGAAGTCAGGAAGATATCTAAGTTCAAATCTTCTCACTAGCCATGTGACTGTGGGCAAGTCACTCAACTGTGTTTGCCTCAATATCCTCATCTGTAAAATGAACTGGAGAAGTCAGTGGCAAACCACTTTATTTATTATCCCTGCAAAGAAAACCCCAAATGGGGGTCAAAGACAGGTGAACACAAATGAAAATGATTTAATAACAGTAATATATGCTTTTATCTGATTTCATAGCACTTACACTCTTTTTTAACATAGGAGCATAGCAGGAAAGATATAGAACTGAAAAAAATACTAGATTATCTAATTCAAAGGTGTCAAATATACTGCCCTTCACTTAATCCAGATTAAAATATAACTGCGAAATGTTTACCAAAATAAATAAATAATAGAACATAGATAATGTTGACTTGTCCTTTTCTAATTCAATTTACAGTATACAGGGATTCTTATTTATAGGTTAGCGACTTGTGTAATCTTCGGCAAATTTCCTTCCTTCTCTGGTCATGACTTATTTATCTGCAAAATGAAGGTATTCTACTAGATGACTTGTGGGTCACCTTACAGGACTAAATCTAAGATCTTATTATCTTACAATAATATACTTATAATATATGATACAATATGATACTGATGTACTTATAATACTATTTACATTTCGTTTACATGTACATATGCTTTATTATTCCCAATAACTTATAAATCCCTTTGGGGTAGGAACTATGTCTTACTTTTATTTTTATTACCGCTATGCACAATGAATTGCTTGTTGTGAATCCTTAATAAATACCTTTGAAATGTTAAATGAATCAAGGTGCTGCACCAATGCAATATTCATAAAGCCTACAGCAGTTATGAATATGCCATCATAATTCGGAGTCATGAAATACAACAGACCCTCTGGAAAACAGAACCAAAACATTGATTCAGACACCTGAAAGCCACATCCATCACTGTAATAAAAATCTATACACAGTAACAATGCAGAGAACAACACCATCCGCAAGGCTTCCCCCGACAAGCTTTCCAAAACCCAGATCCCTTAAGCAAATCACAAACAAGCTCTCTCACTTGTGCTAGCCAGCTGCCTGCTTGCCTGCATCCTTCCTAGCTCTGACTGCTCTCACTCAGTTCCTCTAACCTCTACTGTAGCCCCCCACCTCTTCCTGTTCCACTCATTCAGCAAACTCCTCCCACCACAGGCTCCATGTGACCCAACGAGGTCACATGGGTCTATTAATGAATGGGAAAGATCTTCCCATTTAAATTACCATTACTCAAGGTTAGGAAATATTGAGAAAAATGAAGTCAACAGTTATTATTATGTGTCTTAGATCATTTTTTGTTGTAGCTGTTCTGTCATTTCAGTCTTGTCCAACTCTTCATGAACTTATTTGGGGTTTTCTTAGCAAAGATACAGGAGTGGTTTGCCATTTCTTTCTCCAGGTCATTTTATAGATGGGGAACTGAGGCTCACTGAGTTAAGTGATGTTTCCATGGTCACACAGCTGGTAGCTGTCTGAGTCCAGATTAGAACTTAAATCTTCCTGTCTCCAAGCCCAGCTCTCTAGGTACTGTATCACCTACCTTTCTAATCACAGAAAGTATCTATCATATTCTTAGTTCCACAGCAATTTTCTAGTATTGGCCTTTGAATCAGAAACTCTGGGTTCAGATCCTTCCTTTGATGCATACAACCTGTATAATCTTGGATAAATCATGGGTCAATAGAATGAAGGGTTTAGAACACATGACTTTGAGATCCTTTCTAACTCTAGATCTGTGATTCTATGCTTCCTTGATTATCATCACTCTTAATTTGTTACCAATTAATTATTGTATGTAAATCTTTTCACCCCAATTTCATCACAAGCTCCTTCAGAGTAGAGTCCATCTCCTTGAATTCCTAGCAAAATTTGGGGCATTCAGTATTTACCACACATTATAATACTACATTAAATATTTAATAAATAGTTATTGATTTGATTCATGTCTAAAATACTGTACATGTTTTAAAATCTGCAGTAGTACCAGTTTTCGGGAAGCCCAGATAATATATTAGTTGTAATCAAATACCCATAGATCACAAAGCTTTTCTTGTACTCCACTAATAGTTTAGCAATTAGCAGTCTTTTACTGGAAAATATCTGTGTTTTTGTTGTATGAGAAATTATACAAAAGGAGTGGCATGGGAACTTCTACATCTGGTTAGAGGGGACATCAGGCACTCCCAGTGAGTCATGTGGGTAACTTCTGGAAGGGTGTTCACCATAATACTGCTATTAAATATTGAATGAATTGAAAAGATGTCATACATATGGGTTTTGGTTTTGGGTATACTATACTTACTATGTAATGATCGTAACATTTTCTAAATATGAGAGATTTAGGGAGTTGAGTGCTGAAAAACTTACTTCATAGTCTTCATTAAATTTGACCATTAAAAAAAAAAAAGACAAGTCAAGACACCAAAGAGGGAATTTAAATTAGGAAGTTAATTCAGAAGGTGCCTTGAGAGAGCAAAAAAGACAATTAAGATTTTCTTAGGGTGGTGATATTTGGCTAATCATGAGTATTGTTCTGTATAGTACTCATTAGGCAGAGGAGAAATGTTGGTTTTTCCAAGGCTATGAAGTGGCCAAGAAAAAATGGCCACTTCTCTACTGTTCACAGCCTTTGTACATTTTTACTTCTATTTTATTCTATTATCTACCATTTAAGTGAAATCTTACATTTTAGAGTGTCTACCAGAATAGAGGGCAAAGGAGAAAATTTAAATCAAATCAATATTATTAATATCAATCAGAATTATGGATCCTGTGAGCAAGTAGTGCCTTATGTATTAACCAGTACTTAAAGTTGTTGAATTTATTTCTTAAATTGAAGAGGTGGAAACTTGTATAAAATTATAGCTTATAATAATTTTTAGATTTGAAATATCTGACTTGTTCTTGCAGACCTTTTACCCAGATAACTGACAATTAAGCATAAAATAAACGTGATGTGTTTATGTATGTATAGCTTTACAGAATCTTCCTCTTTTATTCTTTCCAAAAAGTAAACCTACAGATTTGCTCAAGAATGTTTTCAGTGTGAAACTTTTCTTTTCAAGTCTTCATTTGAAATCCTAACATACTCCTTCATCTATTGGCAATTACATTTTAAAAGATAAATCCAGACCATTATTATTATTATTTATATTTCAGTTAGCACACAGCAGACCATAAAGCAATAAACATAATTTTTTATTTTTGTTGAACATTCTTTAAAAAAAATTTACAAAGGAAAAGCTGTACTTTTTTTTGTTACACTTGCAAAAGCTTTATTGAAAGCATAAATACCTAATGACTATAATTAAATTTGAATATATTCTTTAGATTTGTGAACACTTTCTTTAGCCAGTCTTTTAAATTTTGTTGTCCTTGAATAATATAAGAACAGTTAAGAGGTAGCTTTGTGGTTTAGAGGTTATAAACAAATAGATTTGGTCTAGAAAGTACTTAGTTTGAATCTTGCTTTTGACACTTACTAACTATGTGAACCTGGCCAAATCACTTAACTTTTGTCAGTATCAGTTTCTTCAATTATAAAATGTGGGATTAGAATAGATCGGAAGTTCATAGGTTCATAGACCCTCAAGGAATTCATGGATGCATTTTCGGGGCTACTCAAACTAGGATGGGGGAAAACTTTATGTTTTTACTTCAATATTTTTATTTTCTTTTGTTATTCTATATATTTTATTTTATGTTTTTAAAATATTACTGAGAAGAAATACATAGGCTTCCTAAGACTGCCAAAGGTGTCTAAAACATAAAAAAAAGGTTAAAAGCCCCTAGACTAGATGGCCTCAAAGTTCTTTTACAATTCTGTCTATAAGCTGAAGTCATTTAATCACTGTAGACACAAGGGTACAGTTTAAGTCAAAAATAGTTTTGGGTCTTAATTATCCAGTTACACTCTCTTAAGGATTAGATTAGTTCAAAAATTGTCAGATCACAATTGCCCTTTTGACATGTCTGTGCAGGTAATTTCTCTGGGTTTCAATAATCTCATCTAGAATGATCTTTAAAACCATATACCCTTTCCCCTCCCCCCCTCACCTTTCCAACTCTAACAAGTTAAGGATTCCAAAGACTACATACATTATAATGCCACGTGGACTTAACCAGAAAAAGTAGGTAGTCCTTATGATGCCGAACTATTTTTTAACCTCTTAATATTTCACTTTCAAGCATCTGGAGCACAGGCTTTTTTTCTTCTGGAGATTTTAGTCACTTGGCATACAAAAAGAGTAGATACATAATTAGTTTGAAATTTTCAAAGAACTTTGCTCAGGCTACATAACTAAATAAAGTTTTGGGGCTTTAAATGAATTGCAATACAGTCAAATTTTTGAACTGCTTTCTCAACATACATGCATATGTAACCCTCATTTGGATATTTGTTTGCAATTGGAATGAAGTGGAAGAGAAGTGGAAAAAGAAAAGGAAAACTCATCCCCAAAATCAAATATAAATTATCTAACACCTGAAGAAACACTTGTGACTGTAACGATTTTAACCTATAGTCTTATAAAATAAAGACCCAAGAAATGAGCAAAGCAAAAAATCATTACCTGTGGCTGGTTAAAGAATTGCGTATGTCAGAAGAAAAGTGCTTTGAAGGTGTTGATTTTCCCCAATTTTAGGTTTGTAAGTACTACTTGAACATTGGGTCTCATTGAGCTCTGAAGATTTATGACCCTTTGGCAATATCACTAATGTTGTAGTGAAATTCTCATATAATACTAATTCTATCCATTCAATATAGCAAAAAAAAAACAAACAAAAAACCCAGTTACCATATTGTCTAGGGCTCTTTATTGAGCCTGAATTGGGGTAACTTCCTAAACTAGTGGTTTAGGTTTAATATTATGAAAAGAGACAGACAGATAGACATTCATAGGTTGTTGACGATTATCATGGAGGTTTACTTAACCATAGAAGTAATGGGTCATTCAACCACAATAGACATTGGTGACACTCAAATGGATTTATCTGAGTAAAGCTTCCTTTCTGAATTGGTCACTGTGGTCCACTAAACATCAAGTGAAAGGCCTGGAGTTCCTCCTCAAGCCTATTTTTAACTCAAGTGGTCAGGAAACATTGTCAGCAACCTGAGAATTAAGTAGAGCCAACCAAGTCTCAACAATGGTTTTAATATGTATTTTGCCATGTAATTATCACAGATTTTATGATGTTTTTTGCAAAAAAAAAAAATGAGGTGCAACCATTGGGCAAAGTTTTTTTAAAAAATTTGTGCCAGTATTACTTAAAAAAACATTTATTATTAAACTGTAATTGTTGGCAGACGAATTGTTCAGTTTAGATAGTGTGGAAAGATGCAAGGCTTAACATATCACAGGACTTAAGACACAGGAGCTTTGCCTTCCTGTCTGCCCATCCACCCACTCCCCTTGTTGCTACAGCTCTTCAATGGGTTGAGTAATAATACCATTAACACTGCAGAGCTCTAAACAAACCAAGTCAGCTTTTGAAAATATACTGAAAACACACAGAAGCTGAGAATTCTAGACTCTCAGCTCCCAATGTGCAAGAAATGAATGCGGATCCCTATGCTGCTGGTGAATACATTGCTGTACCGTTTACCAAGAAGTGTGATGAACACAATTATACCATGTGACAAGTACAAGATGAAAGATTATAAATTAATTTTTTGCCTGAAAAAGCAGGATGTGACCATTGCGTGTGTGTGTGTGTGGGGGAAGGACTATGCAGTGAAATTTGGTATCTTTTAAGGAAAAAAAAACTAATTTGAAAAGAGGTAGGAGTTAAGATGTTACTCGTGCCATATTTGGAGTATGTGTCCATTTGTCTTGACTATTCTGAATGACATCCTATCCTGAAAAGGTCACTATAATGCAGCTCTCCATCCTCCCTGTGATTGCTCCCCAAATGTTATCTATGTTTTTGCCCCATTTTTCATATCCAATTTCTTCATTAAATATACATCAGGTGCAGAATTGATGGACAAGAAGGATCTTTTAACTTTAACAAGGCTGAGCTAAAATTTATTTGGCATTTTCATTCTAACAAGGGCACTAGTTTTAATTTTTATACCCTTAGAAAATTTGATCCCATTCACATCATATATGCAATTAAGACTTGCCACAATTTTAAAACTTTATTTGGATATAAAGTACTAACAATAAGCTCTTGATTTAATGGAAACAGGCTTCACATGGTGGGGACAACTGGATTGGGAATCAGGATCTTTTGAATTGAATCTGTGTTTCAATATTGTCTATAATATTTATTAATTATATGAACTCAACCAAATCATATCACTCTGTGGGTCTCAGTCTTCTTATTTGTAAAAGGCAGCTATGCAACATAGTGTTAAGACCCCTGCCAGTTCAAAACCTTACGTTTAAAGTCCTACACTAATGCCTATTGTGGAATAGAGAGGGCTGTGTTTTTAAAGAGAATGACAGTAGAATGCAAGTTCTGTAGGGTAAGTTGGACAGGCACTTAGTATGGGGCCAGATTGTCTGTCTGTTGCCTGAAGACTGGTGACATTAAAAGAGACTCATCAAAAGAAGGTGGACTACCAGGTAATGAATTTTGTTTTTTGCCAAAGCAACTCACAAAATCTGTCTCAAGTTATAGAAAGTTCATAGCTGATATTCACCCACTGATATCGAAAGAGAGAAGTGGAGAGGGAAGAAGAGGAAGGGGAGGGGGAAGAGAGGAGAGAAAAGGGGAAAGGGAAATGCACAAGGGAAGAAGAAGAAGGGAAAGAGTAGAAGAAAGAGAGAAGAGATAAGGATAAAAAGAGGAGAAGGATGGGGGAAAGGGGAAGGAAAGAGGAAAGATAGAAGACCTCCAAGATCCAGGTCTAAGATTCCATTACTGTATGGGTCCCAATGACTGTATGGGTCCTTGAAATATTAAAATAAATGAAACTAGCATTGAACCAGAAGTCATAAAACTGTATTCTAACCTTGGCTCTGAATCTCACAAATAATGTGAGCCTCAACAAGTATTTTAATATCTCTGGGCTTCAGTATCCTAATCTGTAAAATGTCATTATTTCTGTTATTGCTGCTGGTGCTGAGTCTTCCTGATTCTAGCCCCTCCACTGCTCTATCCACTGTACTACCTAGCTGACCATGTATATAAAATGACAGTATTTAAATTAGATCATTACCAAGGTCTTTTCCAGCAATAACATTGCTAATTATTTGCCTATAAATTGTAATACAATTCATCCTCATTTATATATATACACATACATACATATATAATATACATAAAATATATAATATATATAATTATATATATAAATATAATTATGCTTTGAGATGAAGTAGATTTTGTTAATCATGGGAACTCTAGTGATGCAACTGGTCGCAAATTAGTAAATGTTTCTAGCTAAAGTTCTATATGGAGGAAGGATTTGGATGAGCACCTCACTGGTGGAAATCAAAAATATATTTCCCCTCTCTCCCCTTAGTCACCTATTATACTTTATATTTTTAAAATTCTATTTTATTTTTTCAATCAGAAAAAAATCTGTCTTTTTCCTTCCCATCTCAACCCTGTGCCATCTTTACAACAAACATGATTGAAATAAAAAGAAAGACAGTCGTCTTGTTACAAAGACATAGGAGCAAACAAAATAAATTCCTGCATTGGTCACATCCAAAAAGAATACGTCTCATTCTACAATTTGAATCCTTCATTTAGTGAAAAGGTGGGTGTTTTTTCAACATTAATCTTCTGGAATCCAGCTGGTCATTATGATGATCCGTAATATTTTCAAATACTTGTTTGATTTTGCCATATTGTTGTCAGTAGATGCATTTTTCTCCTACTTTTGTTCATTTCACTCTTTGTAGGTAGTTTATTAGACTTCCCCTCGTTCCTCTGAAATCAACTTCTTCCCTATTTCTTATGGTACAGGAGTATTCCATTACTATATAATATAGTATATTCACATATAATAACTTGCTCAGACATTATTCAATTTATGAGCACTTTCTCATATTTTCATTCTTTGCCACCTCATATAAAGCTATATTTTTTGTACATTATTAGAGTTTATTTTGCTCAGGGCTAATTTTCTCCTTAATCTACTGTCATAATTTTCCCTTACCCCCTTTCCCTCCTATTTCTCTGTTCAATGAAATATATTTTTGTACCCAACTGTACAAGGATGTGTATTTGTGTGTGTGCACGTGTGTGTGTGTGTATTTTTCTCTACTTTGACCATTTCAGGTGAGAGAGTTCAAATTTCAGTTGCTAACCCCTTGTCTGTATACGTCTACTTGCAAATCCTGATTATTTGAAATATTTTTTGTATTTTTCTTTTCCTTCTCCTTATCCCAAGTATATTCCTCTTACTCTCTGTGCATTTTTTTCTTAAGATCATCAATAAATAACAGAACACTTTTAGGTTTTGTGTCTAATTAGATTTCCTTTATAACCTCTGATATGACAGAGTTCAGAGGGGACACATGAATCATCTCCCTATATTTGAATAAAATCTTTGTTTAGACTTTTATCATTGTTCAATCACATTCACCTTTTTATGTTTCTCTTAACTCCTGTGTTTGAACTTCTAAGTTTCTATACAGCTCTGATCTTTTCATCAGGAATGCTTGGAAGACTTCCATTTCATTAAAGGTCCATTTCTTCTCCTATAGTATTCAGTTTTTCTGGCTAAGTTATTGTTGTCTATGAGCCAATATCCTTTGCCTTCTGAAATGTATCTACTGCAGTCCCCTTCTTTGGAGTGGTGGATGTTACAACTTGTGTGATCCTGAATGTATCTACTTAATACTTGATTTTTTTTTTAATTTCTGGCTGTTTGCAGTATTATTTTTTTCTTCCTTTGACCTAGAGGCTTTGAATTTGAGCTAAAATGTTCCTGGGAGTTTTTATTCGGGAATATCTTTCAGGAGGTAACTAAGGTATTCTTTCTATTTTCTTTTTGGCCTCTACGTCTAAGATATCTGTAATTTCCTTTAAATTTTTAAAAATATGATGGTTAGGCTTCTTTTGAGGGTGTGGTCATGGCATTCAGGTAATACAATCAATTATATTTCTTCTGCTTAATCTATTTTCAGTATCAGTCATTTTTGCTGAGAGATCACATTTTCTTCTAGATTTTCTGTCTTTTAAATTATGTTAATATTTCTTGTTATCTTGTCATTGACATCTATTTGTCATTTGTCATACATTCTAATTTTCAGGGAGTTTGTTACTGGAGCAAGATTGTGTACCTCACCAAACTGTTAATTTCCTTTTAGCAGTAGCTAGATGATACAGTGAATAGAGTGCTGGGCCTAGAGTTAGGAAGACACTAGTTCAACTCCGACTTCAGATCCTTACTAGTTGGATAGTGCTGGACAAATCATATAATCCCTGTTTCCTTCAGTCGTCTCAAATGAAAAAAAAAAATGAAGATAATAATAGCATCTACCTCCCAGGGTTGTTGTAAAGATCAAAAGAAATAGTATTTGCAAAATGCCTAGCACAGTGTTTGACATATAGAAGGCATAAGATAACTGCTTTTGTTTCCTTCCTTTCCAAATTTTTCTATCACAGACTTCATTTCTTTTCCAAAGTTTTCTTCTGGTGTCTCACTTCATTTATGGAAAATGCATTTTAACTCTTTCTCATGCTTACTTCTCTTCCAGGAATTCGAGTTGGTGTTGTGCCTAAGCATGCTTTTCTTTGAGGCTTTGTAGATATTATGGAGATCATTTTTCCCCTCTGGGAATATGTCTTGAACAGACATAGAAGCTTTATTATTTTTATTATTATAGCGGGACTCTTTTTTTGTTTTTTTCCTTATTCTTACAGCTTACTACCTGACCTCACCCTTGTTGTTAGGGTCAGACTCTGCACTTCTGGAGGGAAATTCTGGTTTGATCCTATTCCTCCTTTCTTATTGAATGTTCTTTTATTCCAGAATCTAAAGGATAGCTCAGATTAGAGATCTACAAATGGTCACTAATCTCAATGGGGTATGATCCAGGGCAAAGTCTGATTTCTGCTTCCTCTAATCTGAGTTCTCCAAGTTCCTGAACTGGGTTTGGGTCTGAACAACAGTAGATTGCTTCTGGACTCAGTAATTCTCAGCCGTTTGGGAAGCTCCACTATTCACAATGATAGAATTTGGGGCAACATTTTGGTCTCAGAATCCCCTACAAAGTTAGTTCTCTGCAGGCCTTAGCCTGGGCTACAAGATGATACTGAGACATCTCTATCCCCACTTCCCTGGGTGCAAGTCCCCTTGGTCAGGATCTATGACCCAGAGCTGGGTAGTGTGTGACAAAACTGACAGTTGTCAACTTTTCCTATCTTGGTGTGCAGTGTGGTCCTGAGATTTCTTCTTGCCTTGGTGCACAGGGGTAAAAACATGTATATGGATAAATACCATGCTGAAGTGCTCTGGATGTTGTGCCTAGGTGAACTCACCTCTCTATTTCACTATGCTGGCCTGGATTGGGGGCAGTGAGGTGGTGGTGGTGGTGGTAGAAGGGAGGTGTTACTCACTGTGGTTTTCTTCTTGGATTTTCCCTTCAGAATGTGATCTGATGTGTTTCCCAAATCTGATTGGAGGAGAGTTCTGTTTTGTTTGCTTTGTTTTGGGGGTGGGATTTAAGCTCACTATGCTACTTTCAGCTACCTTTCATCTTGATTCCAACTTCCCTTTTCCACTTCCCCTTTTCCAATACTTTTTAAAGAAAGATAGAGGTCTACTGAAAGCAATATGGCATAATGGATAGAAAGTTGCATTTGGAGATTGGATAATACTATAAATCATATGTGTGACCATTCCTAAATTACTTTACTTTTACTGTCATCCGATGATCCTACAGGTTATAGGTCAGGCTGCATTTTTAAAAGGAGTATCTGTAGCTTTCTACACTTGAAGAATCATGGTGGAATTGGGGGTGAGAGAGAGAGAGAGAGAGAGAGAGAGAGAGAGAGAGAGAGAGAGAAAGAGAGAGAGAGAACTCTTTATGAATCACATTCCAGAGCTAATTAAAAAAAGCAACAGTTGGCAAAGTTAGACTCTGAAATCTGTGTTGTTTATGACATTTTATACAAACATTTCCAGTAAAGACACATTCATCCTCTCAACCAATGTTTGTTGTCTATAGACCTTTCTGTTTGATCTATAACATATGAAGATATCTCTGATTAAACATTAGCTGAGATGAGAAATGGTTGATTAGTCTTCTAGAAGTTCCTGCATACCACCCAGTAACTTCATATTCAGAGAGAGATAGAGAATGACACAGATATTAATATAGGAAAAAAAACATTTTGCAGAATATACAGTTATTTCTTCCAGATCACAGTTGTTAGGGATGTAATGCTACTGCAATCTGGAAAATCTGCATAAAATTTTTTGGCCCTCCATTTGTAACAGAGAAAAAGTCTGAATTATTTGGTATTAAAAGATAAAATATGGTGATGTTTTACGATACTTTACAGACATTGTATGCATTTCTACATCTTTAAACATTTTCTTTGGCATTTGTTGACCTTCACATATCATCTACAGCTTCTACACAATTCCCCCAAAATTCTATTTAATTTCATATGCTGACCATATCACCATGTGGAAAGGATAATAATGTAGTAGAAAATATACTGGTCTGAGATTCAAAAGGCCTCTATCCTAAGTTTGCTATTAACTAACTGTGTGGCCTTGGATAAAGCACTTTAGTTTTAGTTTTAGTTTCCTCATTTGGAAAATGAGAGCCAGAAGATACTATCTAAGATTCATATCTCTACCTCGAATGAGTCTACTATACCATCAGTTTCCAAGTCTTAGAGATTCTAATTTCACATTTCTTATATCTGTGCCTTTCTCCCCACTGATTAATTCTGACCCTCTTTACATTTCCCTTAAAGCTAAACCATTAGGATATCCTCCTAATTGATCTGTCTCTGGTCTCTATTTTCTATAACCATCCTCAATGCCAATGCCAAATTGATTTCCCTAGAGCACAAGTCGAATCATGGTGGCATCCTCCTCAAGCGTCTTCTGTGGGTCCTTAAAACTTCTAAAATAACATATAATTCTTCAAAATCTGACTTCAAACTTCTATTCCTCCTAACACACTCTGTGTTCCAGCCAAGTTGTCTTACTTGTGCTCCAAATTCAGTATTTCATCTCTTTCCTGTTTTCTTTCTTTTTGGAAGTGCTAGCTCCCCTCAAGGCACAGCTTCAGTGCCACATTCTCTGTGAAGCTTTCCCTGATTCCCTAATTGCTATTGCTCCCTACACATCTGAATTTATTTTACTTTTATTTTGCATATACTTTGCATGTACTTATCCCTATACATGTTTTTACCCCTAAGGATTGCTTCATTTTTGTCTTTTTATCCCAGGCACTCCTTTCAATGTTTGGCATATTTAATGTGCTTGATCAATAAATACATTCTGGAAATAAATTGAATTAAATGATTTTTAAGATACTATCTGATTCTAAAATTCTCTGATTTTTAATGCCAATTGCTTGTGAATAAATACCATTCTCATGATTCAGAAATGAAAATACACAAAATTCAAAATATATTATACACACATATGTTTTCCAATTTTCCAGTTTCCCAACTTTCTAGCACAAATTGGATAGCCAGCCCTGGGATTAAATAATTAAGATTTTATTCAGAAGAATAGTGATTATTTTTTTTTCTACTTTCTCCTGACTTGGAGAGAAAGAAAATTCTGGAAGTATCAAGGGAGATGTTAGCAGAGTTACTAATCCCCAGACAGATTACGACTGAATTTAGAATTTTTGAAAAGAGTGATCATAGAGAACAAAAAATATTGTCAAATAAGCTACTCAACTACCCTTGGCATGTGTCCCATCTGTGAGGTCAATTCAATATTTTAAAGCCTAATTTAATTTTGCATCTGTGAAGCACCCTATGCCTGGTTAGTCTACGGACTACAGAAAAACCTAGCCAGCATATGCAGTCTTGACATAGTAAAGAATGACTAAGTAGGAACAAAATGCCCACCCGGAGAATCACTTGTTTCTGGTCCTCCCTGATTCAATTAGAGCATCATTAATCCAAAACAATTCAATAATTCATGCTGGTCAATGTTGCCTATGTGATATGAAATAAAATAGAATGGAATGAAGGTCTTAAGGGATAAGTCTACATTTTCAGTATCATTTCCCATTGCCTCAAGGACTCTTACGTTCTAGCTAAATTGGTTTACTTGCTATTTCCCTTCCTGATTTTTCCTCTACTTCTCTTACTTGATTTTCAAAATCGTTTTTGAACTTTTCCATGGCCTGCAACCAATTTGTATTTTTCTTGGAGGCTTTGGATGGAGGAATTTCCACTTTGTTGCTTTCTTATGGTTGCATATTTTGATCTTCTTTGTCACCAAAGTAAGATTCTATAGTCTGTTTTTTTTAAAGCTGTTTGCTCATTTTCCCAGTAAATCACTTAACTTTTTAACTCTTTGTTAAGGTAGGACTATGCTTCCAGTGTGGAGGTGATGGGGGGTGGTGGTACCATCCCAAGCATCAGGGATTTTGTGCAGCTGTTTTCAGAGATACTTCTAGGGACTGGTAAATTTTCAGTTCTTCCAAAGTTGTATGATCAAAGGAGAGGATGTGTACTCCTTTTCTGGCCTGTGCTCTGCTCTGTGAGTGACCACAAGCGTTCTTTTATGCCTTCAATCTGTGAGGAGGATTCCTTCTCCACCACCACCACAGGCTCCACCATGCCAGTGGTCCTCCTTTCCCCAGGATCACCACGCAGGACTGCAACTCAGATTGAAGCACTGGTAAAGCAAGACAATCCTGCCTCAACACCAGCAAAGAGATCCCTGTAATCCCCCTCTGATCACCTGCTCAATCATCCTTCTATCTGTCGGGAGCAGAGAGCTCTAAAACCAGCCACTGCTGCTGCTGCTATTGCAACTGCCACCTCCACTGCCAGCAGCTGGGATCTGACTATGCTTCTCTCTCCATCCTGGAGCTGGGACTAGACTGGGGTCTTTCATCCAGCTACCACAGACCTTTCTAACTGACCTAAGTTGTCTTTGGCATTTGTGGACTGAGAAGACTGGAAACTGCCACAGTTGCCAGAGATTCAGTGCCTACGGCCTGTTCCACCCTGTCTGTGCTAGTATGGACCACCGTGGGCTGTGCTCTTCTTTCAGATTGGTGCAATAGATCTTTCCTGTCAACCTTTCATGTTATCTTGGACTGGAAATTTGTTCTACTCTGTCATTTTGTGGGTTCTGATGCTCTGGAATTTGCTTAGAGTCATTTTTACAGGTATTTGGATGGATTTGGGGGAGAGCTCAAGCAAGTTCTTGTTTTTACTCCACCATTTTCCTTACTATTTCCCACACTAAACATTTCATCTCCCACCTCAGTACCTTTCCACAGGTGCTTCTCCCACATACCTCAAATGCACTCCCTTCTCACTTCTGCCTTTTAGAAATACTACTATCTTCCTTCAAGGCTCAGCTCAAGCACTTCCTACAGAAAGCCTTTCCTGATTTCAGAACTGTTAGCATTTTATCTCTTCTTAATTTCTTATATGCTGTATATTTCCCACAATGCCATAAGTTCTTTGAAGACAGGAATAGTTTTTTGTTTTGTTTTTATATTCCCAAAGCTAAGCTTGGCTGGCATCTTGAATAGGTCATTTAATCAAATCTTATTGTAATAGATAAGATCAGATTGCATTATGTTGGGTGTTCTTTGGAAAGGATGATTATTTCCCCCCTTCTACAACTCCACCCCCCCCCCCCACACACACCACCAAACCCCTGTAACACAGTATTAGTTCCTGATATGTCACTAGACTTTAGGGAAGTTAAAATTATTCTCCTGGAATGATTCACACTAGAAGAAATATCTTGATTTGTTTGTGATCAGCATGACATACTTAGATGATTGATCAACATTGTTCTAGGAATAAGAAATACATACAAATTAACCAAATCACTTGGTTTTGCTACATAAAATATTCAATTTGTATGACATTCCAGCACATTTGTTTTGACAAAGCTTCATCATATACAGTGTATGTTGTAAATTATTAAATCATTTAACCACTGAGGGCTTTGTGCTTTACCCATTACTGATTCTCAGTGATCTAATTCAGGAATTATGTTTCCTAATCCAGATGTTTCCTCTCTTTGAAAGGGTTTGGAGATATTCTCTTCATCCAATTGAACATGGAAACACAGATGGGAAAATGTCATACTTCAGCCTCTTTAAGACATAGCCTCTGGACCCAGATTTATAATTACTTTGAAACCTCAGAATAACACTAGTGCTGTAACTATGAGATTTTGTGTGAGGTGATTCTCTACTGAACTTCGTTGAAGGGATTTGCTATTAGGAATATGATTATGGCCTTATTATACTATTGATTCTTCCAGTGTCTGTAAAGATAAGCTCTGGCTTGTTAGTAGACAAATAATTTAGATAATACTGATCCTGAAAGGGATTTGGGAATTGTCTAGTAAAGCCAACTCATTTTACAGGTGATAAAACTGAAGCTTATAAAACTGAAGTAATTTGCCCAAGATAGCAGAATTAAATAGAGTCATGATTAGTACCCAGATCTCTTGACTACCAATCGAATTTTTTTTTCCCACTACATTACCAAGACTCCCTCTTAACCTTCCTTTCTGACCCCAAACCTCCATTCATACACCTTGCTATATGCATGCCTTTGGCATCCCTCAGCAATTCTATGACAGGTAAAGAAACATCTTTATTTTTCTACTTCTTTCATTCCCATTACCTAAACCTAACTTTATAGGAAAATAATTAGAGAATTCTGGGCAGGCTGTTAACTACATATAAGAAAGCATTCTCCTGTAATAAATACTTTCAGTACTCCTCAAAGAAATGTTCCTTCTGGAGTCATGTTTGACCATGATCTATAAGAGAAAATATCTAAGAAGAGAGAGTTCTCCTTTATTGTTTATTGGAAAGAAAGTATAAGTAATAAACTCCAAGAAAAAGAAGAAACAAAAACAGTGTCCTAATTTACACAACTCTGGCATACAAATGGACAATGACATTAATTATTATTTACCCTAATTGGGGGAAGGAGTTCTTTCTTTAGCATATATTATTAAAAAGATCAACAATGTGATAAGTAAAACGCAATGAAAATGAATAGTAATCCATTCATTAAGTTCACAAAATATTTTAAGGGGTTATGAGGGTCAATCTCCATTAAAGTCAATCAAGCAATCATTTCACATTTACAAAACACTTACCATGTACTAGGCCCTTAAGATACAAGGAAAAAGAATGAAATAATTAACTATTGCCAAGGAGTTTATATATCTCTAAAGTATCATTGTGGCATAGAAGTGACACTGACCTGTGAAAGGTTATGCCAGTAGAACACAAATGCTGATGGATATATCAAATTAGAAAGGTTTTGAATAAGTTCTATCATCAGAAGCCCAACCTACCTAACTTCAATAGGTTAGTTTCAGGGTATTGAGTTTTCAATTACTGCACCTCTAGATGATTATTCAGCAGTGCTTAGAAGGATTGCAATCCACACTGAGGAAGTAAAATTTTCAATGAAATCATGGATAATGAATCCCAGAAGTCATGAAACTAGGTAGATAGAACTGTGCCAAGCATGAGAAACACAATGATGAATTAGACCCTGAGGGTCTTTTCTTTGAGAAGCCTACAGTCTTGGGAGATAGAATAAGAGAAGGATAGAAATGATTATAATAAAAATAGAGCTAGTATGGCACAGTGGATTGAAAGTCCTCTTTAAAGCCAACAAGTTATAGATTAACTCTTTCCTCTGATACATAATTGACTTTGTGTCACTGATACCAGATAACAGAGAGATAGATGGATAGATAGGTAGAGGTAGAAAGAGACATTAAGCAATTGTCTAAAAAGACGTCTCAGAGGAAGTTCAGAATTGCTCTATCAGTAGGGGCATTTTGCTCATTGAGTCATGATGAGTAAAATAGATTACATCCTCTACCAATGAAATCACAGGTGTAGTCTCTGTTCTCTGAGCATTTTGTAGTTTGGATCAGAATTAGGAGAGACATGAGGAAACAAGGCCATGAGCAGGCTACTTCAATAGTACAAATGATAATGGAAACCTGAACTAGCGTTCTAGTAGTGGGAATGATAAAGTAGAGACAGATATGAAAGTTGTTGAAGAGTCAGGAATAGAATACCATGACAGATCAAGCCTTGGGACAAGAGAAATTGCAAACTCAGAAATGATTACTAAGTTTCCAGTCTGAAAGACTGCAGGAAATGGAGAAGAAAGCCAGGTTTTAGGGGAAGGGGTGATAAGCTGAGTTTTAGTATATGAAATGCCAATAATGTGGTCTTTGACGAATGTAGAATATGACAAACATTTCTCAAAAATTCAGAAAGGCCTTTTTATGTAAGTTTCATCTTTTAGCTTTGAGACATTCAAGTGCTCTGAAGGTGGCCCTCTGAGAAATATTTTAGAGTACAACAAAAGGAGATACATGAAAAGAGCTGGCTTTTTAAAGTGTGACAAGATTATTTAGTTTGGTCTCTGACTTCCACTGGTAATGATTTCCACAGTTGGCAGCTGCTTTCATCAGTCTTTATTCCTCAGAGAAGGAAATCCTACTTGTGTTAAAACCAGTTAACTATTTTATGGAATTGTTCTTACATGATTCAAATCACTGAGCATCTTACCAGGGTTCTATAAAGGTCTGTATTCTTCCCTCACTTCATGTTCCACAGGAAATATGTGGCTCTGAGAACTGTACAGGAAATTTATTCTAACCCTCCCCTTTCTTTAAGTCAGACACTATTTCTTTCAAGTGTCATGTGTTAAGAGGCCACTATTTCTATTTGTGGTGATTCAAAACAAGAAATAATTTTTACTGCTATATAAGGTACAAGAACTACTTGCTTTGCTAAATAATGATCCAATTGACAACAATGAATATTAAAGGGGTTAAAACTTATCCAAAGACATCATTCTCTGGGATATGTTGTTTTTAATTAAACCCCCCAACCTCAATTTCATGCTAGGATTATAGACTGTAAGAATGGTGAGAAAATTCCCAAACTGAAATGGCAAACAAGGGAAGGAAACAAAGAAGGAAGAGAAGGAAGGAAAGAAGGAAAAGAAGGAACAAAGAGAGGAATGAAGGAGGGAAGGAAGATATTAAGCTTATCACTAGGTTTTGAATACTTAAGAGTACATACTTATGGTTCAGGATCATTTTGGAGAAATAAGTTTTAAAAAATATATTTTGGTTGTTTGCTGTAAGTTAAGCTAAATACACAAAAATAGCTAGATCATATTAGTAAAAAAGCAACTGGTGGAGATGTCCCTTCCCACCTCCAGAAATTGTCCATAGATTCCCTACAGACAAACTATGTTGGTTTTCTTTTAATGGATTGAGGCCATCTGGGTGTGTGCTGAAGCTTCTGCTTGACACCTTGTCATTTTTAACTTGGGTGCTTCTCATGTTTACTCTGCTAGTTTCTGTGACCATGTATCTTCCTGTGTGTTCACCACACCTTTCTATCTCTTGCTTTGAGAACTGTAATCAAATCAACCTGACCATTGCTTTTGGAAAGGATGTGCTGGTCATTGCTTTTTGGCTTCATTAAACATTGCTATGACTTTCCAGATCAAAACTCTGTTTCCTACAAATAATTTCTCTTTATGCTTTGTTTACTCCATTATAATGTAAACTTCTTGAGGTCAGGCACTGTGTAACTTGAATTTGTACCCCACTGATTAGCATGCTGCATGACACAAAGTGATTGCTTAATATGTTTTCTTTCATTCATCTATTCATTCACATATAGAAAAGTAAACACACAATATGTATGTATGTGTATATGTATATGTATATGTATATATATATATATATATATATATATATATATATATATATATATATATATAATTTTCTGGGTTGGGAGTTGGAGATCAATAGTGGGAAGGAACAAGAAATGCCTCATCTAAGAGACAGTGCTTTGAGTTTTTCTTTCTGCCATGGTGCTTTTTTATTTCCCCCCTTTATAAAACAATAATTTATTTATTTTCAGTTTTCAACATTCACTTCTATGCAATTTTGAATTCCATATTTTCTCCCCATATCTCTCCTCCCCCACAGCAGAACAGTCTGTACCCCAACTACCACTTTCCCCAATTTGCTCACCCTTCTATCACCTCCTCATTCTTCCATCCCTCTTCACTCTATTTTCTGTAGGGAAAGATAGATTTCTGTATCCCATTGCTTGTACAACTTACTTCCCAGTTGCATGCAACAGCAATTTTAAGCATTCATTTTTAAAGCTTTGAGTTCCATATTCTCTCCCTTCCTCCCTCCCTAGCCACCCTCATGGAGAAAGCAAAGGACTTGATATAGGTCATAAATGTGTAGCCATGCAAAACACTTCCATAACAGTCATGTTGTGAAAGACTAATCATATTTCCCTCCATCCTGTCTTTCCCTCCATTTATTCCATTCTCTCCCTTGACCTGTCCCTCAACAATAATATTTGCTTCTGATTACCCCTTAGCTCAATCTGCCTTCCCTTCTATTAATCTCCCTCTCCTATCCCCTTCCTCCCTGCCTTCCTATAGGGTAAGATAGATTTCCATTCCCAATTGAATGTGTATTATTCTCTCCTTAAGCTAAATCCTAGGACAGTAAGGCTTACTTATTCCTTCTCCTCCCTCCTCTTCCCCTCCATTGTAAAAACTCTTTCTTGCCTCTTTTATGTGAGATGCTTTACTATATTCTACCTCTCTCTACCTATTTCTCCCATTAAATTCCTCTCAACTTAATTTTATTTTTTAGGTATCTTCTCTACATATTCAGCTCAGCCTATACCTTCTGTCTCTCTATATTATATATATGTGATTATATATGTATGTATATGTATACACACATATATATGCATGTCTATATGTATATATATACATATAAATACATGCATATATGTATAGATAAACAAATACATGCATACATGTATAAAATATACACATGCACATATATGTATATAATATATATACATATGCATACACATATAATACATATACACACATATAGATAGATAGATAGATACATGGATACATAGATATATATTCCCTCCAACTGAACTAATACTGAGAAAGGTATCATAAGTTACAAATATCATCTTTCCATGTAGGTATACAAATAGTTCAACTATAATGAGTTCCTTATGGCTTCCCTTTTATGTTTACCTTTTCATGTTCATCTTGATTGTTGTATTTGAAAGTCAGATTTTCTATTCAGCACTGGTCTTTTCAAAGAGAATGCTTGGAAGTCCTCTATTTAATTGAAATTCCATTTTTCTCCCTGAAATATTATACTCAGTTTTTTTGGGTATGTGATTCTTGATTTTAATCCTAGCTCCTTTGACCTATGGAATATCATTCCAAGTCCTTCGATTCCTTTGTGTAGAAGCTCCTGTGTTATCCTGACTATGTTTCCACAATACTTGAATTGTTTTTTTCTGGCTGATGGTAATATTTACTCCTTGACCTGAGACCTCTGGAATTTGGCTACAATATTTCAAGGAGTTTTCCTTTTGGAATCTCTTTCAAAAGACAATTGGTGGATTCTTTCCATTTCTATTTTACCCTCTGATTCTAGAATATCAAGGAATTGTCTTTAATAATTTAAAGATGATGTCTAAGCTCTTTTTTGACCATGGCTTTAAAGTAGATCAGTTTTTAAATTATTTCTCCTCAATCTGTTTTCCAAGTGAGTTGCCTTTCCAATGAGATATTTCACACTGTCTTCTATTTTTTCATTCTTTTGGCTCTGTTTTATAATTTCCTGATTTCTCATGAAGTCATTAACTTTCATTTACTCACTTCGAATTTTGAAAGAATTATTTTCTTCAGTGAGCTTTTGGACCTCCTTTTCCATTTGACCAGTTCTATTTTTTAAGGCATTCTTCTCCTCATTGACTTTTTGAACCTCTTTTGGCTTTTGAGTTAGTCTATTTTTAAAGGCCTTATTTTCTTCAGCATTTCTTTGGGTCTCCTTAGCTTACTAACTATTGATTCATTTTTCATGATTTTCTTGCATCATTCTCATTTCTCTTCCCAATTTTCTTCTACTTCTCTTACTTGACATTTAGAATCCTTTTTGATATCTTCCATGACCTGAAACCATTTCATATTTTTCTTGGAGGCTTTGGATGTAGGAGCCTTGACCTTTCTGTCTTCCACCAATTATATGCTTTGATCTTCCTCATTGAAAGAAAATACCTTTTCACCAAGAAAGTAACTCTCTATAAAGATAGTTTCCCCCTTTTGGTCATTTTTTCAGTCAATTACTTGACATCTGAACTCCTGTTAAGTGGATGGTGCACTGCTACAAGTTTCAGGGGATTTGTGCATCTGCTTTCAGATATATCTCCAGGGACCTGTCAATTCTCAGCTACTCCAAAGTAGTATGATCAAAGGAGAGGTGTTTGCTCCACTCCAGGCCTGCACTCTTGTCTGTAAGCAACCACAAGCACTCTTTTCTTCCCTGGATCTCTGAGTAGGATTCCCTCTCCACAGCCCCCACCAGCTCTGGCATGCCAGTACTTCTCCTTGCCTCAGTGCCACCACCCGGTACTGCGACCCAGATCAGTGCCTTGATTCCCCCACTGTCTGTAGACCAACAGCTCCAGAAGTATCTGGCTGCTGCAGCAGCTGCTGCTACCCCGGGGCTGGGACTGGGCCAGGGCTGAACCACACTCCTCTTTCATACAGGTGCAAGAACTTTCCCACTGACCTTCTATGCTACCTTTGTGTTGTGGATTGAGAAGTCTGGAAACCACAACACAATGATTCAGCACCATGAGACTTGCTCCAGTCCCATCTGTGCCAGCGTGGTCATGCTTCACTCTGAGCCCAGTGCGATAGACTCCTCCTTTTGGCCTTCCAAATTTTCTTGGATTGGAAATCTGTTTCACTCCATCATTGTGTGGCTTCTGTTGCTCTATAATTTGTTAAGAGTCATTTTTTACAGGTATTTTGAGGGATTTGGGTGGAGAACTCAGGCAGGTCCCTGCTTCTACTCTGCCATCTTGGCTCCACCCTTCTTGAATTCAGTTTTGAAAAAAGTCAAGGGTTCTAGAAGGCAGAAATGAGAAGGGTTTCCATTCTAGGTTTACGGGTAACTTGCATAAAGACATAACAACAGGAGATGGAATGTTGTGGACAGAGAATAATAAGCAATAATGTTGTTAAAATGGAGGTTAATGTATAGTAATTTTGGAAAGGTAGTTTGGAGTCAGATTGTGAAGGACTATGGAAATCAAGAAGAGTATTTTATATTTTATTCTAGACAGAAGAGGGTACCACCGGAACTTCTTAAGGAGAGTGACATGGTCAGATCTGCTGTTTATGTAAAAAAAATAAAGCAGGAATAAATACATATAAATGCATTTTCCAAATATTATAAAAAGCATCTATCTAAAACCAGGATCTAACATTATTTGTGATTAAAAAAAATACTGAAAACAATCCCAGTTAGATAAAAATATGGCAAAGATAAGCACTATCTCCTCTATTATTTGACATAGTGTTATAAATGATAGGTATAACAATGGTGAGAAAAAGGAAATTAATGAAATCAGCATTAGCCAAGAGGAGACAAAATTATTTCCACGTGCAGATGTTATGATATTTGAGACAACAACTTTTGCAAAGCATTTGTTTTGTATCAAGGTATAAAATAAATCCGTGGAGTAAAAAAAATCAACATTTCTGCATACAACTAGCAAAATTTGTAAGGAAACAGGAAGAGAAATTCCATTTAAGATAAGAATAAAATGAGTTGTGTAACTTGAAGTGAACCTACCAAGACACACACAGGATTGACATAAATACAGCTAGAAAACAACTTTCTTTTTTTTTTTAATATTTATTTATTTATTTATTTAACTTTTTACATTCAATTTCACAAAATTTGGGGTTCCAAATTTTCTCCCCTTTTATCCCCTCCCCCACCCCATTACATCAAGCAATCTAATTTTCCCTTTCTCCAATCTGCCCTCTCTTCTGTCATCCCTCCCTTCGCTTGTCTCCATCTTCTCTTTTCTCCTATAGGGCCAGATGACTTTCTATTCCTCATTAACTATATGTCTTCTTTCCTAGTAGCAACAACAATACTAAACAGTTGTTCCTAAAACTTTGAGTTCCAAATTCTCCCCATCCCTTCCTCCCCACCCATTCCTTTTGGGAAGGCAGGCAATTCAGTATAGGCCATATCTGTGTAGTTTTGCAAATGACTTCCCTGATAGTCGTGATGTGTAAGACTAACTGAATTACCCTCCATCCTATCCTGCCCCTCATTGTTTCTCTTCTGTCTTTTGATCCTGTCCCTCCCTGAGTGTTGACTTCAAATTGCTCCCTCCTCCCATTGCCGTCCCTTCCATTATCCCCCCCTTGCTTGTCTCCTTCTCCCCCACTTTCCTATACTGTAAGATAGGTTTTCATACCAAAATGAGTGTGGATTTTATTCCTTCCCTTAGTCAAATGTGATGAGGGTAAACTTCTTGGTTTTTTTTGTTTTGTTTTGTTTTGTTTTTTTCTCAGCTCTCCTCTTTTTCCCTCCACTAAAAAGTCTCCTACTTGCCTCTTAAATGACATATAATTACCCCATTCCATTTCACCCCCTTTCCTCCCACTACATTTCTCTCTCACCATTTACCTTAATTTCTTTCAAGATATGGTCCCATCCTATTCAATTCACTCTGTGCTCTCTGTCTCTGTATGTGTGTGCATGTGTGTATGATGTGTGTGTGCATGTGTGTACGTGTGTGTGTGGTCCCACCAACTACCCAGATACTGAAAAGTTTTAAGAGTTACAAATATTGTCTTTCCATGTAGGAATGTAAACAGTTCACTTCTGGTAAGTCCCTTAAGACTTCTCTTTGCTGTTTACTTTTACATGCTTCTTCTCATTCTTGTGTTGAAAGTCAAATTTTCTTTTCAGCTCTGGTCTTTTCATCAAGAATGTTTGAAAGTCCTCTGTTTCATTGAAAGACCATATTTTCCCCTGAAGTATTATACTCAGTTTTGCTGGGTAGGTGATTCTTGGTTTGAGTCCTAGTTCCTTTGACTTCTGGAATATCCTATTCCATGCCCTTCGATCCCTTAATGTAGTAGCTGCTAGATCTTGAGTTATCCTGATTTTATTTCCACAATACTGGAATTGTTTCTTTCTGGATGCTTGCAAGATTTTCTCCTTGATCTGGGAGTTCTGGAATTTGGCCACAGTGTTCCTAGGAGTTTCTCTTTTTGGATCTCTTTCAGGTGGTGATCGATGGATTCTTTCAATACTTATTTTGCCCTCTGATTCTAGAATGTCAGGGCAGTTTTCCTCGATAATTTCATGGAAGATGATGTCTAGGCTCTTTTTTTGATCATGACTTTCAGGTAGTCCCATAATTTTTAAATTGTCTCTCCTGGATCTATTTTCCAGGTCAGTTGTTTTTCCCATGAGATATTTCACATTCTCTTCCATTTTTTTTCATTCTTTTGGTTTTATTTGGTGATTTCCTGGTTTCTCATAAAGTCATTAGACTCCATCTGTTCCATTCTAATTTTGAGAGAACTATTCTCTTCAGTGAGCTTTTGAACCTCTTTTTCCATTTGGTAATTCTGCTTTTGCAAGCATTCTTCTCCTCATTGGCTTTTTGAACCTCTTTTGCCAATTGAGTGAGCCTATTTTTCAAGGTGTTATTGTCTTCAGCATTTTTTTGGGTCTCCTTTAGCAAGGTATTGACCCGTTTTTCATGCTTTTCTTGCATCTCTCTCATTTCTTTTCCCAGTTTTTCCTCCACCTGTCTAACTTGCTTTTCAAAATCCTTTTTGAGCTCTTCCAAGGCCTGAGCCCACCCGACATCCCCCTGGGATGTCTGGGGTACCGAGGCCCTGCCCTCCACGTCTTTCCCTGATGGCAAGAATATGTCCTCGTCATCAGATCTGAAAGTTGGCATCATTTGCATCTGTTCGAAAAAACTCTCTATAGTCTTATTTTTCTTCCCTTTTCTGGGCATTTTCCCAGCCAGTTACTTGACTTCTGAGATTCCTGTCCACTGCCCAGCTAGTGCTTGGGGTCTGAGATTCAAATGGGCTTTCCGCGGCAAGCGGCTGCTATTCAATGTGAGCTTTAGTTCTGGTGCTGGGGTGGGGCAGGGCCGTCTCCCCGGCTCAGCTCCTTCAGGTGGTTTATGCAGAGACTTTCAGTAATGAAGATCCTGCCTGCTGCTGCCGCCACCCCCGCCTCTGCCTCCGCTGCTTCCTGCTCCCGTCTCTGCCGCCGCCGCTTTCTCCCGAGGGGACCCGAGCCACAGAGACACCCCGCTCCCCTCTTCCAGCCCAGCCTTCTCTCTCACTGACCTGTAGCTTCTGTGGGTGGAGGGACCTTCCAGGCTGCCGGAGCTTCTGTCCCTGAAGCCTGCTCGGATCAGCCTCTCTAGGGCTGTGGCCAGGGCAGCGCTGGGGTGGTGTCCACTTTCTGGGGCAAGACGGACCCTGGGGACGGCTCTCTAGGGCTCCCTGGAACGGAAATCTCTTTCACTATGTTTCTCTACCCCCTGCAGTGATCCAGAACTTATGGGGGGCTCTTCTTACATTAAATCTATGGGCTGTGGGTTCGGAGCTTGCACACGGGCGTCTTTCTACTCCGCCATCTTGACTCCGCCCCCTCTCTGGAAAACAACTTTCATATAAATAAAGGAATATATAGTCCCCTGTTTGTGATTAGGCCACAAATATACATATATACACGCATGTATTTATGCATATATGCATGTATATACATGTATGTATATGTGTATATGTATGTATATATATAATTCAAATAAATCTAGAATGAATATCATAACTTGATAATCAACTTATCAAAAGAAAAACTCCTAGAATTAGACAAAATAATAGCAACATTCATTTGGAGCACTAGAAGGTCCACAATAATGAATCTAGCCTCAGACACTTCCCAGCTCTGTGACCCTGGGCAACTCACTAACCCTGTGTTCTTCAGTTGACTCATCTGTGAAACGACCTGGAGATAAAATGGCAAACCCCTGGACTATCTTTGCCAATAAAACCCCTAAGTTGGATTGCCAAGAGTCAGATATGATTGAAAAAGGACTGAATAGCAACACTTTTCCTGAATAATCCACAAAATATAGAAATGAAAAGTGACTTGCCATCACCCATAATCATGTTATTAGGCAGTTCTGTTTTCAGGAAATTATGTTTTCAGGGGATCTGTTTAGGTATTTTTTGGAAAGTACTTTGCAGTGCAAAAGGTCAAGTAGCTGTTGCCAAAGGGCAATACTGGCACTCAGGGCTAGAAGCCATGGGAAGAAAAGAAATACCAAAGGGAAAACCTATAAAATAGATGCCCTTGTCCCCTTCTCTCTTCCTCCTCTATTCCAACTTTTATGGGCAGTCTAGTGGTTCTGGCATGCAATGATGTAAGTATTCTGAATATGTGACTATGTTAGATATATTTCTTCTTGGGGATTATTTCACATTTTTTTAAAAATACATGATATTTTCAGTGGCAACTATCTGTACTTAACAGTATTGTTGTAACATAACTTCATTCTAAAAATATGTGATGAAAAGAAACCTATTAGAGCTAAAAACAGGATGTCTAATAATTTCTTTACTTGCCTAAGTAGTAATGCCATCTTTCAAAAGGTTAAGGGAGCAAAAATTGGAAAATTCTTCTCATCAATAAAGAGGGAATAGTGGCTAGAGTGCAGCAATGGGAACTTTGGGATGAGGGGGAAGTAGTGAAATATAAAGTTCCAAAAGAAAATTTAAGGATAACCAGGTGCTGTCTGATGTGTACTCTAGATTTTGAAAGACCAGGATTATATACATTTTTACAGGCATGGAAATGAACTAGGAGACTTCTCTTGATTCATTCTAGCCTAATGATTCTTTGATAATTGGGTATTTTATTTAAAGTGCAATTTAGAAATATTTGGATAGCTGATTAATCCATGGCATGAATTTAAAAGAAACTTACTCTGGATGGCCTTTTTCTGACCCTTTTAATTTCACCGGGCAGATTAATGGAAATAATTAAGCTACTTTAAAGAAAGATTTCCATTATATTGCTTTAAATAATACATATACATTTGGACATGTAAATGAAATCCATATGATCTCTTTGCAACATGTGATATTAATGTGCTGTGATTAACAGTGCCTCTTTGCTAGTACACATGCATAAGATTTTTTTTCATTGAACCAGAAAAAGTGACTGTGAAGTATTTGGCATACTGGATTGCAAGTGACTTTAAAGCACAATATATGTAGCAACATCTGTCTACTATTACCACATTGGGGGCAAAATCTACTTTCAAAAACCATGCTTTTTATTTAATTAGCACTTGAAATTCAAAATGTGCAAAAAATATTTTGAATGGCTTTTTTTCTCTGAGGAAAACAGAACCATTTGAAACTCATTGTACTTGTTACTAATTGGATGAGTATGTGTACATACAATCATCTTATTAATATCAAATAAATACATTCAAATCAGGTAATATTTATTTTAAAAAAGCTTCTACTATGAGTAATTTCTTGAGGTAAGTGTTGTAGGATGTACAAATATGAATAAGACACCATCTATCGCTTCCAGTTGCTTAGTATCAAAACAAGGATGGATAGTTACAATACAAATATAATGTAAATGTATTCACTTCTTACCCTTTTTTGTTCTGTAGCTGCCAATTTTACCTCATGACTATAGGAATAAAGGATAAAGGCCACAGGCATATGAATTCGTTTATATTAGTACACTTATAAACTCCAATTGATGACTCAGAACATTGCCTTTCTTGAATGAACCTATATGTTCAGAAAGACTGACAGTTGTTGAGAGAGAAAATTCTTAGACATTTACAAAGGTCAAATGGAAGTTAATTGAAACACTACATTTGAGCCTTCTGAATAAAATGTCTACACAAAAGCTTCTAGGAAGTTCCAACTGTACTGAAGAATATGTATCAACAATAAAGAAGAATGAGAAATGAACTAGAACCAAAGGTAAACTGAGGAAAACTGATGGTCTGGGCAGCGTGGCCATTCCTGTGACTTTGACCTTACTTACCTTCCTGTTGGTGTCAAATGGTCAACAGTTGTTGTAGCAGTGGTGATGTCCACTGTGGTTTCTCTCCATATTGACAATTGTAGGCAGAGCCAAGGCTTGAAGCAAGACCCAACATTGACCTTCCCCAAACTTCAGGGTACTGAACTATTTCCAAAGGAGTCTGAAGGGAGGTGATGGATAAGGTGATGCCAGTAGTGTTTTCACTTGTTTGACACAGGGTGGCTTCACTGCTGCTTTTTGTCTCTACTTCAGTGCGCCTTGGTGTCAAATGGAGCTAAGATGATGAGTCCCTGACAACTGTTCCTGGGCTCTTGGAAGAGATAACCACTAACAGCCATTTTCATAGATATTATGCGCCAGGAGTTGGTTTGACAGTACAGAGATAAATTGAAATAAAAAATATTTAAGAAGCAGCCCTTTAAATGGCTACACGTTTAAATGAATATACATATAAATGAACTGGAAAAGGAAATGGAAAACCACTATAGCATGTTTGCCAAGAAAACCCCAAATGAGGTCACAAAGAGTGGGACACAACTGAAACAACAGCAACAAACAACACCAAATCAGTTTCCCAGTCCAACACTATAGTAGTTGGCATTGCTGCTGGTTGAGTTGAGTTTTTGCTGTCAATGCTCAATAGTTTTGCATGTGTTTTAGCAATTCTTGTGTGTGTAGGAAATAAATAGCTACTCTAAACCTGGTTCATATTATACATAGTGTATCTTTGGGGGAAATCCTATGACATTAGCCTAAATCTAAGTTTTAAATAATTTGTCCCCTCAGGTTCTGGGACTGGTATTTATCAAGCCAAAGTTTATGAAGAAAGGAAGCTCAGCCACCCCATCATGAGATGCCAGGTTTCTGTAGGTGTGTATTCCTGTTTATATTTTTTTTATGGTGCGGAGACCCCACTCAAACATATCAGCTTCCCTAGACAGAGAGACTCAGAACACAATGAAGCTATTGCTGGGGAGGATTGTAAAGGCAATGGAAGTAGGATGTGGAGAAGGAAGGACAGAATTTACCTGAGGTGTGTCATCGAGAATAAGGAAGTATATTGCTTGCTAGTGTTCTATTTTAAATGATTATTTTTGCCAACCAGGTTGGTTATTTTTGGTTATTTTTGGCTTGGTTATTTTTACTTGCTCAAAGAATAAAAATAAATATTATTAATGGCCTCCAAATTTTGGTACCTTGGGCAAAACATGAGTTTCCCTCTCCTACTTAGGACCTTTGCAGTTGTTTCAGACTCTTTGTGACTTTATTTGGTGTTGGTTTGCCAGTTCCTCCTCCAGCTCATTTTACAGATGAGGCAACGGAGGTTAAGAGACTTACTCAGCCTCACATAGTTAGTAAGTGTCTAAGGCTAGATTTGAACTCAAGAAGATAAGGCTTCCTGACTCCAGGCTTGGCACTCTATCCACTGTACCAGCTAGCTGCCCTACTTAGGACTCAGCAGTCTCTCTGTAAAAGGAAAAATAAATATTATCCTTTTCCTTGTCATTAGAAATTTAACTAGAGAGAAGGCATATGTGTGGGGAAAAAAGACAAACTTATAGGAAGGAAATAAGTATTTACTAAGTGCCTACTATGTGCCAGAATCTGTGTTAAGTATTCTACAAATATTATTTCATTTGACCATTGCAGTATTCCTGGAAGGTAGATGCCATGATGATTGTCCACATTTTTTGTGAGGAAACGAAGGCAAAAAGAGATGAAATATTGTGAGATTTGTGATACAAAGAAATCCTGAGAATTATAGAGGACTGCTGCAAAATATACTAGGAATGCCTTCCAGTAATAGATCTTCCAGTAGAGAGATACTGGATAAAAAAAATGAGTAGACAGTGTAATGATCCATTATGGTGGGCTTAGCTCTTCTCAGCAATACTAGGATCCAAGACAATTCCAAAAGATTCATGATGGAAGATGCCATCCATATCTAGAGAAAGAAGCATGGAATCTGAATGCAGATCAAAGCATACTATTTTCGCATTTTTTGGTGGCTTTCTCCTTTTGTTTTGTTTCTTCTTTCACAACATGACTAATGTGGAAGAATTTTTACATGACTGCACATGTATAACCTATATCAGATAGTTTCTTTGCTGTCTTGGAGAGTGGGGAAAGGAGGAGAAAAAATTTAGAACTCAAGAGCTTGTAAAGATATTGAGATAAAAAATGAGTAGAATTAAACCATTATTTTGAAAAAAATACTAAATTACTCTATGAATTCTGATAGGAGAAAACTAATGGGGTACAGATGGCCTATCACAAAGTCCATATAAAATCAAAACCATGGTATAATAGCTGCATTTGCCAACCTACTCAAGCTTAAAGTCACTACTTCTGGGGAGATTTTGGTTGGTAGATTGCTTGAATTTGAGAGTTTTGAGTTACAGAAAGGCTAAAGCCTATCATGTCTCTATACAAAATCTGAGCCACAGGGAGAGGACAGGTGTTCTGGCTAAGAAGGGTCAAATCAGTCCAGATTAGAGGAAAAAATAGAGAAAACTAAAGCTTCCATGATGATTAGTAGTAGGATCAGCCACCCTACTTCCAACCTGAGAAAAATAGGAAGACACAGTTTCAAAAGAAGGAGGAGGAAGAAAAAGGAGGAGGAGAAGAAGAAGAAAATGATGATGATGATGGCAGTGGTGATGAAAGAGGGATGGGTATGTAACATTCAAGGAGCTAGCTTATAGTACAGTTGAAACTGATGGTATATTTGAAATTCATTTCATTAAGACAACCTTCCATTTTCTATGAATCACCAGTGAAGAAAGCAGATGACTGATGAAGTCCCATGAGAGTCAAGTAAAGCCAAGAAACAGGTAGCAGCATCAAAGGAGTCAAATGCCATTCCCTTGGAGATTGTGTTCATCCTTTGTTGCCAGAGAAGACCATGCCATCAGAGAAATGATAACATGACTTGCACTTCACTTTGTTCCTTTCCTTTGCCTTGGAGATAATCTACTGGTGAAAATACTGATAGAAACTAGAGTTGTGCAGTGGAGTACTTTATCAGACACTCACAGATAGCCAGAGATGGAATCAAAACAGATTGGTGACACCAGCACATTATGACAAATGAAAAGTCTGAGAAACAGATAATTAATACTCAATTTTTTAATTAACAAATAATTGATAAATTAATCAGTGGTCTCCCTCAGTAACCAAAGACAAAGGACCATGGAGATCATGGAATGTTTAAATACCTGTGGAAAAGTGGATGTCCCTGACAGTCAAAGATCAACCCCGATTAGTAAACAATCAATGAGGGAGTAGACATGTTCACAAGGAGATGAACCAAAAGTCTTCATCTCCTCCAGTTGAGAACTTGATCATGAGACTCAGCTCCACTCAGCAAAAGAATCCATGTTTACCTAGACCTGTTAAGTTGAACAATGGGGATTTCAAGTGAGTGAGTCTAATGCATTAAGGTTGGAATTCACCTGGATTAGATTCTCTTTACCCTTTAATCAGAAATAAGTTCTCCCAGTTAGGTGAGCTCCCACCAAAGATTGAGGGGAATGTTCCTGGAAGGTTAGGCCAATCTCATTGTCAACCCTGTCCTTCAGAGACTAAGTTGACCTGGGCTTTGAATAAGGAAGTAAAAAAAGAAAAAGCCCTACATCCAAAATATTGATTCATAATAATCGTTTCCCTCAGCATGCTCTTCTACAGTCACAAAAGTTTGCTATGATGGTAGATTCTAGAGCAAGTAAGAAATAGATTTTGCTAATTCGAGATTAGTACAGATGTCACCAAGATGTGTGATTTTTACTCATTGTGTGCAAAGAAAAGTACTGTCAACTTGTGCTATGTATTTAAGAAAGCACATTAATCTATATATCATTTTGTTTGCCTTTCATTCTTTCTATTATTTCTGAATTTCACCCCTCCCCTCCCTCCCTTCCCTTTTTCCCTTTGCCCCCTCTCCTTTCTTCCTTTCTTTCCTTCCTCCACTTCTCCCTCTTTCCTATTTTATTCCTCTCACCTAACTTTAAAGTGTAGCAGCCTTGATCCCACTAAAGACCCAAAAGCTAGTAGGCTAGTTGTATCTTGGTGGTCCCTTGCTCCCGGGAGCTCATTATATTGGTTCCAAACTGTGTAAACATCTGATTAGCTTTAACCCTACTGCAGTCCAGAAATCAGAAATACTGAACTCAGTCTATCCTTCAGCCTCAGCATTTCCAGCAACAGGAAATGTAGGCATTTGCCCATTATGCCCACTGAGAGAAAGCTTTGACTAAGTTTATTGTGAACCAGGAACTGTGCTAAATGCTTGGTAGACAAATACCAACAAAACAGTCCCTACTGTCCAAGAGATTACATTCTTTGAGAGACAATTTATGAAAAGTTCACACATCATCCATTTCACTTCACCTTCATTTCCAGTTATGTTCCTCCCTTACTTCCCTATCCCCTTTTACTAAAGAAAGGAAAGAAGGAGGGAGAAGCAAGCAGTTCATCAAAACTAACCAACATATCACAGAATGTGCAATGTTCCACACTTACGGTCTTTATCCCTAGAAAGAGTGATACAGGGCATTTTCTCACCTTTTCTTTGGAGCTTGGTTGTTACGGTTACACAGTCGTTATTTTCAGTAGTGTCCAAGTCTTTGTGAGCCCATTTGGAATTTTCTTGAAAGAGATATTACAGTGGTTTGTCATTCCCTTCTCCAGTTTGTTTTACAAGTGAGGAAACCGAGGCAAAGGGGGTTAATTGACTTGTCCAGAGTCACTCAGCTAGTGTTTGAAGCTGGATTCCAACTAAAATCTCCCTGCCTCCAGGTCTGGTGCTCTGTTCACAGCACTACCTAGATGCCTGATTTTATTGTCTCTCCATTTATATTGTCACTCTTGCAGTGTGCATTATTTTCCTCAGTCTGTTTAAATTACTTTGTATCAGTCCAAATTAAGTGTTGCCATGCTTTTCAGCATTATTTTTATCTATTCCTTAAAATACAGTAATAGCTCATTACATTCTCATAAGACAGTTTGATTGGGTATTGCCTAATTAATAGGCAACTACTTTGAGTATACCAAAGGAGGAAAAAAATGTTTCTGTAAATATTTTGTTTTATTAGGGAACCTTCTTTCTATCTTTGACCTCTTTGGGATATGTAGCATTTCAACTACTTTATAGATTTCTTATATAAATGGTAGTACTTTTAAAAAAATTCTGAACTTAACAAACATAAACTAAAGTGAGAACTTTTACATATACGATAGAAAAGAGAAGCCAGTACATGAAACTGAAGATCTCTATTATGCATATAATCAGTTCAGCATGTTGTTTTTAAAACTGTCCTGCGTAAAGGAACTTAGACTCTAACAATGCGATAGAGCACGTAAGAGTCAGTAGAAGCTAGTTTCATGAGCAGGGCACAACATGGAGATGGTCAGGCAAGATAGTATGTCCTGCCTCCAGGCAACAAAACAGGCTAAATGTAACCAATTTAACCAAATCTAACCAACCCCCTGGGGGAGGGGGGTGCAGGAAGGGAGGAGAAAGGGATGATGGTTCAAAAGGAGAAGGTATAATGAGGAGTTGTACAATAGAAGCCTGTATCCAAGGACATTAAAGTTAAAACTCTCAATCAAAGCTCAGGATGGACTCCTATAGATGTTATGGATCTCTGTTTATAGAATGTGACAGTAAAAAACAAAAGCAGCATATTGAAAGTAACACCACTTCATACGGCATGCCCAAGCTGACCAGAGCAGGAACACAAAATTCCAATGGTTGTTAAAAAGTGTGGTAGGAAAAGTGTTTCTCAGGATAGGGTTTTCCTGAAAGAATATGTCTAAACTAAAGAAGAAAACTTGAAACTATACTTCTCAACTTTGGCTGGCATCAAAAGAGATAGAACACTTTCACCACTGTCCAGAGAGAACATAATCTTAATGCTTTTAATACTTACAATGAGAAAAGAGATTTTTACTCAGTGAGACCAATATAAGAATTCCATGATACATCCACACAACCAGGAATGATGCCACATTCTTTACTTCCTGCTTGCTGGTGTTTGGGCATGTCATACATACTTATTGACTGATGTTTTGAGTCTCTGAGGAAGGAGACATTAGAGACACTCATGCCTAGTGTACCGCTCAGTTGAAAGAAAAACTTAAGAATTTTCAGTACCTAGTTATAGAATGCTGACAGAAAAAACTTGTGATAGATCATTCACATTCACTGTTAAGATTCTCAACACAGTGATTGAGTTTTTCTGAGAAATCTTCTCATCCTTCAAACATAAAAGTTAGAAGAACAATGAAAAACTGATCTATAACTAGGATGAAAAGACTAGGTAATTTGCCTGTCTACAAAATAGGCCTAGAGCCTGATGGGACTCCCCAAAGACACATACCATAACTAATTTTACCTACAGGTGAGTTAATTGGACTCCCTTAAGAGCAGATAGAGACTAAAACACATCTCAAAGACCCTAACTTTGAGGATAAAGATCTTCTACCACTTATACAAAGACTAAATGTCTCTGACAGTGGATCAGAAATATATTCCAAGAGAAAAACATTCTTTGCACTCCACCAAAACAGCTTATTTTAATATGATGAGAGGACTGAAGCCTGAGGGAATAACTTTTTTGCTAAGTATTTAAGGCAGAGACTCCTAAGCTAAAGAAACCTGTTACTGAATGTGGTTTCATTGCTCCTTCTCCTTATCCCAGCAAGAAAACATATTTATCCAAGTTGAAAAAAAACAGAAATTAGAAAAAGTATATATGGGAAAATATATACCCAAAAATAGAGACTGAAGGCACTTTCCCACTGGAAGCAAGGTAACTCATCTCAATCAAGAAAGAGTCCTTTATCTAACCCAGATTGAAACTGCTAACCACCTTGGGCCCTCTCCAGGTTAAGGTTTGGGGGGGTAGGACTAAAGCTCTGAGGATTGTGTTCAGTGGTCATGTAGCTCAGGTAAAATGTCAGATATGTCAGCAGTTTCAGGAGATCTAAGACTATTCAAGCAGTTACCAGACTAACCTAAAATGCAACATAGGAACATGGAGAAATTGTTATATTGTTTTTGCTGCTTTCCAGTCATGCCTGATTCTCCATGACCCCACTGAGTCTTTTTCTTGGTGGAGATACTACAATGGTTTGTCATTTCCTACTCTAGTTCATTTGATGGTTGAGGAAACTGAGGCAAGTGGGGTTAAATGACTTGGCCATGGTCTCACAACTAGTTCATTTCTGAGGCTAGATCTGAACTCAGGAAGGTGAATCTTCCTGACTCCAGGGCCAGTACTCTGTACACTGTACGCCTAGAAGACCAAGCAATTATACAAGTAATCAAATGATATTTACTTAATGTAAAGTGTGACTTGCGTGCAATTGCATATATTCATTGTTTGAAGAAAATTCCTTCATATTGTAAGCATGATTCATTTGATTATATTCATGATCACATTGTTTGCTTTTGTGTATTACACATGGATTATAGCTATAATATCTGTTAAGTATGTATAGTTTACATAATTGTGTATGTGTTGCTGGGTTTGTGTAGGCTGTTATTGTGTTGGCCTATTGATGTTAATATAGCTTCACTTTTGCCTGCTCATTTGGATTGCTTCTGATGTTCTATAATTATGCACATACTATTGTGACTTGTATATGTACTATGACCTGTGTGTAGTTTAAATCTTGTCACTGAAGCAACTTAAGAGATGCTTTACATGGTGGTTTGTCTGAAGCTTGTTAAATGGTACTACATGTACTATTGCATATTTGCTATGAAAGGAACCCTAAATTAATTCCTTCTGGATACTGAGTTAAATATACTTATTAAGTATAACTATTTAGATTGATGATGTTTTGTATGATTGCAGATGTCAAATGTACACTCATGATTTCAAAAGAAACTCCTGGAAGGAATACAGTTGGCCTTCGAGACTGCACTTAGTTTCATGGTCTTATGGGAGATGTAGTTGGAAAGAATCAAATTTTTATTCTTTAAAACCCCAGAGACTGAAGAACTCTTATGGAAACAGTGCTTAGAATGTGGAAGTGGGGTAAGGGTGATTTTAGACTGAGTTCTACAGTGATAGTTAGCAAGAGACAAGCCATCTGGCAGAGGTAGTAGCAGCCCTGGCAGTGGAGAGAGCATCTTTGTGAGAGAAGGTGTTTGACACATTCTTCCACAAGAATAGATGGTACAATTATAACCAGATTTTGGAGGATGTCCAATTATTGTCGAATTTTCCCTTGGTGGAGACTCTAAGCAGCCGGTAAATCCACTTCCTCCTTCTCCTCTTTCTTTCTGAGAGAACAGATTTATAATTCAAAATTCCCTGTTCTTTAAAGCTGTGTATTTGCAGTTTGAAAATGTATTTACAAAGTCCTGCTCATTATAGGTAGTATCTCTTCAGTTTTAATAGCCTTCAATGTGTGAATGTCCTTAATTGCTATTTCAGGGGAGGGTGGTCAGTTGAAAGGATCGATGCCAACAGATATATAGGTTCAACGTTCAAGCCTGGTCCCGGTGCTAGGATTGCTCTTTAATGGAGGTAAAGTAAATTTTGAAACTGATGGTTTATTTTGTTAATTTTGGATAAACTTCCCTAAAATCAGAACTAAACTGAATCTGCTCCCCATGCTAAAATGAGTCAGAGCACCAAGTTGGTTGATGGGATGGGGAAGAGCTATTATATAAGCTTTGGTTACTTAGTGGCTTTAGTTACTCATCCTTTCCCCATTTTTCCACAAGAGATGGGAGATAGCTTTTTTCAGAGGAGAGAGTCATGAGTGGTGGTTATGGAGTAGGAACTTCCCATGGAGAAGAAAAAAGACATGACTGACACATTGGCTAGCAATGACCATATTCTAAAGGCAGGGACTGAGGGAGGGAGTGTTTTATTTCTTCTTTTTTTAACTATAGGTTTCACCGTCAGCTTCACACGCAGACAGGGACAAGTACTATACACAATCTAGGAGTTTACATTCTAGAAGAGGAAGTATCCTGACTAGAAAATTCATTCACAGCTATCATTCAGAGCAGGATTAGGATGTAGAAGATTTGGGTTTTAATCCTATCAATTTAATTTAACCCTTTAATCCTACACTTATTAACAATGTGATGCTCCTTTCCATCAGCCTCTCCTAGCTTTAGTTTACTGATTTGGAAAACTGGGATAATGATCCTCATTCTACGTATTTAGATCAGGAAGAGAGTTTAGAAATCTTCTTATCTAATTATTTTATTTTAGAGATTAAGCAACTGAGACCTAGACAAATGAGATAACTTGCAAATGTTCAAGTAACACAGGAAAAATTTGAACTTTCTCCTCAGATACCATTGTTAGGCAATCCTTCCACTATGCCAGGCTGGGACCTCCAAGGGTCTTTGTGATAAAACGGTTTTGTAGACCTTATAGTCCTTTATACCTACAAGTAAATATGATTACTAATATTATGCTGGATAAGTGAGGTTTTAACATGGCAGTAAAAATAAATCAAAATAAGGCAGGAACCTACACAAAAACTCCAATTGCTTTTCCTGCTGTATGTAAATGGACAAGAAATACAAAGGAAGCTTTATGTGTAAAAAAAAAAAAATAAACACTTAAAAACTGCTGACAGCAGGGTTGAGCCACTGAGGTGAAAATGTTCAGGAAGCAGTAGAATATAAACTAAAGCACGTTTAAGTATCCCAGAGAGACACAGATTTAAAAGCAAACCCCTATAATTCCAACTTCTCATTTGGTGAATGAATATCAGTTAAGAAAAAATCATGTATAATGGGATGGATACCTACTATCTCCAGTGAATATAGCAAAATGAATAAAGAATGTAGACATTAGAATTGTAGAGATATTTGTCATAAAGTTGTTACAGTTCTGAACATTTCCCATTCCGTAGACCTTTCATCATTCTCAGAAATCCAATCAAGGTTAGTCATGATTTCCTCATTGAGTCTTTGTCCTTCCATGGGATTGTTAAGTATTACCAGGAGATGTTAAGTTTTTTGCAAATAAACAAAAAACCAACATTCATTTGTAGTTATTTCCACAACAAAAAATAAAAGCATCATTTTGTTCACCAAATTATTTCCTAAATGTGAAAAACAAACAGACAAAAAAACAAGTCCCATCTCATGACCCTTGGTTTCTGGATCTTAAAAAAAATAAATTCAAGGAATTTGGCAAGATATCTTCTGAAAAGACTGTGGAAAAAAAAATTTCAAGTGTCCCATTCCCTTTTCTACTTCCTTTTGTATGCTATCTTTCCTCAGGAGAAAGTAAACTTCTTGAGGGAAAGCACTGTCTCTTTTTCTTTGAATCACCGAAGCACAATGCCCATAGGCACTTAATAAATTTAAATTGTGTAAATTGTGTGAGGACAGACTTAGTCACTGTAATTCCACAGTTTTCAACTTCATGTTATTGTTTTCATTCAGTCATTCTGGATATTGCATTCCTGGTTCTCTCTGCATCACTTTGAACAAGTTTTCCTAGTCTGCTCTCTCATTTTACAGGTGAGGAAACTGAGGCCGAAGGAGAATAAATGAAGGATAAGTCCATGATTATACAACTAGAAGTGGCATGGGGAGTGTGTTAAATCAGGTTTTCTAACTCTAAATTCTATGTTGTTGATGCTTTTTTCTCTGCTGTCTCATTTATCATTTTTCCAAGTATTTTTTATCCTTGGAGTATTTTGAGAATAAATTCCTCAATACCTTCAATATCATATTGTTTCTAGCACAGATATTTTCTTTTTGAATTATTCATTTTTACAAGATAATACTCTTTAAAGATTTTGAATGTTTTTCATTTTATAAATAAAAATGCTTATGATGATATAAAATATTTTATTTGATTTTCTTTTAAAAAGTGAACCTCAACTTTTGGTTCTTATATCAATTTCATTTTCAAATACAGCATGTCCCAAAAGTCTTAGTGTGATTTTAACTTCTGGGACACTTTGTATCCTTCATCCACCACACCCTTACCAAGAAAACCTTCCTTTATACAAAGTAAGAAAAAGTTCAGTTAGGTTAATCTATTTATCAACTGAGTCAGACCAATTTATATCATGCGCCCTGTCCAAAGAAGCCCACATCTGCAAAGAAACCACAGATAGATATAAATTTTCTCCTCTCTTTTTGGAGATAACTTTCATCATTATAATTATGTTGGGCTCAATTTTCTTGTCATTCTTATTAATAGTGTGTGGATTGTTTATATTATGCATCAGTTCATAGTCTTTCCATGCTTCTCTATATTCCTCTTACTTTTCATTTCTTGTCATGTAGTAACATTCCCTGCATTCATATATCAAGATTTATTTAGCTCTTCCTTAATCATTGAGCCATTTAGTTTGCTCATAGTTCATTGTACTACAAAAGATTGTTGCTATAAATATTTTAGTGTATAAAGGACCTTTCATTCCTTGACTTTGTTGGGGTATATACCTTGAACAGTGGGAATCACTTAAAGAGAATGGACTTTCTCAACGTAATCCCAAATTGCTTTTCGGAATGGTTGGGCCAGTTCAAAGATCTAACAACTGTATATCGGTGTGCTTGTCATTGCATTCTTGCTTCATCTTTTCTTTGTAATAAATAGTTTTTAAAGAGATTCCCCATACATTATTTAACTAATAAGATACACAGATGTTAAATGACTTATACAAATGCAGCATTTTAATGTTAGAAGCAACTTTAGACATCTAGTGTAACCTGCTGCCTGGGCCCATAGTACGTAATTAGCAAATTCTCTCTCTCTCTCTCTCTCTCTCTCTCTCTCTCTCTCTCTCTCTCTCTCTCATACACATACACACATATAAATATATATATATATGTGTGTGTGTGTGTGTGTGTGTGTGTGTGTATCTTTCCATCTATTTGCCTACCCTTGATTTAAAAAACACACACACAGCACCCTTGGGCTTAGAAGTATTGAGAGTCCAAAAGGGCACAGTGCATGGCAGATCTGAAGTAGACTCTAGGGTTTTTGGATTATTAGAACAATGTATTTTACAGCACACCTTGCTACCTTTCTAGCTTGCCTGGACATAGCTTCAGACTTCCAAGTTCTTCATGTTTGCTTAACTATTTATTAGCACTTTTTGCAATGTTTTAAAATTACTTGATATTTATCCTCATTTTTGTTGATTTTTTAACCAGACTGTATGATAGGGACAACATGGAGTAGTAGGTGGAATTCTAGGCTTAGATTCATCAAGGTCTAGATTCAAATATTGCCTCTGATGCTAGATACCCTGGGATACACTTTTAACCTTTATATGCATCAAGCCACTTCCTAGGATTTAGTAAATCACAGACAGATTGCAAACTGAAAGGGTTGAGTGAAGTTCCCAATGGAGAAAATTATACATCCAATGGCATTAAGTGACTAGAACTGTATAGGACAAAAAACAAACAAACCCAGAAATAATGTGATTGAATCATAGTCAGGTAAATGGTCCCAGGACCAGGCTTAAATTTAGTTGAAATAGATGGCTCTGTTGTTTGATTTGATTTAAAAGGTAACTGAAAATCCTCCCTGACCGAAACATATTCACCAAGATGCTATTACAGAGTATGGCATTAGATTAGAGTCATTCTTTCTGAAGTGACAGAAAGGGTCTTAAATGATGCATTGGGAGCCTCAGAGGCTAGTTCCAAATTCTTACCCTGAATATTTTACTTCCCTGGTCCTCAGGTTCCTTTTGAAGGAGTTGGACTTAGATGGCCTCTGATAGGCCTTTTAACTCTAGACTTCAAGTCCTATGATCCTAATTTAAGTTCTCCCTCCATGTGAGTGAGATCTAAAGAATTTCTGATTGACCTGCCTTTTGCCTGACTGATAAGATACTATCCAGGAGTTAGGCATTGTGATGCACACTTATAATCCCTGTAATTGGGGAGGTCGAGGTAAGTGGATTGATTAAATGCTGGAATTCTGACTTTCTGAGAACTGGTTATATCACTAAGGTATCTGCATTAGGTCTGGCACCCATATAGTGAGTAGGGGGCCTGACAGAGGGGGCTGCCTGAGAAAAGGCAAAGCAGCCCAGGTAGGAAACAAAACAGGTCAAAGACCTTGTGTTGCATAATGTTGAGAACAAGCTTCCAGCCTATTGCCATCTAGAGAACAGAGCCTAGATATAGAAGAAGATATAGGATGGTTAACACTGGATACCCGGGAGGCCATAGACAAAGTCCTAAGCAGCCCCATCAAGGCACCATAATGGAGCATTCCCTTGAGCAAAAATATGACCTTCATGCCTAGTGGTGGTGAAGATGGAATGGGGTCAGATAGTGCAGGGGAGAGGATAAGGGAGGTCCAAAGGTACCAGTAGAAAGTATAGGAGAGCTGGATAAGAAACCCTTGGATATCTTCCATTTTTTTCTCAGGGCCTCAAAGCTGTCCTTGTAGAACACATATTTTTTAAATATCCTGAATTTATATCAAACCCTTCCATTTGTCAGATTGTTTAATAAGATAGTTTAGCAGTTCCTGCTTCAATTTCAATTCCTGGAAAGTGGAACATAACACCCCTGACAAGTGAATGCAGACACGGTATACTCAGACAAAGGCACTCTGTCTATAGTGGGATGTATCAAATTTTAGCGTGCCCTCCTGGCATGAGTTTGAAAGGCTGGCTTCTATTTCTTTCTCACCCCTAAATACACACAGAGACAGGTCGAAGGTCGGTAAGCCAAAGTGCTTTCCAGGAAAGGGTGAGTTTGCAGTACCAGGCATGATAGAAAATCATTTTTGGTTTCAAATAAAATAACAATAACACTAATAGCTAGTATTTATATAGCACTTTAAGACTGGCAAAGCACTTTTCATATGTTACCTCATTTGCTTCTCTCCATTTAGGGAGATTAGGTGCTATTAGAAATTGAGGTTAACAGATTAAGTGATTGGCTCAGAATCACATGTCTAGTAGCTACACAAGGCAAAACTTGAACACAAGACTACAAATTTAAGACTCTGTTTACTGTGACACTTAGATGCCTTAAAACAGAAAAAAAACGTTTCTCCTATTTCTGTCCAAGCAAAGAAAAAGAATAAAAAATGTTATCACCAAAATATTTTAGACTGTATTTCTTTTTAGTCCTGATGCTATGCTGTCCTTGCTCTGCATTTTTCTAGTGAACTGTGACTCTATTTAAAAGAACAAGGGAATGAATTAAATTATAACTAAAGGTGTCTCATTTCCTTTAGGGACGGAAAATAAGCCCATATTATTTTGTGGTCAGAAGTATGGCTGTAAAACAGTCTTAATGGTAAGTCAGTAGGGCAGAGAGCCACTCTTTTAGGCTGTCCTAAGGGAACAGGTAAAGGAAGTACCTTAGAAAGATATTTTTTATAATGAGGTATTCCCTCAACCCCTCCCACTTTTTAATAACCAAGACTCTTTAGATGGGGAAAGAATGGAAAATATTAAATATAATTTCATCTCACACCAAATAACATCACAGTTGCAAAGTAACAATTTTTGAACTACCATGTTTGTAAACACCATGGGGATGGAAATGTGTCCTCGAAGTGGGGTAGGTAATGAAGATTGTATTTATATTTTAGCTAATCTGTGTAGGTAAAACCTAGAGGGGAAGGCTATTTCATCTGCCCTGATAACAGAAGAGTTATGCTCATAAACTGGTACACTTATAACCAGGTTCTGAGACATCCCTCGTGCCAGTTGATTTTGGCACATCCATTCTCATTCTTTTCTTGAACAATTTTAAATAATAATTAATAATAACAATTTTTTGCCCTTTCTTTGAGTGCCAGGGACTGCTAGTTAGCATGATTTCTAAAGGAATGCCAAGTTGTTAAGTAACCTCTAAGTGAAAACCAGTAACAGAGTTTTGGCTCAAAGCAGCAGTAATAATGAGCACCCATGTTTTAGGTTCATATACTCTATCTCCTAGTTCAAAAGAATGCCAACCAGATTGTCCACCAAACCACCTGGCTTTATTCTAGCAGACTTTTCTATTCTAGGTGTGGCCACCCATCTATCAGCTGTATCCATGATCCACGGCATTAGCAAGTCTTCTCTCACAGATGTGCCCCTTCTGATACTCTTTATGAGTGTCCTACATGCTTCAACCTGTAACTCTATTATTTTTTTCTCAAGTCACTCCAGAATTTATGTATTGAAGAAGAGGTTATATTAGATGTCATATATAAATATCAAACATCAAGTGCACATGTGGATGCTTGAAGAGACAGTGAATCACAGGTTTTTACTTGGTTGTAACATGGGTGGGGAGAAGCATCAGCTTTTTAAAAGGAAATACTTTGCTTAAACTTAGCTAAATGTTTTAGTTAACTGAGCACTTAGCAACTAGTAATGAAACTTACTTTATTCTTTCATGTAAGTCACCCTTTTTATGGTGGATTGAGTCTAAAATTCCCATCTTCTCAAAATTCTATAATTACTTGGCTAGGACATTATGAAGTCCACCCCACCCCACCAAGAGACATAAGAAGACAGACATTGGCTGTTCTGACCAAACTATGGAGATGTTCCTCTCCTCTTTTTCTCTCCTCGCCTCTCCTGTCCTGTCCTGTCCTGTCCTGTCCTGTATCTCGTCTCATCTCTTTTCCTCTCTCTTTTGACATTTTTTGTATGTCATGGATCCCTTTGGTTGTCTCCTCAAGCATATGGCTCCCTTCTCAGAATAACTTTATTTTTAATAATTAAAGAAAATGCTCGTTTTTTTCAAGAGTTCTTAACCAGAGAAAAATATAATTGGCGTTCTTTGAATTCTATGTATTTTATTTTTGCATTTTAAAACAGTATTCTAAGGGATCCATAGGCTTTAACAGACTGCTAATGGTGGAAAAGGGTAAAAACTCCTGAGATGCAGATGGATTATTTTTCCCATCTAATCTATCCATCAACCTCTTGGAGATGCTTAGACACCAGGTTCAGAATCCTTGTACTAAATCTTCCTTTCCCTTGGCTCCCTCACAACTTGTACTATTTGGAAATAGATACTTCAGCTCTTAGAAAGGTAGAGAAAGGGATTTCTGTTGACTACAGCAATAACTTGGTAAGCATTTGCTGTGGTTGCTGTTTGGCACTTGACTTTTTACAAGTACTCAAAACTACATGTTACAAATTTGTGACTGGAGAAACCTGTGAGTGCTGTATAAAGACAAGGTAATCCCCAAGGAAGCAGCTCAATTTACAAGATACAGAGCTATCTTTTCTGGGTGCCAAGTCAAATTCTGACTTTCCCCTTCCAGAAGGTTGAAAGAAGAAATAGATTTTCACTCTTTCAGCATTCCTAAGTATCAAATCCCCAGGTAAGATGAGCTGCTGCTGAATTGTCTAGACAAGTATTTCAAGAATATCATGTTGTCGGGAAAGTTCAGAGTCTGAATAGGCTTTCTGAAGGAAAGAAAGAGTGTTTGTTCTAATGGAGAACTGTGGTCCTTCTCGTGCTCAGACTTGAATATACTGGGTCATTTGGGCATCTGTTCTACTTGCTTTTTTTTTTCCAAAATCAGGGCTTAAGAAAAGTGTTTTCATCTAGTACACAGAAGATTTTATCTCATTTATCTGGTTTTCATTAAATATACATCTAGCCTCCTGTGTATATTGGAGCCAGTTGTCAAAGTTCCCTTGACCTGTCTTTTAAGTTTCCACCTGTAATTTTTCATCCAGTAGTAAGCTCATGTTAAACCTTGGCTGGTATCATTACACTAATTCTCATTTCTGTAGTGTTTTAATATTTCTAAGTGCTTTCCTCACAATAGCCTTATTCAAAAAAAGTGTTGAGTCCATCTTAGATATGCCAAACCTGAAGCTCAGAAAGGTTAGCTAACTTGTTTAAGAGAGGTCACGCAATTAGTTAAGTATCAACCTGAAAACTGGAACTCGGGTCGTAGGAATCCAAGATCATCGTGCTTTCTATTAGATTATATCGCTTCATGTAAACAATTATGTGAGTGGGTGTCTCCGCATCAAAGTAAAAAGATAATGCAACCCTGGACAAGTAACTCACTTAACTTCTTTTTACCTTAGTTTCCTCAACCATAACATGGGGATAAATAAAACACTAAATAAAGAGATAAAAAGCAAACATTTTTTTCCCTTAATGTAAAAATATAGACCTATCGTGCAGAGGTCTATGAACAAAAGTTGATGGAGAAATTAACTGCTTTCAAAATGGACCTGAATGTAATATGTATGCTTATTATTAACCACGAGAACTTTACAGTTATTTTAGGGTATTATGACTAAAAAGTGCTTTACATTCATTATCTCATTCAACTCTCATTACAATCATGGGAAAAAGGAAAGAAAATTATTTTCTGGAAGATCTAAATTCCCATCTCTCATTGGATGTTTCTGACCCATGAGACACTGGGCAAGTCACTGAAACTTTCTGGCCTTCAGTTTCTTCAGTTGTAAAAAGATAGGTCTGGAGAGAGGATTCTGGAAAGATGGCTGAGTTGGTCAGAAAATTCAAGATCTTAAGATTTTTCTCCACAAAAGAGATAAAATAGTTCCTCTAGGTGACTATAGAGAGGTGACGCAAATAAGAATCAGGGAAGAACCATGATTCTCCTGGGACGGTTGGAAAAGACCAGAAAAAGTCCCAGAATGAAATATCCTCCCTGTGAAGGGAAAAAACATCCAAGCTCAGGTCCTCTTTAACAGCTGGTGGCAAGCCCTGAGGTTAGTTGGTTTGAGAGGCTGCCTGGGCCCCAGCACAAGAAATTTTACTATTTAATATATGCATATATTTATAATATATATAATTATACATATAATTACATGTGTATAATTGTATATATATATATATAAATTTATATATATTTAATATATGTATGTATATATATTTGTGTATGTACATATAAATATATATATATATATATATAATATACATTAATAACAGTGACTGAGTCTAGAAAGATCGAGGGAACCTCTGCTGACAAGGAATGCCAGAATAAGTTGTGCTGAGAAGTGCAGAGGGGGTGAGAAGAAACCAGCAACGGAACCAGTGCATACTCCTTGAATATAGAAGCAGAGGAGTGGGGATGCCATTGACTATGGGTACTTACAGGAGGCTGGAGGTCTTGTTCTGAGTTCAAGATCAGAGGGGAGAACTGAAGAGGATCAGAGGCACCATCTCCCATACCTCAGGACTAGAAGTGATTATAAAAACTAAATTAAACACACACACACACACACACACACACACACACACACAATGCACAGGCAAAAGTGAAAGAATCCAGCCACAGAGAGCTACTAGGGGAATAGAAAAGACAATGGTTTGTATTCAGATGAGGATATTGAAGCAAAATAACTCATTTCTACCACAACAAGTAATGTCAAATGATCACCTGCTCAAAAAAGAACTCATTGAAGAATTCAAGAAAGACTTTAAAAATCAAATGAGAGAGATTGAGAAAAAATTAAAAAGAATAATACAAGAAAAACAAGAAGAGTATGACAAGAAAGTCAATTAGGAAAGGAGATCCACAATCTTAAGGAAGAAAATGACTGCTTGAAAATCAGAATTGAGCAAGGGGAAGCCAGAAAAGTTGTGAGATGAAGAAATAAAAAAAAGAATAAAATATAAACACTGAAAAAAAGAGAAGAGAATGTGAAAAACAAAGGATCTAGAGAACAGATCAAGAAGAGAAAACCTAAAAATAATTGTACTACCTGAAAGTTCTAATCAAAAAAAGAATCTTGACACATATACAAGAAATAATTAAAGAAAATTTTCCTGAAGCATTAGAGCAAGAAGGGAAAGTAGAAATAGAAAAAAAAAATCAATCACCACTTGAAAGAATGCACACACACACACACACACAAATTTACATATGATGGTACCACAACTAGAACCACACAAGCCGTAGCGTTGGAAAAAGTAAAATGTTGCAGGTCTTGGGACACTTTATATCTAATAACAAAAGAACTGGGCTTCAGGCCAAAAATATCATATCCAGCAAAGTTAAGCATAATTCTGAATTAAAAAAAATGGACATTTGGTTAACTCTCAGACTTTCAGGACACTTAAAAAAATACAAACCTTGAATTCAGTTGAAGATTTGACATACAAGAGCCAAGAGAAATAGGAGGCACATACCAATGACCAACTACAAGGGACTAAACAAGGACAGAATGTTTACCTTCTATGTATGAAAAATGTAAAACCTATGTCTAAGATTGTTACTAGTAGCTTAGGAGACTGGGGTAGACCTGAGTATGATATAACTTCAAAAAGTAAAACCCTTGAAGAACAGCTAAGAGAGTAATTATCTTAAACAAATGAGGTGCAAGAGGAAGAATCAATACAGAAGAATTAGATGGGGGAGGGAGGCTTTTAGTTCTGGAAACTTACTTTCATTAGGAATGGGTTTAAGAGGGGGAAAAATATACATACATATATATATGTATATATTGAGAAGAGTATAAAAGTCTTCTAAATTTAGAAAGAAATAAAATTCTAAGGCAATTAGGAAGGGAAAAAGGATAAAAGAGGGATCTTTAGAAGGGATGGTGAGGGAATGGGTTAAAAGGGGAGTAAAGGGTCTAGATTTAGAGCAATGGGAGGATAAGGGATTGCTGGAGTAGGGGTAGGTAAAGTAATAGGAGGGCTAGGTAGAAGGTAGAAGCAAAGCAGAGGAATTAGAAGACATAGGAAAAAAAAGATGCTAAACATAAAAGCAAAATCAGGAGTAGAATCTTTTAGGGAAAATATATGTGTATGTATGTCTGTGTGTATGTATATATCAGTACTTATATATAAATATACCCATGCTCAATTTTAGCCTTGAGGTGGTGGGTGGGGAGAGAAAGGGGGGAAAAAGGACAAAATAAAAAAGTATACAGCAGAGAAGAAAAGAAAACCTACAAGGAAGCAAAGATTGATAGCTTTCAATTTTATTTATTTATAGTATTTTAAATTTATTTATAGCATTTAATATACAGGCTTTCTTGCAATGATAAGTTATTGCTAAATATTCTGAATCCTCTCCTATGTTCTGCTTTGCACAGGACATGTTTTTTCTTTTATATTTAAGTTTATAATGTTTCTTTTTTCTTTTCTTATTATTTATTTGCGTTTTAGTATTTGTTTAAAATAAAATAAAAGAAAAAACTAATCGGGTTGGATCAGCTGGTCTCTTTTGATTCTCAGTCTATGGTCCTATGAATTTGAATCTGAATCTGTGAGATATCAATTACATAGATGATTATTTTCTACTTAACAGATGATGAAATTGAATGTCAGAGTGGTAAAGTGATTTATCAAAGGTCACACAGCTTTGTATAATAAAAATAGGGACTTGGTTCAAGTCAGTAGCTACTTTCTTTTCCCTTTTCCACATATATCCCCTGGATATTTGATGACAAGGAGAATGGCTTTTCAGCTATTGGTAGTCATATTCTAATTTTTGGATTTTGGGGTATATGAAAAGTGAATTTTTGTTTTTATTTCTCAGAGTTCAGTTGCCTAGGATCCATAGCCACAACAATCTCAGGTCCCCAGGTGCTAGATATGAGTTCCCATGGTTATCATTTAAAACATCTCCACCACACTGTGCATAGTTTCATAATGATTAATAATATAAGCATCCACTGTGGCCGCACAATGAGATACAGGGATAAGGTGATGTAAACTTGTGAGGCTATTGCTGGCAGTATGCCTTCTTTTTCTGATAACCTATAAAACAGAGGTCACTAATGCACAAATTCTGTGTGTGACTCATCTGGCTCCCTTTGAGGCTTGGGGGGAAACTTAGGGTTGAATGCACAAATGTGTGCGGCTTGACTGGCCCCCATCAAGGTTTGAGGGGTATCTGTGCTTGCCTCAACTGGCCACCATGAAGGCTTGAGGGGATTTAGGGGGAGCATAAGTTGTATCTGTCTCGATTGACCCCACTGAGAAGTAGGGGTAGTTGTCCCCCCTTACCCCTGGGAGAAGGGTGGTTAGGGAATGCTGTAGGAGTTTGTGCTCCCATTATCAGCAATCCTCTCCTGAGAAAACTAGGCTAGAATAAAATTAGATTATTAACCCTTTCTTAGTGTTTTTGCTGTCTGACCAAATCAAGAGTGAGCCTGTGCTAGCAGCATCAAGTATGCTGTGTTTATCTGTCTAACATGTGGTGTTCACTGGGTGCAGAACATGAGACGGAAAGAGGACACTCTTTCTGTCTTACGTGATCAGGAAGTAGGGGTTATATTTCCTTATTGTAGACCTGGGGAGGCATATGCTTGCATATTTTCAAGTAATAAATCACTTACCTTGTTATCCTTTGAGAATTTATGTTCCCTTTTAGTCCTTTATCCACCATCTCACAAACACAAGGATATCATTTTGCCAGTAGAACTTTAACAAGAAATCCTTTCATCCTAAAGAAGAAATAGTTGAGGGAGTATGGGACAGCAGGTTGAAAAGTAGCCTAAAGGACATTTTGATGCAGGGAACAGATGGTGCCAAATGCGTTCGAGATTCATATTCGTATCATCTGCCATCCTACGACCTGCTCTAAAATCCTTTCAACCAACAAAGTTGTGTCCAGAGAAGGAAATTCTGCAACAACCTTGGCAATATGTGTACCAATAGTTTTTTATAGGCATGAATCCAATATGTTCAGCGTTTAAAAAAAATTGATTTGGCAAATAGAGAAATGTTTCAGGTAGACCTAGGCATTTGATTGTAAATAGTAGCTTTTAATTTTTTTGACTACTGTCCTTTAATACAATATTGAACATCATAGTTTATTTTATAAATTTTATTTTAGACTCGAATGCCAGAAAGCAAATACAGAATAGAGAAAAGAACCAAAAACATATTGGAACTTAAATACAAAGTTAAAAAGAAGAAAAAAATGTCATGGGAATAGCAGAACATGAGAGCATTCAAATTATGTAACAATAAATTATCATTTCAAGAAAGCCTGTATGATAAATAATACTTTTGTTGTGTTGAAAATTGCTCATCTGTTCTTTGCTTCCCTTTATTCTCTAGTGAACAATTTTTTTTACTTTGTTCTTTTTCCCCTCCTCCCTACAATAAAGTTTAGATATGTTTCTCTATATCTATACATACATGCCCATATACATAAATGCATATATGTAGAGCCATATACTTTACCAAATGTATTCTGCTCCTGATGTTTGTTTCTTATGTTTGTGCATACATCTTGTTTCCTATCACTCCTGCCTCCTCTACTTTACTTCTACCCACTACCTTGCCTTCCTATTACTTGCCTACCCCTTTTCAAGGATCCCTCCCCATCCTCCCATTCCCATAAGTCAAAAAACACTCCTATACTCCACTTTTACCTATTCCATTCTTTCCCCCTCTAAATATCCCTCCCTTGTCATCTCTCCCCTCCCTATGCCCCTACCATTTTATTTCTTCTGAATTTAGAAGACTTTTATACTCTTCTAAATATACATGTATTATTCTCTTTTAAACCCATTCCCAATGAAAGTAAGTTGCCAGAACTACCAGCTCTTCTCCTCCATCTAATTCCTTTGTAGTAATTCTTCCTCTTGCACCTCATTTGTATAAAACAATTACTCTTTTTAACTGTTCATAAATAGTTTCACTTTGTAAACTTATTTCCTACTCGATATGTTTTCCAAATCTGCTGTTTTTCTTAAAAGATGTTTCACTTTCTCTTCTATTTTTTCATTATTCATATTTTGGTTAATTATTTCTTGATCTATTATGATTTCACTGGCTTCACTTTGTCCAATCCTAATTTTTCAAGGTGTAATTTTCTTTCTTAAGATTCTGGATCTTGGCCAAGAACATGGAGCAGAGCCTAGCTCTACCTTGGTCACATGGCACCAAAAGGAGCAGATCTGAGCAGGCTTCAGGGACAGCATCTCCAGTAGCAGCACAACCCAACCTCAACGCCAAAGGTCAATGAGAGGGTCTTTTGGCTGGCCAAGAAGGGAACAGGGTGCCCCCATAACTTGGGCTTCCTCAAGTGGCAGCAGCAGAGACAGCAGTGGACTGAGGCTCCCAGAGCAGGCAGTAGCCCACATCCATTGTTGAAGGTCTCATCATAAACCTCATGAGGGAACTGAGCCCTTTGTGGCTGCCCTGCCCTGACCTGAGCAGCTGATTTTAATCTCACACTGAATAGTGGCCCTGCCCCCACCTAAAGCCCCTGAGACTTTGGAGCAGCTCATCTGAATCACAGCCCCCAGTGCTGGCTTGGCTGAACTGGAAGTGAGGTGGTTGTGCAGTGGAAACTCAGAAGTCAAGTAAATGACTGGGAAAATACCCCAAAAAGGTAAAAAAAATAAGACCACAGAAGGTTAGTTTCTTGGGGAACAGGTGTCTCCCCCCCATTCTTTCAAATAAGGAAGAACAAGGCATACTGTTAGAGGAAGTCAAGGCCACTGCCTCCAGGGCCTCCAAAGGGAACTTAAATTGGGCTCAGGCAATAGAAGACCTTAAAAAACAAGTTAGCAACTTACTAAAGGAGAACCAAAAAAATGCTGAGGAAAACAACAGCTTTAAAAAAAAGGTTAACTCAGTTGGAAAAACAGGTCCAACAACCCAATGAGGAGAAGGAGTTTTTAAAAAGCAGAATTAGCTAAATGGAGGAGAAGGTTCAAAAACTCACTGAACAAAATAATTCATTGAAAGAGAGAATTGAGTTCAGGGAAATGAATGAGTATGAGTTAAACCAAAACCAAAAAATTTGAAAAAATAGAAGATAATGTGAAACATCTCACTGGAAAAACAACCAACCTGGAAAATAGATTCAGGAGAAACAAACTAAAAATTATGGGACTACTTGAAAGCCATGATGAAAAAAAGAGCCTAGAAATTATCTTCCATGAAATTTTCAAGGAAGACTGCCCTGGTATTCTAGAATCAGAGGGCAAAATAAACATTGAAAGACTCCACTGATCACCTCCTGAAAGAGACCCAAACAGAGAAACTCCTAGGAATATTGTGGCCAAATTTCATAGTTCCCAGATCAAGGAGAAAATACTGCAAGCATCTAGAAAGAAGCAATTTGAGTATTGTTGAAATACAATCAGGATAATACAGGATCTGGCAGCTTCAACATTAAGAGATCAAAGGGCTTGGAATGGGATATTTCAGAGGTCAAAGGAACTAGGATTGAAACCAAGAATCACTTACCCAGCAAATCTGAGTATAATACCTCAAGGGAATAAATGGCCATTCAATGATATGAATGAATGATTTCAATCATTCATATTGAGGAAAAGACCAGATCTGTATAGAAAATTTGACTTCCCAAGACAAGAATCAAGAGAAGCATGAAAAGTTAAACAGGAAAGAAAAATCATAAAAGATTCTCTAAAGCTGAACTGTTTACATTACTACATGGAAAGAAAATATTTATAACTCTTGAATCTTTTCTCAGTATTTAGGTGGATAGAGAAATTATACATACACACACATATACACATATAGATAGAGAGTACATGGTATGTTGAATCAGAAGAGATGATATCCATGCAAAAATAAAATAAAATAAAAATTAAGGGGTGAAGGAGGAAAATACCAAGGAAAAAAAGGAGAAATGGAATGGGGCAGGCTATAACTCATAAAAGAGATAAGAAAAATCTTGATCAATGGAGGAGAAAAGGGAGAAAGAGAGGGGGGAAAATGAAGCTACTCTCTCCACATGTGGCTGGAAGGGGGAATAACATGCTCATTAAATTTGATATGAAAATTTATATCACGCCACAGGAAGATAGGAAAGGAGTTGACAAGTGGGTTGAGGGGAATGTTAGAAGGGAGAGTAAATGGGGAAAGGGAGTCATTAGAAATAAACACTTTCAAGAAGGGACAAGGTCAATTGTGGGGGAAACATAAGAGAGGACAGAGTAAGACAGAGGGCAATATAATTGGTATTACACAACATGATTATTATGGAAATCTTTTACAAAAGAACACATATTTAGTATGTATTGTATTGCTTTCCTTCTCAGTGGGGATGGGGAGGGAGAGAATGTGGAATTTAAAGTAATAGCAACGAATGTTGAGAATTTTTATTGGATATAATCGGAAAATAAGAAATATAGGGAATGGGGTATAGAAATTTATCCTGCTGTACAAGAAAAGAGAGAAAATGGGGATAAGGGAAGGGTGGGGTGTGATAGAAGGGAGAGTATATTGAGGGAAGGAGTAATCAGAATGTAAGGTATTAGGAAGCAGGGGGAGGGGAGTGATGGGGAGAAAAACTGGACATATTACAAAGTGAGGTAAAAGCAATTAGTATTAAAACAATTGGCTGGATTAATTGCTGAGCATAAATCAATGACATCTTTAGTTTGGGGAAAAGAATTTTAGTCTAAATTTCCTAGAGGAAGGTAACACAGGTAAAATTTGGCAGTGATGGAAAAGTTATGCTTTTAATGATAAATTTGATATTATGATTGCTATTTAATCAGGAACTAGAACATGTATGGAAATGCATGTAAGCCACTTAAGACTTGCCTCAAAAGATGTTCCTTAGCCAAAGTGAAATTATAATCATATTTGAAACCTGGTTATTGGAACTTGCCATTTTTAGATGCTATGGGACTGTTAAGTGACTGTTCTTCTGAGTCTAACTCCAGGTATGGGTAGCAAGGAAGGCAGTCTGAGCCACCTCAATCCTTTCAAACTCTGAAATCTTTCTTGCTATTATTTCTTTGTATTTTCCTCAGATTTCGTAGAAGACAGTCTCCTTTTATGGAAGACCTTGACAGAACTCTTCTCTCTGAATAAAAGCTTTCTTCTGAAGTTGGGGTTGGGGTGGAAGGGTAAACTCCTCCTCTCTTTGACTTTTCCTTCTAATATTGCTTCTTTTCCTTAACAAGTCTCCTCTTTCTTATAGCACAATTTCTGAGCTCAGTTTCTGAGTTAGGGTACTCTTCCTTATAAGGACTTAAATTAACTTAAAAAAAATTTCTAGGTGCCTAAGGCAATATTACTTGAACTCACCTGATCCCAGTTAAGAATACTAGTTATTTCAGGTGAACATTTTAACACTATACACAATTGACGTATGTTAAAACAAATGTAACTACACATTTAGTGTACAAAGAGACTTAAACATGTATCCCTGAACATGGTTTTTGTGATTTTGCTGAAACAAGTCCCAGCAATGAAACAAGTACATACACACCATCTCTACCTCACCTATTGTGTTAGAATATAATGTAGGATTTTTCTAATGATAACTTACAATTTTGTAGTGCTTTAGGATTTAAGGAGTATTTTTCTCACAAGGATCCTATGATCCTGTGAGTTAGGTCTTTGAAATTTTATTATCATCAATTTGTAGATGAAAAAACTGAGGCTCAGAGAGCTTGAGACTTATCTAAGGTTACAGAGCTTTGAATGAATTCCAGATCTTTCCTGAATCCTAGCCTAGTGTTTTTTTTTTCCTCTTACACCTTACTGCTCCCTCTAGTGAACAGGAATAAGTGTTATAGTCAAAACTTAAGATTCCTCTAACTTTGTTGACTTCTGAGGGTCTATTGTCCTATAAAGTAATATGAGATTTAATGCAAATTCCAGGGCAGTCAGCAGTTGGTAACTCTTTTGACCATTACTTATGGCTACTGACAACTTTTACGATGACAAATCTCTTAGGCACTGCTTGTCATTTCCAAGGCACAAAGGATCCAACCAACAGACTATTTTAGCTAATTTAATTGAATACCAATGAGTGGTATCAGCTGGAAAGCCTTCTATACTAGGACTGGATGGTTTAACAGTCTCATTCTCCAAATCATCTATGAAGGAATAAGCAATTTTTCTCAGGTAAGGGTTAACACTGGGATCTGTAACCGTTTTTCTCTCCCAGTCATTGTCCCTATCCCCCTCAACCTCTTTCCCTTCACTCCTCAAAACCTTTTCCTTTTTTTTGCATAAAAGCCTCGTTCAGTAATGAACTAAAAGGAGTAATAGACAATCAGAGATATTAATAAGCCAGTAAATATATATTTACTATTCATGGTAATATTGTAAAATGTTGAAGAATAAAATATTTTTCCAAAATTAAACTAAGTTTAGGTGGATTTGAAAGATTATGATTTGATTTCAAAGTAATTTGTTTTCCCCCTTAGAGTTGAATTTGCATATAGTATACAGCAAAACTGTTATAATGCAACATAGACTAGAAACCAAAATTGCATTAAATAGGCCTATTCTTCCTTATATAATCAATGATCACTAGGGTAACTAGGCACTGAGGTTTTTAAAAGTCAAGTCCCCATTAAAGTACATTTCTATTTCATAAAAATAAACCTATGGGAGAGGATTCTGGGAAGATGATGGAGTAAGTCAGAAAATGACAAACCTTCAAGATTTTCCCCCACAAAAGAGTTAAAATAGCATGTTAGGGTCCACAAAGTAGGTGGAGATAAATAAGAATAAGGGCACAACCAGGTCTTCCTAGGACAATTTGAGAAGATCCAAAGAAGGAGGTTTGGTCCCTGTGAGGAGTAATCATGTCCAGGCTAGGTTCTATTTTAACAAGTGGCAAGCCCTGGGTCTAGTCCTTGTGAGAGGCTGCCTCATTTCCAGCCACAGGAACACTCATCACTGGCATTTAGCGGATAACTGGGCATTTGAGTCCAGAAGACTGAGGGAACCACTGCTGATAAGGAACACAAGACCCAGGTGTGCTGTGAAGAGTGGCAGTGGTGACAAGGATCCAGCATACAGCCTCAGGGTCCTGCCTGTAGGTACTTACTGGAGGTTGGAGATTTGACTTTGGTTCCAGGCAGGAGGGGAGAACTGAAGATTTAGGGCAAGAGGCACCATTTTCCATACCCCAGGCTAGAGGTGATTACAAAAATTAAACTATTACCACAAAAAATGCACAGGCAAAGGAGAAAGACTCCAACCATATAAAGCTATTATGGGAATAGAGATGACCAGGGATCATTTTTTTATAATGTTTTAGGTATGTAGTGTTTATCTGGTTCTGCTAATCTTACTCTTCATATATTCATGAATTCATGCAAGTTCTGCCATTGTTCAGTGATTTATTTCCTTTGCAATTATTTTGTGGCATGATAAATATCCCAGATCACCACCTTGTTATGGTGGAGGGGTTTACACTGCTCAATGAAACTATGAGGTATGCCATGCAGGATTACCCTAGATGGACAGTTCATAGTGGAGCATTCTCACAAAAGGTGATCCACTAGAAAAGGTAATGGTAAACTACTCCAGTATATTTGTTAAGAAAATACCATGGACTGTAGTAAAATTAAAAAAAAAATAACATCAGAAGATTATCCCTTCAGGTTGGAAGGTGTCTAATATGCTGTTGGGGAAGAGTGGAGGACAGCTACAAATAGCTCTAGTACTAATGAAATATTTGGACCAAAGTTCAGCTGTGCATGTATCTGGTGATGATAGGAAAGTCTGATGTTATAAATATCAATATTGCCTAGGTGCCTGAAATGTAAGATCTATGAACCAAGGTAAACTGGTGTGACCCAATAGGAGATGGAAAAATTCCAGAGAAGAGCAAGGAGAGAGAAGATTTTTCTAAATGAGCAATTCAAAGAAGTAGAAGAAAATAATAAAATTGGAAAGATAAAAGATCTCTTAAAAATAAACTATAGATGTCAAGGGAAATTTTCTTGCAAAAAATGATAACCGTGACTGTATGGTTATTTATTTAGAGCCAGACATCCTGGAGAATGAAATCAAGTGGGCCTCAGGAAGCATTGCTAACAATATGGTTAATGGAAGTGATGGAATTCCAGCTGAGATATTTACAATACTAAAAGATGATGCTGCTAAACTGATGCACTCAATACATCATAAAATTTGAAAAACTCAACTTTGTCCATTGAAAAGAACAGTATACATCCCAATACTAAAGCAAAGCAATGTCAAAGAATGTACAAATTAATGAATGACTGTTCTCATTTCACATGCCAGCAAGGTTATGCTCAAGGTTCTGCAAACTAGGTTTCAGCAATATGTGAACCGAGAATTGCCAGAATAGCAGGCTGGTTTTCAAAGAGGCAGAGGAACTGGAGATCAAATTCCCAACATTTGCTGGATTATGGAGAAAACAAAGGAATTTCATGAAAAAAATACTTCATTGACTAAACTAAAGCCTTTAACTGTGTGGATTACAAGAAAATGTGGCAAATCCTCAAAGAGAGAGGTATATCAAGACATCTTATTTGTTTCCCGAGGAACCTGTATTCAGACCAGAAAGCAAGAGTTAGAATAGAACACGAATAACTGAAAGGTTTAAGATTGAAAAAGGAGTGTGGCAAGGCTTTATATTGTCACCTTATTTGTTTAAACTTTTGCACAGAGTACATCATGTGAAATGCCAGTCTAGATGAATCAAAAACTGGAATTAAGATTCTTGGGAGAAATATCAACAGTTTCAGATATGCAGATGCTGATGCAGTAGATAATTAATTAAGAAGCTTCTTAATGAGGGTGTAAAGAAGAGAGGGTAAAGGCTGGCATGAAGCTTAACATAAAAAAAAAGAGCAACTGAGATCTTGGCAACTGCTCCCATCACTTCCTGACAAATAGAAGGAGAATAAATGGAAGCTGTGTCAGATTTTATATCCTTGGGCTGAAAGATCACTGCAAATGGTGACTATAGCTCTGTAATTGAGAGATACTTGCTCCTTGGAAAGAAAGCTATGGCAAATCTGGAAAATATACTAAAAAATAGAGACATCACCTTGCCAACAAAGGTCAATATAATCACAGCTGTTTCCTTTTTCCAATAACAATGTTAAACCATGAGTGTTTGAATAGAAGAAAAGCTGAACATTACAGAATTGACACTTTTGAATTCTGATGCTGGAAAATACTTTCAAGAGTTCGTTGGACTGCAAGGAGATCAAATTGGAAAATACTTAAAGATATTAATTCAGGATATTCACTGTAAGGTAAAATACTGAAGCTTAAATTTAAATACTTTGGCCACGTGATGAGAAAATGGGACTCAATGAAAAAGTTCCTGATGGTGGGAAAGATTGAAGGCAAAAGGAAAATGGGACATCTGAGGATAAGATGGCTAGATAACATCATAGAAACAGGGAATATGAACTTGGACAGACTTCATGGAATAGTGGACTATAGAAAGACCTGGTGTGCTATATTCTATGGGGTCATAAAGAGTCAGACATCACTGAACAACTAAACAAAATGATATAATAATATTCCTTTACATTTATCTTGCAAAATTCATTGTCATCCCCCAGCTTGTGGGCACTAACTTTCTTTACAATTCTGCATTAAAACAAAAAGTACTACTATAAATGTTTTGTGCATATTGATTCCTTTTTCTTTGAGCAAAGGATTTTTACAATTTATAATTTGGAGAGGGGATGGAGTTTCAAATTATTTTTTAGACTATTTGGATCAATTCATAGCTCCTCCCACATTAGTGTCCCAGCAATCTCATAGCACTCCAATAATTGGTATTTCCTTTTTTTGTCATCTTTTTCCATTCAATGAAGAAGAGCCCAGGAATTTTTTCAATTTGCATTTTTTATAGTGATGTGGTACATTTTTTCGTATTACTGATTGCACAGTTTTTTATTTTCCTTTTAAGAACTATCTTTTCATACCTTTTGATTATTTTATTTTCTGGGAATTACTTTTGTTTTGATATCCTTATGTCAATTCTCTATATATCTTGAATATCAGATCTGTATCTGAATTTTCTGCAGATTTTTTTTCTCCCGTTTATTGTCTACCTTACAATTCTGATTGCATTAATTCTGCTTGTATTTAAAAAAAAACTCTTTAAACTTTGTGTGATCAAAACTTTCTCTATTATGGTCATTTTTATTATTTGTTTAATTAATTTTTAATTCTTCTCCAATTCATAGTTGTAGAATGTTTCTAGTTGTATTTCCTCCAATTCGTTCATCATGCAAACTTGAATATGTAAGCCAATTACATATTTGCAACTTATTATGGTATGTTGTATAAAGTGTAAGTTTCTGCTAAACTACTTTCCAGTTTTGCCAGCTTTCTTTTGCTGGATAATGAATTGTTGCTCAGATAGTTGGTATCCTTGAGTTTATCAAAAGCTATGCTACTACGATCCAAAGCTTTTATGTCTCATATATCTAATCTATGCTATTGATCAACTTTTCTATTTTTAACCAGGACTAAGTTGTTTTGATTATCACTTTTCTAGTATGGTTTAGAAACTGACGTTGAAAGAGTTCCTTCTTTCTCACTTTTTTCCTCTCAGTATGTCCCCTGAGATTCTTGACCTTTTGTTACATTAGCCAACTTTTGGCACTTTTTTGTTTAGTTTTATGAAATAATCCTTTGGTATTTTGATTGGTAGGGCAGCTACATGGCGTGAAGGGTAGAGTCAAGAGAAATAAGTTCAAACCCGGGTTCTGACACTTGCTAGCTATGCAATCCTGGGGAAATCACTTAACTCTTTTTGCATAACTCCAAATAGGTCATGAAGAATTGTACACAGCTGAAATGACTCAATAACAATAAGTTTGAATGGCATAGTACTAAATATTCAAATTAATTTAGATATTTATTATTATATTAGCAAAGTACACAGCCTCACTTCTCCTCCAGAGCCATCTGAATCCAGTGACCAGATGTGCGTCAGGATAACTGGAGATGATGGAGGATGCACTTGGAAGACTATGACCCCTTTAGGCAGGTGAGTACTTAGGGTGAGGTAATGCCCATTTATTGAAAAGGCCTGTTTAAGAAGTAGCCAGGGCATGGCCCCTTTAATGAGGCAAAGAAAAAGAAAGACATCAGCTGGGAGGGAAACAGCAGGGGTTACTACTGATAATCAGACAGGAGGGTCCAGAAGAGCATTTAGGCAGGGGCACCCAGTGGTGCTCAAGTTTCAGAGTGAAGAAGGGGAAGAGGAGGTGAAGGAAAGGGAGAAGAAGGGAGGGGAGGGGAGAGGAAGGGAGGGGAGGCAAAGAGAAGGCAGGGGAGGTGAAGGGAAGGGAGGGGAGAGGAGGGGAGGGAAGGGAATTAGCCAGTAAAACCCAAGTCAGCTGGGCATCTTTTGGCCATCCAAATTTACCTTCCTTTGGAGAGGAGAAGGAAAGGGAGGAGGAGAGAGACAGGACAGGAGGAGCTGAGTTGCCCAGCTGGATCCCTATAAAGGCAGCTGCCTCTACTCACAGGGTTATGTTCGTCCTACGTTGTTGAAGAACAGCAGGCTATCAAAGAAATGATGACATGACTTGCACTTGACTTTGTTTTGAGTGAGAGAGGGCTGTGCAAGGTCAGCAGACTCACTTCTCCTCCAGAGCCATCTGAATTCAGTGACCAGATATTCATCAGGATGACTGGAGATGACCCAGGATGCAGTGAGAGACCTTGATCCCTTTAGGCCAAGGTCTATGCAAGCACTCCCTTAGGGTGAGGTAATGCCCAACACAGCCCTCCCTCACTCAAAACAAAATCAAGTGCAAGTCATGTCATCATTTCTTTGATGGCATGTTCTTCTTTGGCAATGAAGGATGAACACAAGTAAAATACAACAATAAGTAATATATCTCTATTATTTTAATCTTTATTGCTATATAGATCATTTTGTATTTGTACTGAAATACATAAGTACAAGACTTGGCAGAATATTTGATATGGTCTATTAGAAACTGGGAAGAGTATAAGATGAATTTGTGTGGCTAAAATAAGTTCACTAGAAATAAGAAAGTTGGATGAAAGTCTGGCTTATGGGATAACACAATGAGTTCAACTTGGCAAATGCTAAGTTTAAATTTTCAGGCATATACACCAGAAATACCTAGCAGACATTTGGGGATATGGGTTTGTATTTCATGAGAGAGCCAAGTTGAAGATATAGATTTGGGAATAATTTGTACAGAAGTTGAAAATGTATTCAATGAAGTAGATGCAATCACTACAGGAAAGAGTATATAGAGAAAAGGAGGACCTAGGACTGAGTCTTAGGTGACAAATAACCATAAAGTGTGGGAAGCAGAAGATGAACCAGAAACAAGCAGATAAATTAATGATGTGTGTGTGTGTGATACTCAGATATATAGGAAGAGAGACATGAGTAAGACGATCATAAGATTCAAAAGTATTGAGGAAAATGGAGGTCTACATTGCTGAAGGTTGTAGAAAACTTACAAAAAATAGAGCTCGCAAATCTAGTCAAATGACACATATCACTATTGACTCCATGTTTACTTTGGAGTTCTTAGTGTCCCATACTATGACCAAGTCTAAACTGCTGTATTGGCTATAGGGCCTGGAAAATGCCTCTTGTATTCCTCTTGTATTCTTGTATCACCTACTGTAACTATTCACAGATTATGAAGCAAATAGTATTGCACATAGGACCGATAAGTCTTTTTAAAAAAAATTAATTTATTTCTTTTCAGTTTTCAACAATCAGTCCATAAGTTTTAAATTTCCTCCCTCTTCTTCTCCCCTCCCTCCCTATAAGATAACATGCAATCTTATATGAATGCTACACATACATTCTTATTAAACACATTTTCACATTACTCATGTTGCATAGAAGAATTAAAACGAATGGTAGAAACCATGAGAAAAGCCAAACCAAAGCAAAACATAGTACAGGAGAAAAGAATCTGCTTCATTCTGTACTCCGATTTCATAGTTCTTTCTCTGAATGTGGATGGCATTTTGCCTCAAGAGTCCTTTGGGAATGTTTTAGGTCCTTGCATTGCTGTGAAGAGTTAAGTGTATCAGAAACAGTTCTTGCGCCCTGTGACTGTTACTTTGTATAATGTTCTCCTGGTTCTGCTCATATCACTCAACATCAGTTCAAATAAGTTGTTTCAGGTTTTTCTGAAGTCCGCCTGCTCATCATTTGTTATGGCACAATAGTATTCCATTATATTCATATACAACAACTTGTTCAGACATTCTTCAACTGATGGACATTCCCTCGATTTCCATTTCTTGGACACCACAAAAAGAGCTGCTATAAATATTTTTGTACATGTGGGAGCTTTTTCCATTTTTATGATCTCTTTGGGATACAGCCCTAGAAGCAATATTGCTGGGTCAAAAGGGTATGCACATTTGTATAGTCCTTTAGGCATAGTTCCAAATTGCTCTCCAGAATGGTGAACTCATAGCTCACGGCTCCACCAAAAATGAATTAGTGTTGCAACTCTCCCACATCTTCCACATTAATAATCTTCCTGCTTTGTCATATTAGCCAATCTGATAGGTTGATGTGGTACCTGAGAATTGTATTGATTTACATCTCTCTAATCAATAATGATTTGTCATATTAGTCAATCTGATAGGTTGATGTGGTACCTGAGAATTGTATCGATTTGCATCTCTCTAATCAATAATGATTTGGAGCATTTTTTCATATGACTTTAATTTCTTCCTCTGAAAACTGGCTGTTCATATCCGTTGACCATTTATCAATTGGGGAACGACATATTCTCATAAATTTGACTCACTTCTCTATATATTTTGGAAATGAGGCCTGTATCACAGACCCAGGTTGTAAAAATTCTTTCCCAGTTTTCTGCTTCCCTCCTAATCTTGGTTGCACTGGTTTGGTTTGTTTAAAACTTTTCAATTTAATGCAATAAAAATTATCCATTTAATAATGTTCTCTATCTCTTGTTTGGCCATAAATTTCTCCATTCTCAATAAATCTGACAAATAAACTATCCCTTGCTCCCCTAATTTGTTTATAGCATCAGTCTTTAAACCTAGATCATGTACCTATTTGGACTTTATTCTTGCGTACAGTGTCAGACATTGGTCTATGCCCAGTTTCTAACACACTATTATCCAGTTTTATAAGCAGTTTTTGTCAAACAGTGAGTTCTTATCCCAGAAGCTGAAGTTCTTGGGTTTATCAAACAGCACACTGCTATAATCATTGACTACTATCTTGTGTCCCAACTTATTCCACTGATCTGCCCCTCTATTCCATAGCCAGAACCAAGTGGTTTTGATGATTGCTGCTTTATAATCCAATTTGAGATCTGGTATGGCTAGGCCACCTTCCCTAGCATTCCTTTTCACTAATTCCCTTAATATTCTGGACCTTTTGTTCTCCTAGATAAACTTTGATATTATTTTTTCTAGGTCTAGAAAATAATTTTTTTGGTAGTTTGGTATGACACTGAATAAGTAAATTAATTTAGGTAGGATTGTCATTTGTATTATATTAGCTCAGCCTACCCACAAAAAAACTGATGCTTTTCCAATTACTTAGATCTGACTTTATTTGTGTGAAAAGTGTTTTGTAATGGTGTTCATATAGTTCTTGGGTTTGTTTTGGCAGGTGGACTACCAGAGATTTATAATGTCTACCATAGTTTTAAATGGGATTTCTCTCTCTATCTCTTGCTGGGTTTGGTGGGTTTTGTTATCAATAAAAAGAAATGCAGATGATTTATCTGGGTTTATTTTGTATCCTGCAGCTTTGCCAAAGTTGTTTTGTTATTTCAAGTAGTTTTTTAATTTGATTCTCTAAGCATATCATCATATCGTCTGCAAAGAGTGATAACTTAGTTTCTTCTTTGCCTATTCTAATTCCTTCAATTTCTTTTTCTTCTCTTATTCCTAAAGCTAACATTTCTAGTACCATGTTGAATAACAGTGTTGATAATGGTCATCCATGTTTCCTCACTGATCTTATTGGAAATGCATCTAGCTTGTCCACATTGTATACAATACTTGCTAATAGGTTCAGGGAGATACTACTTATTATTTTAAAGAGGGCTCCATTTATTCCTATGTTCTCCAGTGTTTTCAATAAGAATGGGTGTTGCATTTTTGTCAAAAGATTTTTTCTGCGTCTTTTGAGATAGTCATATGATTTTAGTTAGTTTTATTGTGGATATGATTAATAATGCTGGTAGTTTTCCTAATATTGAACCAGCCCGGCATTCATGCTATAAATCCTACCTGATCATAATGCATTATTCTTGTGACAAGTTGCTGTATTCTTTTTGCTAATATCTTATTTAACATTTTTTTGCATCTATATTCATTAGGGAAATTGATCTATAGTTTTCTTTCTCTGTTTTGGCTCTTCCCAGTTTAGGGAGCAGAACCATATTTGTATATAAAAATAATTTGTTAGGACTGCAACTTTGCCAGTTTTCCCAAATAATCCATATAGTATTAGAATTAACTCTTTCTGAGTTTGCTAGAATTCACTTGTAAATCCATCTGGCCCTGGAGATTTTTTCCTAGGGAGTTCATTGATGGTGATAAGTCTCTTTTTAATGGTCAGAGAGTGATGAGAAAACCAGGATAAGTATGTTAGTCCTGAGGCAGATCAATTTATTAACTTTGCATGATCTTATTTTGAATGATTTACATGCATAAACCTTATAGAAACATTCACCTTAAGTAATCCAGGGAGTAAATTCAATAAATAGCATATTTAGTACTTATTAAAAGGAAGATACCTTTTTTTCAATTTCAAGGTACAGTACAGAAGAAAGAGGATAAATACAAAGATTAATGATATAATCTTGCTTTTGTAAAATGGACAGCCTAATCATGATTCTATGACATATTTACAAATCATTATGATACAAATTAGAAAATAAGAGACAGAGAGGGACAAACTAAATGCTGTATCAGGAAGAGCGGACAGCAGAGCTTACACCTTTTTAATGAACAGAAATGTGTGTGTGTGTGTGTGTGTGTGTGTTCTGAAGGGATAGCGATGTCTTTGGAAGGCACAGGGAACAACCTGTGCAGATACATAAAGGTTAGAGAGACAGTGATAAAACTGAAGAATGATGAGTACTTCATTTTGGCTGAAATGAAGAATTCATGGTATAGGCTAGTATGAAATAAGCCTTGATAGATAATGGAGTCTTAGCTTTTGAAGGATTTTAAATGCTTGATTTTGTTCAGTAGCCAATAGAAAGTCATTGGAGGTCTATAAGTCATGGAGTAACATGATCAGACTTGGGAGCAGTGTTAAAAATAACTTAGAAAGGGCAGAACAGTTTAAAGGCCAATTACTTAGGCAGCAGATGCTTAAAGTAGAGAAGATTGTTTTTGCTTTTTCCTTGTAACTTCCACACCTAGAATAGCCTCTAGAGCATAGCACGTGCTTCATAAATGGTTGCAGATGGATTGTCTGATTGAATGAAACGAGAAGGCTGTGGTGAAAAAAAAAAACGTGATTAAAAAATGGGGGAGTCAAGCATATTTGTAGGGAAGTAATCAGTAGATGGAGAAACCAAAGATTATTGAAAGACCCTGTGTGAGGAGAATCTATTACAGACTACTGGACAAAAGGTAACCAAAGGTCTGGATGCTGGCATTAGTGAAAAGAAGGGCCATTTCTTCATCAGTGACTGATGTAAGTGATAGGAGATGGGACAGATCAGGATGAAGGAAGAAAAGGGAACTCTCAAAGAATAACTTCAATTTTCTTCATTGGGTATGAAGTAAGGTTATCTGTGAGAAGATGTGTGTTGGGAGCTGAGGGAGTGATAATTTTCCAACTAGAGAACTATAGAGCATTCCTGGAATGGTGATGGCCATACAGACCATGACATATCAGGGAAATGAGGATATTTATCTTGGAGAATAGATGGATAAGGAAAATCATGATTGCTGTTTTTAAGGGTCTGCCATGAGAAAAAGGGGTTGTTTTACCAAGCATTGGAGGGTAGAAGTAGGAACAGCCACTGAAAGCTGTAGAAAGGTAGGTTTTAGCTTAATGTAAGGGAAAGATTCCTGAAATTTAGAGCTATTCCAAAGTAGATTGGGCTGTCAATGGCAGCTGGATAGCCCTTTGGCAGAGCTGGAAAGATTGTTTCTGTTCAAGTATTATTTAGAGTCCATTAGCCGGGAACCTATGGATTCCAGGCCACAAGTGGCCTTCTAGATCCTCAGGGGCAACCTTTTAAATGCGTCCAAGTTTTACAGAACAAATCTTTTTGTTAAGGGAATTTTTTTTCTATGAAGTTTGGATTTGAGGAGCATTTGATGACCTAAAGGGCCCAATGTGGCCTTGGGGTCTCAGATTCCTCGTCTCTGGTTTAGACAACATAGTCCTTCCAACTTTAAAATTATTCTCTTTGAGCATATTAACCTATTTGGTGTTCTGGAATGTTTCCAATATTCTTTAATCAAAACCAACACATTTCTGACTGGCAAATTCCCTCTGGAAGATGGTGCAATGATGAAATGTCATTTCCTTGAAATATTTTAGAAAACATCAATTTCATAATTTGAGGTACACCTGTTAATACCATAAAGTTATTGATCATCTACATTTCAAACATTTTTGCCTTAAATTTCATATTCCATGTTATGGTTTTTGTTTCACTAAAAAAGACATATTTCCAGGCATGGAAACGTGTTGCCTTGATTCATTTTTTCCTCCATATGGACAATCTATCATTTTTATCACTGGGTTCTTTTCTATCTGTTTGATCTTTTCTATCTTCATTGGATGGACTAGATATGTTGTTTTGTTATATGGCTTTTACTTTAAATGTTTCAAAATGTATGACACATGTGACATGCTATTATACACGAACATAACATCATAATAAAAATTTTAAAATATATAATGGAGGGGGATCCCATATTGACTGCAATATTTCTTGTTACGACTTTCTTTTAGACTCACTTTATAAGTCACCATGGTTACAGCCATAAAAATAAAATAAAAATCTGACAACCACTGACTGTGTTAAAGTGCAATTCATCTTGTCTATTACTTTCCTGGTAAGTTTATTGGAATTTCAGTTCCAGCAATGATTCATGCCATAGGTATGTGGGAAGGGCTTTAGTGTGCTCTTGGTAAAAAAGTGAAAGATTTAGTGGTACTCCACCCTAGTACTGAAGCAATTAACCAAACTCAAAGGATTTAATTTTACACTGCTTATATTGGCAAAACCCTTGCCGAATCAACGGTTGTTTTCCTTGCATTAAGACTGTGCCAAGAGCAGTTAAACATTCTAATGAACATCTCTTGTCCTCTTTACTAGGAACAATGTATTATTATCAGTACCATATTTGTGTGCATATTTCTATCATCCCATATGCCCCTGATTTTAAGGAGCAAATGTGTGACTTTTTTTTCATTACATAACTTCCTTTTTGGCAGTTTGTTGGGGATAATAGCAGCACCAGCAGCAGAAACCACATAGCAAAAGGTGTGAATGAGTCTATTTCACAAAAATTCAAGGAAAGTGTACTTAACTAATAATTAAAGACTTTTCATTATACTACCTGGGGACACCCTTAACTCACAGGACAGATCTGCAAGAGTACAGCTAACTTGGGTTGAAGATGTTCTATTTGTCTGCAGTCACTCAAAGTCATAGCTCATGAGTCTCCACTCATGTGTATACCTTAATGTACAGACCTGAGAAAGACTTTAATTTAAAAAGGTGAAGATCACCCAGTGCATCCTGGGCCATGGCCAGTCATCTTGACTAAGTACATCGTACTTCTGGACTTTGATGACTGTGAAAAAAAGAGTGAGGCTGATAGCTTTGTACAGCTCTGGCTCACTTAAATCCAATCCACATGCAATTCAAGACACTACCCTTAGGATGCCATTGAGAATGCAGGATGAACAGCAACCATATACAGCCAGACAATACAATTATTTTAAAAAAAATTAACAAAAGAAAACAGTAACACAAGTAACAATAAAACATTTCTTCCATAAACCTGGAGCATGCATCATTTGTGGCGAGCTTAACCAAACATTTGTAGGAAACGTTGTTGTTTGCACTTTGAAGGAAACCAAAATGACATCATGATGTTGGCATTAATGCACTGTGTGTCTGTCTATGGCTAATCATGTCAATATAAGCTTGAAAGACTCTACCAAAGGTCAGACATTAATGGTCCAAACTTTTATTTGGTATGGAAGACACATAGAGAGGCACACACATAGGTCACATATGTAGCCAAAAAAGGAGCACGCGTGTACACATCACTTATGGACAATGAATATTCACAGAGTAGTAACTTGTATATCTGCCACTGCAGGCCTGTTGACATTATCTAATGGTATCATCATGCTGCTCTCTTTAGGCCTATTTCCTGCTGGTCTCTTAAACAGAACTCTATTAGAAGCTAGTCTGCTGCACATGGAATGTCTGCCAGATGTTCATAGGCCTGACCTTTCTGAGTACATGACTCTGGAGTTCCCCTCTCCTTCCAGCATCTTGATTTCACTGAAGGTCTTGGCTATCTCTCAAAGAACAACTGTCTATCTATCTATCTATCTATCTATCTATCTATCTATCTATCTATCTATCTATCTACCTATTTGTCTATCCATACATATATTTGTGTGTATGTACATATATGTATGTATATATGTGTGTGTGTGTGTGTGTGTGTGTGTGTGTGTGTGTGTGTGTGTGTGTGTGTATATATATATATATATAAAATCTTTAGTTTAATTAACCAGTAACTTTTTTTTTTAAATAGCTCCTTGTAGAAAGCAGCTGCCATCAGCCATAGAACTGTCAACAGTTCTAAGAAACAAATAAAACAAAATAAAACCTCACCATCTTTTACTCCTTACATAGTTAGGTTTGGGGCTAAAGATACAGCACTTCTGAAATCCAATTGATTCAGATTTTCAGCAGTGACCTCAAATGTCCAATTTCTCCATCTCCCCTTTATCTTTCTCTAAAGTAATAAAATTACTCCTAAGACTGGAGAAGCTGTATAATGAAATGGTACCATTTCAACCATGTGAATGTCATGGTAACTTTTTCAATTTTAGTTTAGCTTATAGCCAAGCCATATAACTGTCTAAAAGGTTTTTAATGGACATTGGAACATAGTGAAGTGTTTCTTATTTGAATTCATTCTAAGTCCACAATTTAAAATGAGTAGTAAAGATTTTCTGTGATACTTACCCACTGTTATAGGTGGAATGAAGTTTCTGTTGTTTTATTGTATATGATGTTTGCATATGGTCAACATGAAATGACAACTCAACAATCTGAGGGCTGGGGGGCGTGTTCTTAAACCAATAGCTAGGAGAGGGACAGGTGCCACATGTTCTTTGGACTGAGGATCACATTGTACCCATAAGGTTGGAGTCATAATATTGGCACATAATAAGAACAAAAGGAGCATAAAAGAATATGGTCTTGGAGGAGACCTTATGCCCACACTAGCATGGGTGTGGTAGGTTCAAGGAGGAAAATATGGAAATTTAGCCTGTTATAGGTCAAACAACCTCCAGGCAGTATCTCTAGGCCCTTATTTAAGGCATTTGATAGAGTAGGTGACTTCACTACCTTGGTAGTGAAGCCATTATAATTAGGCTAAGGGATTTTGTTTCAGACAAGCTAATGAGACCTGAACAAGGCTTAGGTGGAGAGAACAATGAGACCATAAAAAGCCTGAGGGATTTTTTGTGGTGGCCAAGAACTGGAAATTGAGAGGATGCCCATCAATTGGGGAATGGCTGAACAAGTGGTGGTATGTGAATGTAATGGAATACTATTGTGCTATAAGAAATGATGAACAGACAAACTTCAGAGAAGCCTGGAAAGACTTATATGAATAGATGCGGAGCAGAACCAAGAGAACTTTGTACTCAGTAACAGCCATAGTGTGTGATAACTGACTTAGACAGGCTTAGCCTTTCTCAACAAGCGAAGACTTAAAACAATTCCTAAGGACTCATGATAGAAACATCCACATCCAGAGAAATAACTATGGAGTCTGAATACAGAGTGAAGCAGACGATTTTCTTTTCTGTTTTGTTTTGATTTTCATTCTCATGGTTCCTCCCATTCCTTCTAATTCTTCCACACAATATGACTAAAGTGAAAATATGTTTAATAAGAATGTATATTTAGAGCCTGTATCAGATTGCATGCCATCTTGAGAAGGGGGATGAAGGTAAGGGGAAAAATTTTTTTTAAAAGCTTGAGGAATTATGATAGTGTGGAAATATGCTTTGTAGTCTAACATTTCTCTGTTCAACTAGCTATCTATAACTGAAACCAAGCCCCCTCCTCCTGCTTTGTCCTTTCTTCTCTGGATCTTTTAAACTCCCAAATGGGCATCTGTATAGTTGATCCATTCTACCTTACTCATGATCTCAAAGATTCTGAGTGGAGCTCAACTTATTTCTATAAAAACCTCACCACCCTTGGTCCCTAGGCTATCTTGACACTGGACTTCCTGAACTGCCTTAATGCAAGTCTAGCCATCCTATTAGGTAGACAATGAAAGTTTGGTAAGCAAAAGTCATTCTGGCTTTTGTAAGTAATGATTCCTTTCTTTAGTAGTAACTCTCATGGAGGAGCTCCTTTAAAAGTTTCAGGTGGGAGAGAACAAGGCCATCTAAAGCAGTCTCCCAGGTGAATGACTTCAGCTCTCTTCCTCTCCATTTCTCTATGAAGGCTGCTCTTGGCTCCTTCTATTTACCTAATTGATTACTCTGATTTGGTAAAGTTATAATAATATGTATTAATAAAATCTCTTTTGAGATTTGAGTTCCAAGCTGTCAGTTCCTAGCAATTAGAAAGATACTCATATCTGACTCTGGTGTATATCAAAATATTAAAAAAATCCTGTTCCCTCCTACTATATGTTTATCCTATATTCCCATACTTCATTGTTGTGAATTTGACAATGACAAAATCCAAATCATATTTTAAAGTAGAGAATATTAATTTATGGCATTATTAGGTCATAGCATCATAAGGCTGAGAGCTGGGAGGAATCGTAGAAATCATCTAATCTAAGGCTTCTTAAATATTTCCCACTAGCCACCTCCTTTTCCTGAGAAACTTTTACACAACCCCAGGTATAGAGGTATATAAAACAGGCATAGAAATCAAACATTTACTGATAATAAATCACAAAGAAATTTGTTTTAAAACCATTCTTTGGTATACATGTAATCTTCTCCTTTATTAAAGATACAAGGAAATTTGCATACTAATGAGATAGCTGTGCTTGTTTATTTCTACATAAAGAATTAAGTCTTGGCAGAATATTTGGTACCGCCAGATGTAGAGCATCTTCAAAGTTTTTCAGATTTGATCAATATTATGATTTTATAATTGTCAATGCTGAAAATGCTACTTCACATAAATATGTAGTACCAAATGGCAGAAATAGGTTTAGGGCCATTTCAGAAATTGTTGGAAACGCTGTCTTAATCCCAAACCAAAATTCACTTAATAATTTTTTTTTTTTAGGAAGCTCAAGTTTTAAACTAGTGTTGCTTGATAACTCAACAAGTTCTTCTTGAACTTTCAATGACAGATGACTGACATCATTTTCTTTATGAACCCAACTTAATTTTTTTAGAATCAAAATTTGAAGGGAAGTATTTCTAAAACTATGTCTCCAGGGACTTCAGATGATCAATTATAATTCTTACAACTAAAGCTTTGGGAATATTTTTTCAATTATAAAATCATCTTTAACTGCAACTATTTCTAAAGAAACATTTTCTGCCCTATTCTTCCATGTATTAACTTTTTTAGTAAACTTTCAATTTTATCTTTTATTATAAATATGTTCCAATTTTTTCTTGAAGTGACGTGTTTAAATCATCGGACTTTTAAAAAATGTCTGATAAAAAGTTTTGAAAGTCATTATGAAAAGAAATCAATAAAATTGAATTTCTCTCAGTCAAAAATATAGCTTTATTTTTCATTTTCAATAATCTGTTTAAACTTTGCCCTCTTGAGAGCCACCTTACTTCTGTATGTAGTAATAAGCTTTTGTAATTGGAGGCCATATCTGTCCAAATGTTTGGAAACAAACAATATAAACACACACATATGTATATGCATACATACATATATACATATACATACATACATATATACATATATATGTGTAGAGAGAGAATTATGATTGCCTCCTGATGGATCATGCAATGAGTAAACATGATATATTCATTGCCACCTGCTTTAATTTTTGCTACAAATTCAAAATTCTCACTCATCACTACGGCAACACCATCTGTATAGACTCTGACACAGTTCTTCCAATGTAACCTTTCATTTCTGAAAAACTCATTGACTTCAAGATATATATGCTCCCCTCTTGTTTTCCCTTCCAAATGGTGACAAAACAATAATTCCTTATGTATGTTTCCTTCATTAACATATAAAGTAGTGACTGTGCCATGTTAGAAAAATCAGTTGTATCATCTAACAGAATTGCAAACTTTGGGCTGCCCTTAAGTCTAGTAATAAGCTGCTAGGATTGGTCATTACTAATTTCAGAAATTCTCTTGGGTAAAGTATCATTTAATAAAGGAATTTTATGAATTCCTTTTTCTAGCTTTTTAATAACAGTAGGTAACACGAGATCTTCTCCTATCACATAAGAGTTTTTGGTTTATGCAATTAAATAAGAAGTTTCATAAGATGCCAGTAAATACTTTGTGTTTATAGTAACAAATTTCTCAAAACATTGTTTATTTTTTAATTTGAAGATTTCAAAAGTCATTCAAAATATTCCTTTGGTTTATTGCAGTACATCGTTTGCTTGGTATTAAAATATCATTTTAGTATGACTGGTTGCATGTTCTCTGAAGCCAAAACTTCATTATAAATTAAGCAAAAAGGTTTTCCCACACCATCATCATTATTAGAAGTCCATATTGCAAAAATAATTCAACATATTTTCATTTTCTTGTCAATTTAGGTATACCCTAACCTGGTAGAGAAGACTGCCACATTTTCTACAATATTTTTTCCTCTTCTGTCTAAATTTATCCACTTATCCATAACTGAAAAATATTTTTGTCTAAAATATAAATAAATATTGCTAAGCATGCCTCAAATGATTACTAGTCTAAGTTTATGAAATTACATATGTTTGCAATTAATTTAAGAAACTGATATTCACACAAATAGACTCACAGTAGTTATGGTGGAGAAATGTTATTAAAAGGCTTTTTTGTCTTTATTTGCTGCAATTAAACACTTATGATTCTGTAAAAGAAGGAGAAAAAAGTAATATTAAAAATCAAACATTCTAACACAATCCAATCCAAAGATACACTAATTCGATACATGCTATGGAATGATGGTAGGAAAATATTGTCTTCATTTTCTGCAAATAAACTATTATGTTTCTTTAAGAGCAGAAAATTTTGTATGTACAGTAAAAACACCACAATTCAAAACATATAATAGTCTCCAATCTGAGCCAATGTGTCTCTGGCAGCATTTGTTGGTGTTGCGTGGCGTGATGGCATTAGCAGTACAAAGTGCACTTATTGTATGTTCAGAACCAAGGCCACAGTGAAGTTGCATGATGCAAAAACACTCTACCAAAAACATCTTGGATTCATTGCATATTTGATTTTGAATTCATTTTTGGTTGTTTGTGCATTCAGAAGCCTTTTCCTGTTGCCAAATTTTTCTTATCCTCTACATTCAGTTTCACAGCCATATGTGGAGTTGAAATCCACAGTCTAAAATGTGCTGATCTAATTCAACTTCCTCATTTTATAGATCTGGAAAATGAGTTATCCCAGAGCTGGCATGCCCAAGGTCACATTGCAGGCAAATAGTGGTGGTAGTATTTGAACTCCAGTCTTTATGCAATTGAATTCAATAGAAAGGACTGTGGTTTGGGTGTCATAGCACTGGGGTTGAAAAATACTTCTGCCACTTATATAAGTATAATTTGGGAAAGGTCATTTAGTTTTCCTGGACCTCATTTTCCTCATTTGTGAAATAAGGCATAAGCCTAGATGATTTCTAAGATGCTATCCAGTTCTAAATCTCTGATTTATATATAGATCTGATGTATACTATATTTATTGAAAAATGACAGATTTGCTAGAAAACAGAATTTATTCTTGCATAAGAAAGAAAAAAAAGAAAGAAAAAGGAAGGGAATGATTTATTAAATATCTTCTATGTTCCATATAGGTACTATGGTAAATACTTTACAAATATTCTAACTTGATCCTTACATCAGTCCTAGGAGGTAGGTTCTATTTTTTTCCCCATTTTACATTTGAGAAGACTGAAGGGGACAGTCCTTTAGCTAGTGGGTGTCTCAGACTGATTTTGAACTCAGCTTTTCCTGATTCCAAGAATAATACTCTATCTGCCAAACTGCCTCTAGGTATGATTTAGGTGTTATTTCTCTGGCAGATCCTAGTTCAGATAAAAACATCTGGAGTTTTGGAACACAAAATTTGAATATATGCACATATATGTATATAATATATATACACACATATATACATGTATACTCATAATATACATGCATGTATGTATATGTACATATATGTGTATGCATTTATCCTTTCTGATAAAAGGATAATCTCTTTCTTTTTATAGTACTGATGCTAATGAAATATGACCCAAGGCAGGGCTCACATTGGCTCAAGAAGTCTTTGATCAATTTTCAGTAATGATGGAGTTGGTATATCCCCCACAACAGTGGTGTTGTGATGACAATCAAAATAGGATCTTTTGCTGTTTTTGTTTTAGTATAATCAAGTGTCTATGATTGAATTTTACCTTTACCAATTAAGTCTTTATTTACAAGGAGGAAAGTAGAAAAACAAGAGTTTCTTTAACTAGAAACAGTAATATTTTATTAATTAATAAAAGTATTATTAATACTTGTATTTTTATTTTAATGTGATTAAAGATCTTTCCCACCCATTAATAGGTTTGCCTATTAAGGGGAGTTTGATTAGTGAAGATTTGTGGGAAGGACCAAGCCTTTTGTTAATGAGGCACTAGTTCTCAAATGCTGTGATGCCCTCCGGCTCTAAAAAAGGTATAAATACTCTGAGTTGAGGTTTTACTTCGGGGCTTAGTGTTTGGTAAGATGGTTTGAGTGCCAGATGAGGACTCTGGGAAGCCACTAAGGAGCTTCCTAGCTGTGAAAACCCAGATGTTATGCTGGTAACTATGTCAGACAATTGGTGTCCAATTGTCTGTTGAATTCAGGCAGAGGAAGCCATGTCTGTTAATCTTTTGATTTCTCTGTATTTTCTTAAAGTTCAGGGGGCTGAATCCCCTGAGTTAGGTGAAGGATATATATACTTGGTTAAAGGAATGATACATGTGCTTGATTAAAGTGATTGTTAACCCTTTAAAATTTGCTTTCCTTTTATGAATGCAGATCTAAGAACCTGTGATAGCAGGCCCCCCTGTGTATGTTAGGGTGCTTACTGATACAGGTGTCAAACTCATAAAAAAACTAGGGTGGGGAGAGGGTGAAAAGGTACATAAAGATCAGTTGTATCATCTAACAGAATTGCAAACTTTGGGCTGCCCTTAAGTCTAGTAATAAGCTGCTAGGATTGGTCATTACTAATTTCAGAAATTCTCTTGGGCAAAGTATCATTTAATAAAGGAATTTTATGAATTCATAAAGATACATAAAGATGCCTTTGGGCTGCTCATTTCGTTAGAAAACTGCATAATAAAATAATCTAATATATTTTTATTTATCTTGTTAAATATTTCCCAATTACATTTTACTCTAGTTGGGCCATATTCTGAGTGTTTGACAGCTCTACTTTGTAGCATAATAGAGACACCTTGGGAGACAAGCCTGAAAAAATATCTCCTTGAAAATAAATCTACCTGATGCCTTCATCCTGTGTGTCTTCGGTGAAACATATGGGTGCTGCTACCAAACCTTTGGAGAGCTGCAGCTTTGCTTTATTGATAAGTCAATTAATGACACCATAATGTTTTTGAAAACTTGAATGGATTTGGTGAATATGAACTGTTGTCAAGACTGTAGGTTGGGATGGAAGAATGAAAAAAAGCAAGGTATAAATAGTAGGCAACCTGGGTTTTGCTGTTGGCTCTGTCACTAATACAATGTTTGACCTTGAACAACTCACTCTAACTCTTGGATTTTAGTTTCCTCATTTGTAAAAATAAAGAGCTTGAATTATCTTATTCTTGAAGCCCTTTAATAATAATTTATAACTACAAAGTAATACTCATAACATTCCCCAGTGGTAGCAATGATGACAGAAGTGTTAGCATATTTGGTTATGTGACTAAACTACATTGAAGAAGTCATTTTTCTTACAAAATGTGTCCATAATGTTGCATCATAAATTAATCTATTTTTTTCCTAATGTAGTATCCAACATTTCTAGCCTCTGAATTTATTACATTATTTCAGCAATATATTGTGGCATTGGGTGGTCTTTATTCCACTGTCCTCTTGGCTTTCTAATGTTGATGTTGTCAAGAAACATTCTTTTTCCTTGATTTTTAAACATACTAAGTATAGCAGATTTTTTTGGCAGGGAAAATCTCCAGAATGATTCCCCCACCCCCATTAATTTAAATCCTGGCCTTATAAATACCTCACTTTCCAAAATCAACAATAAAAAGTAAGTCTGCATTGAAATGAGTGGTGCAATGGATTTTGGTCCTGATTCCAATGGTGGGCATTGGATGTTTTTTTCTTCCTCTGTTCCTTTGGGTATATCTTTTTGCATACAACTAATCCTTTGCCTAGAAGAGAAATTTTTTCATGTGACTTGCCCTTTTTGCAAAGACATTTTATAAGCAAAACTAGAGGGACTTGGTAGACTTCACAATATGGATTCTCATTTTCATGATTTTCACAAGCAATAAGCATACCTATGAATTGTCATGATTTTACCATACATAAAAGATCTATCTAATCTGTAATATTCCAAAAATATTTTTGAAATGTATTTCTTTCCAAAATAAATACTACTAAATTCCATAAATGGAAGATTCGATATAGCTTTGGCTAAAACTTCATATTATCTTCACAACTGCTTACAATTATATATTACTCACTTACATTTGATAGTCCAATGGATCCATGATATCAATATGAGATATTTCTCACCTTCATTGGAGAGTCCAACCCATTTGTCCGTTTTCATCTTGTATAATTATTATCCATGTTCTTTTAAAAATCTTCAATAGACCATATACCCAACATGAAAGAGCCCTTGCTCTAGGTCTTTTAATATTTTCTGTTTATTGGTGGAACATATAGTCTGTTTTTTATTCCTTGCTTTCAATACATGATCAGTCTACCTCCTTTTACAGTCAATAATGTCCTCCATTTTATGTTTTTATATTTTTATTGTATTTTGGGCCATTTTTATGAGTGATCACTGACAATAATATTCTGCCTCCTTTAATGCCCATTATGCCTCTTTCCATTGTCTTTTAGCTTGCTCCCAATTTTGGTTCTTTCCAGATCATTATGTTCCATTATTTTCATTCAAAGAGAACTTTTCCAATTGTGAAAACACTCTCAAGAGAAGTCTTGTAAAATTATTCTTTATTTGGGATCGTTTCACTCTCCTTTCAAAGGTGACTAAGTTGAAATATATTAGTATATAGCAATTTATTAATATTGATCAAGGATGCAAAAAACAAAATGGTATTTTAAAAACTACGAAGATGATAGTCACCAAAAACAATCTGAGGAGTAGAATTTTTTTTTTGTATTTATAAAAAAAGATACAAAGATGATAGATGTATGGGATAGGAGATAATATGAAGATAAGATAAAGTAGGGAATCAAAAAAGGGGGAATTTTTTTTAAAAAGTCATTAATAATTACCTTAGCATTTTAACTTAACACAACCTTCTTTACTAGCTTTCGCTTACTCTAAGTGGCCAAGAAATCAGAGGGGGAATGAAGAAGAAGCAAAAATGGCGTTCTACTTATATTCATGTCCTGTGGTAAAGGAATAATTGGAGGCATAGTGGATTTATATAGCCCTTTAAGTTTGGTAAAGGACTTTACATATTTTTTTCAGTTCATTCTCACAACAACCTTGTTAAGGTAGGTACTATATTTATCCCTATTTTATAGATGAGGAAACTGAGGCAGACAGAGGTTCAGTGGCATGCCCAAGTTTACACAACTAGTGCCTGAGTCAGGAATTAAATATTGGTCTTGCTAAGTCCAAACCCAGTACAATATCCACTGCACTGACTACTAGACCTCTTATCTATAAAAGAAGCGATCACCAAGATACTCATCTATGCTAAACTTAAAACTAAACGATCAGGGGATGTGCTGCTATAGTGCAATCTTTGTCACTGGCTTGATCTGTGACTTTCAACAATCCAACCCAAGAAACATTCAGTAATTATCTACCATGTGCAAGGCACAGTACTATGTGTTAGAATTCTAACCCCCTCTCCCCCCACCAAAATACAAAATTGATACTGTCCTCAAGGAGCATACATTCTACTTAGAGATTACAATGTTAAAATGAATAAATTCTATAATAAAAATAATAACTAACCTTTACATAGAACTGGAAGATTTGCAAAGTGTTTTACATAGATTAATCTCAATTGATCCTTGCAACAGCCCTGGAGGAGGAGGGTAGGTACTGTTATTACTCCCATTTTTTAAATGAAGAAACTGAGGGCAGAAGACGTTAAACAACTTTTAGTAAATAACTGAGGCAGAATTTGAAGTAATGCCTTTCTTTCTCCAAGTCCATCACTCTATCCACGCCACCACCCAAAGAGAGAACACAGTTAAGGGCATCAGGAGGAGATACTTTCCACAAGACATGGCACAGAAGTTGAATGTTCAATTCAAGTAAACAAGCCCTTTGACCTCTGTCTTCTCACCAGTGAAACTTAGAAAGTATTATCCATCCTACTTACCTCACATGGTTTGGGTTAGAGTTAAATGATATGAACATTGAACATGTATTAAGTACCTACTAGGTATCAATAATTCTGATAATATAAAGGTACATGAAAAAGTTAGCATTTAAAAGTATAAATTTCCATAAAAGTAGTATGATTAAAGTGCTCCCATTTTCAGAAGATGTGAATTTTAAATGAAAAAGGAGTAGAATAATAGATGCAGTTCAGTAGCTTGGAAGAATAAGATCATCTGACTTAGTACAGCCCCACAAGATGAGTGGAACATAAAACTGAGAATTAAATTTTAAAAAGCATGTGTTTTTCTTCATTGAAAACATGGGGGCAATCAAATACTTCCAATTTATTGCTAGCAAAGACCTTTACAAGCACATGCACCAGATGTCAGAAGCTAGTCATTAGGAAGAAACTATCTTTGGTTAAGAAATGATTACAGAACCATATGCAGCTAAAATTTAAGAAGATATAGACGTTATTGTTCTGGGCAAGAATTGATTTAAGTATTACTATTCTTTTCCCGTAATCATTTGGGGATTGTAGTCCGTAAGACTACAAGCAACCAGAAGAAGACATCTGGTTTAGCATTCTTTCCAGGTAGAATTGCCTTAAGCTTCCTCTGAAGAAATGTCTTTTGCCCCATGATTGCAAATTTTCAGAGAAATTTTATCATTGGTTTTGTATTGCGTGCCCGTTGATATTGTATGTCATTTGGATTTTCATGTCATTGGTTGGAATCTGCCTGGGTGACTTCAGACAACTCCTTCTCTTAAGTATTAGAAGTAAACTTCATGTTCCTCCCTTACACACACACACACACACACACACACACACACAAACACACCCACACACCTTATTGCCTCTACATGTCCATTTAGGGAAAGGGGATTACTTCCTAGAGTATATCACTCTATCTGCCATTCCATGAACTTTGTCACCATAAGAAACTAAAATGGAACCCTGAAGTGCACACGACTTACACATCTTTGTAGGGATATGCTGGTAAATGTTTAACAATTGATTCTCTGAGAGGGAGGAAGATGTACACACAATAAAATGTAAGTTTAATCTTCATTAGTAACCTTTTCTCCATCATTTCCTTAAATCTAGACGATCAATAAAATAAACCAAGTCCTGATTTGTAGCATTTGGTGCTCTCTGAGATGTAAATGAACACACTGAAAATTCAGCTATCTGCTCTCCTGAGTGGTATGAACTGGCTTCTTGCATTCTTGTCTCTTGGTATTCTCAGTGTGTTTATCATTGCAATAGAAATATATTTCGTTCAACAAATATAGCTATCAGAACAACCCTGAAAGTCTGGCTTCAATGTTCCTTTTTCCATTCTACTTGAACATAGACAAATGGCTATTTTCTAGACTGGATGAATATTACAATGTCATTCTACCCCCAGTCTTCACTTTATCAAAGAAAAATCCTCTTTCATTTTTTTTTGCTCTATGAGAAAGCTACTTTTGCTCTTCTCCTTTGAATGGGCAGCACTGGAGACAAAATGAGATGTAATTGATATTAACCTAACTATCACTGTCTGCTATACATCTCTGTTGTGTCACTTTTCCATTCATATAATATGGAGTCACCTAGTATGACTTAGTTTCTTTATCTGTAAAAATTTATATTGAGAACAGTATTATAGAGATCATGCTAGGTGCAAGTAAAATGTTTCTGAAAATTATTGAAGTATTTTATGGCTGAAGAAGCTTAAGCTCAAATCTATTAGACATTCTTTAATATTTAAATAAACACAATCATGCCAAACATTTTTTCTAATCACAGTCACCTTGTTTGGAAAATATTTCTTTATTATAAAATGTACAGTACAGTGACCATATCAACACAGAGCAGTCATGGAAATAACTGTCAACCCACTATCCAGGATTATTTAATATTAGGTTCTGGATGATTAACTTGGTGACCTGAGAGTGGGCTGCAGAAGGTCCTGGTGTGTATACCTCTGACACCACAGAGAAGAGGCAGAAGTTTTTTAGGTGGCTCTCATCTACATTCTCAGCAGTATTAGAGCTTGTCTTCCTCTCTATCCCAACCTACTCCCTTCTCATACTATAACTCAAAAGGCCCCTTCTAACTATGAGAAATCCAACATCACTGTCCTTTTCTCACTGCAGGTAAAGGGAGAGATGAGTAGCAAAATAATAGGGTAGTGAAATTGGGGAATGTTGGACAGGACCTGAAAGTCAGTTTCCATATCTGCAGTCATATATCTGAGTCTTGTAAAGACCAATAATTTATGAAAATGAGACAGAGATCATTGTATGTCTTTTTAGTCTCATAGTCTAGGTTAAAAAAACACACACATAAAAGTATATGATTGAAATCTACCCCTGTAGAATGGTTCAAACAGTCTTTTCATACATAATTTCTAGGGTTAATGTATGAAAACCTTTTATTAGAAGTAGATCATTCATTTTCTAAATCCATGATCAGGCATCTTGATTTGGAAGAAATGGTAGACAAAATAGCAGGTGGGTGAATAATCATTTGATAGAGTTGATTATGTGCAAGGAGGTAACTAAAAGATGCATCCTCAATGTGGTAACAAAGCACTTTTGTTTTTCAATCACTGCAGTTCATTTATATTTAATACTTCTTTGGTATCCTTAAGGTGCTTGTCAAGCCACTGGGGGTAGCTTTGCTTTAAACATTAACATGTAGCTGATGTCTTGGGTACCATGAAATATCACATGAAACCACATATATCCTGTAAACACTAAAGGAAATCCCTAAAGGTGCTGGCTCCCCATTAAAGTGTCTACATTACTTCCTTTGGCAAGAAGGAAAAGGGTCCAAGTCATCCTATGAAACCAACAGGGCATTCATCCATCATGACAATGTTGTGTTAACAGTATTCCATTTGTCAGCCTTCTTTTCTAAATGACACTTTACTTTCTGTGCCTGTTTTTGCAGTTTCATGGGAGTCCATCAGTGTAGAAATGTGTGTTAGAACACATGAATATAAGTTGTTTTAAAGTCACTGCCTAATATGTTTTTTGCAGTACACTTGTAAAAGCCCGCATCTCTTTGTGTGGAGTGCTGAATGATTAATGAGCCCTGAGGGTGAAGGAATTTATTCCCATAGAGGCGGGACTGAGCTCCTGCTGTCAGATGTGATTTGTCTGGTAGCTCCCACGTTATTTCAGCTTTAGGAATCCCAATAGCCATGCAGTTCATTTTCACCGTGTTCCCTGGCCGAGTGTAAATGACAGGTGTTGGCTCACTAGTGATTCGGGGAGGGTATGCTATTACAATAACAGGAACACTCATGACAGAGGAGCCATACTCTGTCTCAATCTTGCAAAGATAGGTTCCTCTGTCAAACACAGAAGCCTCATGCACAGTCAATGAGCCATTCTCTAAAAGGGAGAAGCGCCCCACTACTTGGGGGCCTTCTAAAACCATGCCACTGGGCAATGTCCAAGACACATGGGCTTTTTCACTTCCTTGAGCAATGCAGTGAAGTTGCAAGGTTTCACCATTAATGATGCTCACCAGGTTTGGGTACTGATTACTAATTTCTGGTTTCAGCCCAACTTTCAAAGACACTAGTCTCTCAGTATAACCAGCTTTGTTCCTGGCCACACAACGATAGGCTCCAGCATCAGCAGCAGAAAGACTGCTGATGTGCAGCATGCCATCCTTTTTGTGGTAAAATCTATGTAAGTGTTTCCCACTGTGTAGTTCTGTCCCATTTGGAAGAATCCAAACAATGCTTGGTTCAGGGCTTCCCTCAGCTGAGCAGTTGAGGTTGATAGTATGACCTGCCATAGCAGTAATCTTTTCACTCACAGGGTTGTGGAAAACAGGTTTCTCCAAGGGATCCATTACAGTGAGCTGTACAATCAGCTTGGCTTCACCCCCCTCATTGCGTCCAATACACACCAGCTGCACTGAGTCTGTCTTTCTCAGGCTCCTAATATCCAATGTACCATTGCGATGGACAGTGATGCGGTTTCCATAGTAGGGAGCTGGAAGGATCACACCCTCTGGGAAAGCCCACAAGACCCGTGGTGCTGGGATGCCTTCTGCTTTGCAGTCGATGAGCTTTCGACTCTCTCTTGCAGCTATTTCTCTAACAGTTGTTATGGCATTGGGGTGACCATTGATCGTGGGGGATTGGACATTAACATGGATCCAGACAATTTTCCTGTCCTCCCCAGCACTGTTCCTCACCACACATGTATAGTTCCCACTATCAGATCGCTGTGCTTTTTGAATAAGAAGAGTGCCATCCCTGAACACTTGGTATTTATCAGAGGAGATTGGAATTAATCTGTTGGTTGGAGAAAGCCAAGTCACCTTTGGAGTAGGTTCTCCTTTAGCTTCACAGGCCACCGTAACAACATCCCCATATGGAACATGGATAATGGAGTAGGTTTTGTTGTGGATGGCTGCAGGCTCAGTGACCACTTTGACATGAACTTTCATTTCATCTTTCCCAATCTGGTTTTCAGCAAAGCAGGTATAATCTCCTTCCTCCCTCATTCCTACTTCATTGAAGTAGAGTGTTCCATTATTAAAAACAACATATCTCTTTGTCCGTCCACCACTGTCATCTGACTGCATAAAGGAATTGACCAGACTACCGTCAGGAAGGCTCCAGGAAATCTCAGGGTTGGGAAGGCCTGTAGCTACACAGTCAACCTTGAGGTCCCCACCATAGATGACTTTATGGTTATTCTCCTTTTTGTGTTCTATCTTAGCAGGTTTCATCATCACATTCACCTTCAGAACAACATAATCATCCCCTATTTTATTGCGAGCAACACACAGATAGTCTCCAGCATCTTTATCTGTCACGGAATGTACTAGCAAAGTACCATTTCCAAATACCTTGACTCTGGTATCAAAGCTAAATGGGAAAGAAAAAAAAAACAAGATGTAAGAGTGTTGATCATACATCCTGACCCTGCTCACTAGAAGAAAAGGAAACATGGGCTCCTAGAGAAAGATTCATGCATCAGCTACAACTGGGAAATGTCAAATGAGTTTTGTAGCCTTAAGGGAATTGTATCCAAATGTTAAAATGATTTATTGCACAAGAGACCTCCATGGTGTGTTCTGAACTTAAGCTGACCCAACCATTGATTGAAGAATTTGAAATTTAGTCAGATATTAACTTTGCTAGTACACGTGCTTCTTTGGCAAATGATTCATTTGAGCATTAATATCAAAAGAAATGCTACAGTCAAGAAGAAACTGAATCTAAATTAACCTTGAGGAAATTGAAGTTTATTTTTCTTACTTCTAAAGGAACAGATTATTGTTTCATTATTTTGACTCAAGATGACTGTGTTTTTGGTATACTCATAATACTAAAAACAGCATGGCAGCAGCTGTAATTTTCATCATATAAAATACTCCTGTACAAAATCTTGAGGCTAAATTAAGTTTCCTTAGCACCTGGCAAAAGGAAGCTTCCACGGGAGACCGTAACTAGAACTGGCTGACACTTGCCAACTAAAACCTCAACTCTGGCATTAGTTTGTTTTCACCTTGGAAAGACAGAAGGTGACCATGTGCCACATTTTCTCTAGGTAAAATTTACAAAATGGATTTCAGTTAAAGGCATGTCATCACTGTGATCATCACTAGAAAGTTGTTTTTTTTTTTTTTATGTCAGTATGCTTCTTGTAAATATCAACATGCAGCTGACTAATTCAGAATTGCTTTTGACATCCAGCATTAGTTTAAGGCAAAATCTGTAGTGAAAATTTAACTTCAGAGGTGTCCAAATTAAGAATATACCAATCAACCAACAGGTATTTATTAAATACCTACTACATTCCAGGCAGAGGATTACCACACCAGAATTTTATGGTTGAAGGAGACCTCAGAGAATCATCTGGTATAATGGTACCTGAAGAGGTAGTTTCTTTTTACACCCTCTTAGGAAAGTGGTCATCCTAATTCCAAATGGAAAATTGCAGTGAAAGAAATACCAGTGCCACTTTGGGAAAGTTGCCCCATTGCTACTTCTATTCATTGACCCCAGTTCTACGTAATGGAACAATGATAATCCTATCACCACCTGATGCCCCTCCAAATACTCTCCTGTTCCCCAATGTCTTCCCTCCCACTAGCTCTAGCTTGGTAAATATTTTAAACATGTCTCTGATTCAGAGAACAGAAAAATGCTTAATAAGTGCAATAAGCCATGAATATTATTATCATCCATATATTCAGTAACACCAAAAACCACACACTTTTAGGTCTACTATGTTTGAAAAGATAATCCCATTTATAACCATGAAAAAACATATGAATGTTAAAGGGTAATTTCAAAGTGATAGTTTCTTTTTATAATGATTTATTATAGAAGTGTCATTAAACATCAATAGAAGCAATTAACACTAAATATGCAACAATTTACCTTCAAAAAGAATGAATGGCACCAATAACATGTTCACTAGTTCTGGAATCAGAGCTCCTGAGTTTAAATTCTACCTCCAACACACATGAATCCTTGGAGAAGTCAGTAAAACTCTGAGATTCAAATTTCTTGGCTGTATAATGAGAGGTGAAGATTCATTCCAGTGCTAAAACTAAAATCCTATAACTTTTCATTCCCATCAGAATTTTTTACCCATTGGTTTCATTTCACTTTTCCTCATGTATAGTATGTGATTGTTTTATACAGTTGCAACTTCTATATAATTGGATCTCCTAGTTTGATTTTTATTCACATTATTTTATTTCATAAAACTTTTCCATAGTTATTTATATGCCTCATATTTATCACTCATAGATACATTCTGGTATTTCATCACATTGTGAAGGTTCTGAGAATTTTGCAGTGGAAATCAGCATTGAAATATTTACAAGGCTGGAGAGTCTTCTTTACACAAAATAGCAAGCAATTGTGTGGTGGGCTGTTCTCCAAAGATCAGCCTGGCTAAATAGGGAAAGATGGATCCTCAAAGTATGACCCCCAGTTATTGAATAGTTTTGACCATAGTGTCTTATAAAAGGTATAGGTGATTTTAGGGATCTGTATCAGTGACATTGCCAATACTGACAAAATCACAGATATTTTGAAGTGATATATAGTCATGGTATTTAGAATGCCCTCAGAAGATTTATTCTAAACACATTTTAAAGAATATCACTCATGTCTTCAATGAGAGATAGTGCAGCATCACAAAGAAAGATCAGGACCTGGGGTCTGGAAGACTTGGCTTCAAGTTCTGTCTCTAACACTTACAGGCCATGCGACCTTAAAAAAACAACTAAAACTCTCCAGAAACTTTCTAAGACTAAAATTTTCAGAGAAAATGCCCATCTGTGTTGGTAGAATAAATTGGCTCATGGGGAATTCTCTATAGCAGGGATGGGATCCTGAGGCCTCCAGACCACACACATGTGGCCCTCTAGGTCCTCAAGTGCACTCCTTTGACTAACTCCAAACTTCACAGAACAAATTGCTTCGTTAAGAGACTTTGTGATGTTTGAATTGGAATTACGGTTCTAGTTCCAATCCCCCACTTGATGTCTAAAGTTTTTTTTGTTTTTTTCCTTCCTTTGTGTTGCATTATTGCTCTAAAATGAGAACAAGATTCTACCTGAGATGGAATTCAAACTACTGTCATTGATTACAGAAACAACTTTTTACCCATCTTGTTTAAATAAATTGGTTCTGATTAACATATATCAATGAAACTGACACAGATTATTGGGGAAATCAACCCATTAACAAATATTTACTAAATATATGCTATGTGTCAGGGACTATGCTGAACACAAGGGATAAAGTGACAAAAAAATGAAGCAATCCTTGCTTTCAAGACTTGAAAAAATTAGGAATTTTGCAAAGGAAATTAATTTAGACACACATCTCATAATATATTTCTTAGAAATTCCTATTAGATGATGACAAAGCATAAAAATAAAACATTATAAAAATGGAAAAGTGATTTCAATTGCTAAGGGGAGATATTTTTTCTTTTAAATAAGAGATTGAATAATTAGAAAGATAAATATGAATAATTACATTGTATTTGTAAAATGTAAACAGGGCAGTATGTTAAAAAGGACAAAAAGGTACTGGGAAATATTTATGGCAAATATAACAAATAAAATTTAATAGAATGTAAAGAGCTGGTAAAAATGTACAAAGGCAGCTCTCAGTGCTCAAAGGAGAATAACAGATAATTTTCAAAGAAGGATGCAAATTATTAACAATAACTTGAGAAATGGTCAAACTTACTACTAATTTACTGTAAACCTGAAATTCATCAGTTAAGGGAGTTCTTAGTTAAAAAAGTCTAACAATGAAGATCAGTCGGTAAACTTTCCAATTTACAGGCTTAATTTCCTGGAGCATTGAGAGATTTAGTGACACAGGGCGAGTATAGTTCAGAAACACAATTTGAACCCAGGGCTTACTGACTCATAGTCTATTTCTTTTTCTACAATGCCTTTCCATGAATAATTTCCATATACATTTAATTAAAGTAAACTTGAGGTACTGTCTCATACCCATAAAACTGGCACAAAATTAATGAACACTCATCAAAAGCCATGCTATCAAGGTTAAGAAGACATAGATACACTCATACTTTGCTTGTAAAGTAGCAAAGTAGGAGAATCATATTAGAATTCAATTTTGAAGTATACAGTAAAGGTTACCAAAATAACCATATCCTTTGACTTAGTAATTCCATTGTTGCTCCAAGTGCTTTAACAAATATAAATTCTAAAGGTTCTATCTGTTTAAGGATTTTTTGTAATGGCTTCATTTATCATAGTACAAAAAACAAGACATACCAAAAAAACTGGTAAGAAATCAAATGTTCTCAAAATAAAAGGTATGGTTAAATAGAAGATGGGACTGGAGAACCAGAATGTATTTAAGAGAGCGAAAGAATATGAGGGCATATAAATAAAAAATGGATAACATCTTTTTATAAAAAAAAAAGAAATGAGAAATAAAAAATTAGAATTTGGAGATCTGATTATACAGAAATTATAACTATAGGGGGGCAGCCTAGGTGGTGCAGGTGCACTGGCCCTAGAGTGGGGAGGATCTGAGTTCAAATTTTGCCTCACTTACTAACTCACTTACTCACTCACACTGTACTAACTGTGTGACCTTGGGCAAGTCACTTAACCCCAATTGCCTCTCCCAAAAAAAGGAATTTACAACTGAATAAATCACATACACATGCATAAGGAAAAGTGAATTGAATCCAATGGGCAAAGAATTCTGATGGGAATGAAATGTTACAGGATCTTAGTTTTAGGGCTGGAATGTACCTTCACCTCCCCATTATACAGACAAGAAATTTGAATCTCAGAGGTATAGCAACTTGCCCAACAATACATGTGTGTCAGAGGTGGAATTTGAATTCAGGAGTTCTGATCTCAGAATCAAAGTGCATGTTACTGTGACATTCATTATTTTTTAATATAAATTGTTATAAATTAAGCATAATTTATTGTATTGATATTTAAGAGTACATTTTACAGTAAATCATTATAAAAAGAAAACTATTGCTTTGGGGAGAAAAAGGACGCTCTAGCTTAGAAAGTGTTTTAAAAAGTGCTTTTGATTCAGAAATGATGAAATGAAATAAAATGATAATCACAATAAGCCAGATATAAATCATCAAGATATATTCAGCCACACTGAAAATCAAACACCTTAAGCCCACTACAGTTGGAAAAGGTAACACACTTATAATCATGAGAAAGCTATGAATGTTAAAAGATATTTTTTAAAAGAGGTCAATTACATGTTAAAGTGAATTGCATGGTCTCACTTTTTCCTGTTGCAATGCCAATTGATTGCTCCAAAGCCAACTGAATAACTGTGATGCTATCTCCTTTAAAAATCCACCAAATAGCAGTTTATGTATATTTAACTAGAACATTTCAAAGGTGGTGGTGGAATAGATTTTTATCGCTTGCAAGCTGAAATTCTAAATTTACTGGAATTGAAAAGGATATTCCAGAAATACAAATGTTTAAGGAATATCAGAAAGTTGTGTCAGGATATGTCTCCTTCATGGAAAGTGACCAAGAGAGGTTAAACACAGTAGAAAGACATCCCATGTGTAAACTGATACTCTGGAACCTAGCCATTATATACATATTTCCTAGGTGATAATCCCTTGGCCCTAATGGAAGGGTTGTGAAGTATCCTAGTGCAAGCCAAATTATACAACAAAATGACTCACATAAACCACACTTCTCCATGGAGGTGAAGGTGAGTGAGAGGGTGGGGCTGGATGTATTTAATGTAATTAGCATTTACTTACCACTTACCATGTTACTATGTTACTATTTTCAGGCTAAAGAAGAGAGGACAACACTTTTAATTTGCGGCATTTTGGAAGAAAAGTAGTGGTTTAATCATAGACTCCTTTTTTTAAATTTTTAATACTCTAAAATCCTTTGTATTTTCATCTGAATACATCAACATCTCATGGTTCTTTCTTATCAGTTAGCGAATATTTATGTGAAAGTCAAAAAAAAGGCTTTCAGTAAGCAAGATATGAATAATACTTGAGAAGTATTTCATTTTAAATTAAATTTGGTCTATCTCCTATTTCAGTGATAATGGGAAAAATTGATGAACAAACTTTTAAAAATAGTTTCCAATCATTCTTTAAAAATAAAAGAGAATGCTTTTCCTAACAGAATTCTTAGTATAAATAATCTGTACCATATATACTGGGACAGAGGGCAGTGAATGAGATTTATTTGTAGAGATGTCTGTGATCTTTATCCAGTACATTGAGCTATTTTAAGGGGTAATTAAAATCAATCATGACAATAGCTAGCATATATATATATATATATAGTGCTTAAAAGATAACAAAACTCTTTGTAAATATTATTCTTATTTTATCCTCACAACAACCCTGGGCGGGAGGTATTATTATTTTGCAGGTATTCTTGTTTTGCAGTATTTGTCCTTTAATTACAAAGAGGACCATGACATCACAGAAATGATGACATAACTTGCACTTGATTTTGTTTTGAGTGAAGGAGTGCAAGTCACCAGCCTCACTTTTGCCTCCTGAGCCACCTGGATCCAGTGACCAGATATTCACCAAGATGACTGAAGATGGCCCAGGATGCAGTGGGAAGCATGGGCCTATTCAGGTAGTCTCTCAGATTGAGGTAACACTGATTCAGTGAATAGGTCTTTTTAAGAAGTAATCAAGGAATGACCCTTTCAATGAGGAAAACAAACAAACAAACAAGTAAATCAAGCTGGGAGGGAAAGAGCAACAGTTACTATCAATAATCACTCTAAAGTCAGGAGTGTTTAAGTTAAGCCAAGAGGCATTAAATAGAGTTTGCACAGGGATCTATTGTTGTTCAGAATATGGGCTTCAAAGTGCAATGGGTTTAAGGTTTTGAGAAAGACAAGAAAAGAAAGGGAGGGAAGGAAGGAAAAAAGAAAGAGAAAGAAAGAAAGAAAGAAAGAAAGAAAGAAAGAAAGAAAGAAAGAAAGAAAGAAAGAAAGAAAGAAAGAAAGAAAGAAAGAAAGAAAGAAGAGAGAGAGAGAGAAAGAAAGAGAGAGAGAGAGAAGGAAGGAAGGAAGGAAGGAAGGAAGGAAGGAAGGAAGGAAGGAAGGAAGGAAGGAAGGGAGGAAGGAAGAAAGGAAGGAAGGGAGGAAGGAAGGAAGGAAGGGAGGAAGGAAGGGAGGAAGGAAGGAAGGGAGGAAGGAAGGGAGGAAGGAAGGAGGAAGGAAGAAAGAAAGAAAGAAAGAAAGAAAGAAAGAAAGAAAGAAAGAAAGAAAGAAAGAAAGAAAGAAAGAAAGAAAGAAAGAAAGAAAGAAAGAAAGAAAGAAAGAAAACAAAGAAAGAAATCTTGCCTGTAAACCTCAGGTTAACTGGGGGTCCTCTGGTCATCCTTTGGACAGGAGAAGGAATTGTTTTTCAAGGGAAGAAAGAGATATAAACAGAAGTTAAATGATCTTCCCAGGGTCATATATAGCTAATAAATACCTGAGTCCAGATTTGAATTTACCTTCCTGACTCCAGGTTCAGTGGTCTATCCACTGTGCCACCTAGCTGCCAATAAACATCATTATTTGCCTTTTAGAGGAGCAATGCCAATGTATCTGGGAGGAAAAATCTCCGTAGAACTCTGTGCTGTAAGAGGAATAATTAGGCTATCATTTGCACAGAATAAGTGACAAAATGTATCTGTCCCTTACCTGAAAAGTGAATCAATCATCCTCTTGGAGGGCAGTCGCCAGAGGATCCTTGGCCATGGGTCCCCTGAGGCACTGCAGTTCAGGCGCAGGGTGCCACCATAAGTGATATCTGTCCTGTGAGGTGAGCTCCCGGTGATCTTGGCATTGGCAGAAGTCTTCTGCACTTTGAGGTGAACCATTCGCCTGGATGACCCAACCATGTTAGCTGCCACACATTCATAGTTTCCACTATCTTTGGGAGAGATGTTGCGTATGTAAAGTGTCCCATTTGGGAAGACAAACAAATTCCCATTGATAAATTGGGAAGGCCGAATTTGGGTGCCATCAAAGATCACCCAGCGGATGCTAGGGAGAGGAGCTGCTTTGGCAGTGCAGTGGATATGAATACTGAGCCCAGGAGGCAGTGAGATGTTTTCCTGCCTCTCTTGGTGAATAATGGGAGGTAGAGCTACAACATGGAGGCGGATAGCCAGGCTATCAGCCCCAGCAGCATTACTTGCTATGCACTTGTAAACTCCTCTATCTGAAAAGGTAGCGTCCTTAATGGTTAGGGTACGGTTCTCATGAAGCATAATTCTGGCCTCGGCAGTTGATACACTCCTCCATACCTTTCTATCAGGAAAAATCCAAGAAATTTGTGGGGGTGGTGTTCCTTTGGCCAGGCATTCCATTGCAATTGTGTCTCCAAGGTAAACTGTGACATCCTGATAATGGGAAGCTAATATTTGGGGCTGTTGAGCTGTCACCGATAAAGTGACAATCATTTTATCTACACCATGAAGGTTCTTTGCAGTGCACATGTACTGACCACGATCTTGGATCTGGACATTCCTAATAATGAATGTACCATTTTTCAATACTTCAAACCGTTGTGTCCTTGTGTTGGGTGTCATAAGAGCTCCTGGGAGGGTTATTTTAAAAAAAGAAAAAAGAAAAAGAAAAAAATTAGCAAGTTATAACAAGATTTCCATTAAAATAACTACCAATTATTATTGTCCAATCTATCTCATTCTTCCCATTATAATTAGTATATTTATGCAGTGTTTTGGGTTTACAAATTTCCTCACAAAACTGCCTGTGATAAATAGTAAAATTATTAACCTCATTTTAATAATTGAATAAACTAAGTCTCAGAGAATTTATTGATTTGCCCACAATCATGTAGCTAATAAACACTTAATAGTGGCAGAGCTAGATGTGCCTTGCTTGTTGGATCTTGATCTTTTCCCTAGACTCTGTTTCCTCTCAATTCATGAGGGTTGAAGCAAAGTGGCTTTCTCAGATCCAGAGCATTGGATTTAAAGTCAAGGGATCTTAGGTGAAACCCCACCCTTACTCCACATGCTTAGTACCTTGTATGAATCACCTGGGCTTTAATTTCTTCATCTGGAAACTGATGGAAACTGCTCACAATATCTACCTCATGTGCCAAAATGAGGATGGGTCAGGGGAGGGCTTGCAGTGCTGGAGTCAGTTCTTATTGGCTCTTGAGAGTCAACTGTTAAATTTCTAATGTCAAATTTGAAACGTGGTATACCTCAGAACTTGGTAAATATGAGGGCAAAAATTGTTATTTTGCTGATTGTCAAGAAAAGCAATTTAAAAGGAGAGGGCCAAATCCAACTGTCTCTTGTTTTTGTACAGCCTGAGAGCTAAGAATGTTTTTTCTTTTAATACTTTGAAATACAATAAAACGTTATTTTAAAATTGAAACGACAAACATTGTTAGCACGTAAGCCATACAAACACAGGAGTCAGTAGGATTTTGGCATGAAAGTCATAGTTATGACCCCTGGTCTAGACTTAAGAAAGTGATGGAGAAAATTTTAATGACACAGATTCAACTTACAAGTGTGTCTTGAGCATATTTAATTTTCAGTGTTGGTTTTCAAATATTCAGTGGTACACTCTTTGTTCGACTTGATTTATAAGGTCCCTGATAGTTCTACAACCTATGATCTTATGTAGAAGAAAGAAAATCCTAGCACCACACCCTCTAGTAATTTATTTTGAATTTGTTTTCTTTGACTTTAATTTTTGAATTTATATTGAATTTATTTGAATTTATTTTCTTCTCTTTGATTTAGGAGATACATCTTGGCTCAAGCCAAAGACACTTAAGATAAATAACAGATTTTTGCACAGTCACACAACATCTTTACATCAAAGACTTCTTATTTTATCAGTGTTGGAAGTAGATTTTAACTCATCTATAATTTAGTACGTAAGTCACAGAGAGATATCTGAGATGCAGACAGGCTAAGTCATTTGTTCATCATCACACAGCTAGTGTCAGAAACAGAATTTGAACCATGCTTTTCTTCCTAACTCCAAGTTCATAATGCTATACAGAACTGATATCCTACTTCCTTAAAGTAAAAATGGCCCTACACAATTGGTCTATAAGTTCCAGAGCAATACCCACTTACTACTGTGTAAGTGCAGATTTATTAAAGATACATGACCACCTCCAACCATCTTCATGAAATATGTCATCTTTTCTCATTTTTGAGACTACAGATTAGCATAATGGAGGAGCAGACAAATTTCCCTTCCCTCATATGTGTATATACATGCATATATGTGTATGTGAATGATAGGGATGAAAGGGTAATGGTGAAAAAGTATTCTCACCGGAAATCCATGTTGAGCATGATGGTATTGGGTTAAACTCACTCAATCATATCTCCTTGCCCTACAGCAAAATGCTGTATAATTGTTTTTCATTGATCAAAAATCCATAGGGTAGCCAAAAACCTCTCTTTTCCAATGTACAGAACTAGTCCAATAAGAGGAACTTTGAAGACAAATAAAAGGAAGAACATTTTAATAATTAAAATCACCTAATAATGGATTCAATTGAGTTCAAATCTGAACTCTGACACCTACTAGCTGCGTCACCCTGAACAAGACCCTTAACCCTGTTTGCCGCAGTTCCTCATCTATAAAATGAACTGGAGAAGGAAATGGCAAACCACTCCAGTATATCTGCCAAGAAAACCTCAAAATGGGGTCACAAAGAGTTGGACATAACTGAAATAGCTATATGTGTGCACATATGTATATATATGGATAACATGTATCCACACATACATATATTTATACATATGTGCATGTATATATGTTAGATTATAATTGAATAATTTTTCATCACTACCCTTTCAATCCTACCATTCACATGCACACATGTGTATGTGCATACACATATGAGTGAAGGGAAACTTTTCTGCTCCTTCACTGTGCCAATTTGTAATCTCAAAAAAGGGACTGTAGAAATAAACTTAATGTTTAATCCAGTGTAAAATATGAAATGATCAAGTCTTAGCCTCTATAATTTAGTTAAATTGAGGAAAAAAAAATCAAAGAAATATTCACTTCTCACAAGATTTTCCCCAAACCTTCTCTCATTAAACCCTCCTACTTTCCCTCCCTTCTCTCCACCTTTCCCTAGTGTTTAATAATGAGTCAGTCCTTTTTGCCAAAGCCAATTTTTCTTCATGTGTACCCTATCGAATCACTTTCCAATCTTCTATAGCAGATTAAGGCTTTAATCATTCTCCCTTTCCCACTAATTTTTAATTTGTCTCTATTTGTTTCTTTTGTACTATCTCCAAACATTTCTTAAAAAATAAAACCAAAAAAATTCATTAGACCCTATAATCACTTAAATCTCTCACAATCTATCTTTCTTTCCCCACTCTAGCCACGTTCCTTGGATGGGTTGGGGGAAAGACTATCTACACCAGTTGCCTCCACCTCTCCACTCCCTTACTGAATGATCCTTTGCAGTCTGGCTTTTGACTTCACTACTTGATTAAAAGTGCTCTTTCCAATGTTGTCAATGATCTCCTAATTTCCAAATTAGAGGTCTCTTTTAAGTCCTTATTCTTCTTTTAAGTACTTATTTAAGTCCTATGTAGTCTACTACACTTGGCACTATTGACACTCTCTCCTATAGGAACTTCTCTTTTCTACACTACTTGATCCTGATTTTCCTCCTAACTGTTTATATTCTCAGTTTTCTTTGCTTCACAACCTGGCTCCCAATCTTTCTTTCCAGCCTCATGGAAAATGACTTCCTCCCTGACTCTGTGATCTAATCAACAGACCTCTCTGTTCCTCACGTAGGACACCACATCTTATGTATCCATAACTTTGCATTAACTATCCCTCATACAATAGTATGCACTCCCTACTTTCCTCTGATTTATATCCTCTCTTTGTTCAAATGGCTGAAGCACCATAACCTCCATCAAGCCTTTTCTGATCCCCTCAACTGCTAATGTGCTTCCTCCACAGTTACCTTATTTTAACTAATTTGTATGCATTTATATTCATTATTTATATATTTTTTGGATTTTGTATATTTTATATATTTTTTTTGTCTCTCCTCTTAGAATGTAAGATCCTTGAAAGCTGGATTCATCACATTCATTATGTATGTATCCCTGGTGCATAGCACATAGTAGGCACGTAAATACTTCTTGCTTGATTGAATCATAGAATGGATGAGGTCTTTCTCACTTTCAAAAGGGGTTATATTCTCCCAATGACAAAATATTTAATTAGTTTCTGTAGTCATGTTCTGACTGTGCATCACTGAATAAACCTATTTCAAACACTTCTAGGTTCTGGAATTTTTTTAAAGGAGATTTAAACTGAAATAAATATCTTTAAATTAAATTGAAAAAATTGTCTTTCCATGGCCAATGAGGAAAGATAAAGAAAACTCTCCATCTCATGGGGTTCTTTTCCCAAGGATCCAATATTTGATTGACTAGCTGTCTTATCTACTGACCCAGATTGCAATTAATCTACACTTCATATTTCTCATGAGTTTCTATAACTGAAAAAAGTAAATCACCTGGTGGCTTATCTTCTAGTGACAAGTGTATCCACATGTAGTTAAGCTGATTCTTAACTGAGAGAAACATGGCTCATTACTGAACTTGTCCTCACAGAATAGTAGCACCTAGCAAGAGCCAACAGTCCTAGCTTGTGTGTTTGTGTGTGTGTATGTGTAGCATGTAATATAACAGCCCTAAGTTCAAGTCCTGATTTTGATATTTACCTTGAGCAAGTCAATTAAACTTCTGAGGCCTCAGTTTCTTTTACTGTGAAATTAGGAAGAGATTGGAATAGATGACCTCTGTGGTTCCTTTCCCACTCTAATCCTAAGAGTCTTACTTCTGGCATATCGTTGGATAATTAAGAGTCATTTTCATGTCTTGATGACACATGGGCATAAGACTTTAGTAGAAGAAATTTCAGTAGAAAGAGGGGACATCCTTTCTAGAACAGTTCCAGCATTTTGTGATTATTTGTCCAAAGTATTCTTGGTAAATCACATCTTTTCCCTGGCTACACTAATTTTATTCTTCTTAGAGGGTATTCATTGCCAGTGAGATGCTTTCTGAGTCCCCAGACTCATAGGCTATCTAGAAGGTGGGTCATCTGATCTCCTCAATCTAGCCTAATCATTTCTTTTTCTGAACAGACCTGGGTATTTTATTTACAGGATGCTCTCTGATAGGCTCCCCTTTGGGATTCATCCATCATTAGAGCTGGTTGAATTGAAATACTTAAATATCTTACCTGTAGAAACCTTTGTCCAAGTAACAAAAGGCTTGGGCTCTCCAGTTGCATCACATGGAAGGATAACATCTGTTTCAGCAATGATGGATAAGGTATGAGGGGACTTGGTAATGATATGGGGCTTCTCTCCAAGTGCCCAGAAACTAGGAGCAGGAGGTCCTCCACTAAATGTGATTTTGGAATTACTATGATGGACATTTCTGTAGGAATGAATGGTAGATGCTGTATGAGGAATAGTCCTCCTAGTAGGAAACACTGGAGGAGTATTTTTTAAATTAATCAAAGGTGGTGATCTAGTAGTAGGACCATGGAATATTGAAGGTGCTCCAGCAATACCTATGACATTGTGGATGGTATTCTGTGTTGTAATCTGACTGTGTGAACCTGGGGTTAATTGTTTCTCTCTTGTAGTCACTGAGATGGGCAGAATAGTTGCTGGTGGTTTAGGAGTGACCCCTACTTGTGTGAAGGTAGGATTCCTATTAAACAGAAAAGGAAATCTTTCATTTGCTGTGTAGGGCATTCTAGGATTTGGCATTTTTGTAACTGAAACTTTTTGTTCAGGAATATAATTATTTCCAAACACTGTGGGGCTGGTATTAAACTGGTTGGTCCCTGGATGACCAGATCTACTAGGAATGATTGGATTGGGCCTCAGCAATGGGATGGTCATTGTGGTCATTCCAAAGAATCTTTTCTCGGAACTATTCTGTGAAGGGTAGGATGTTATCTCTGGTTTGTTAGTAAAAGGAAGAGCTGGTTGGAAAGTTATAAAGTGTCTAGAAAATCCTTGTGTTGTTACACGAGATGGTCTTATAGTCCCTCTTGGCAGCTCATGCTTTTCAGGCACTATGACAGGTCGCTGGTGGAAGACAGGCATCCTCCCTGGATGATAGGGAGGATCTGAACCTTGGAGTAAGCGATTGTTGGAACTACTGCCTTGTATTTCCTTGAAGTGCTCCTCTTTGGAAGGCAAATTAATTCGATTTTGGTTAAAATTGGGTGTGGGAAATTCATTAGGACTGAAAATTAATTTTGTTTTCTGCTCTTCTATTTCAGATGTTTTGCTCTCTGGGGCCCCAACGTGATTAAATATGATGTTTTCTTTGGACTCCATCAGTATTTGTGTAGATGTAGTAGAAGTGCTTGAAAAATGCAGTGATGGTACCGTTATAGATTCTGTAAAAGGTACCAAAGCAATTGGAGATGGCATCTGTTCCACTGGAGATGGAGATGGTGGAATACTGGATATCACCTCCTTAGATGGTTTAGGTGTGACAACATGATTGTCTGATCTTGTGAAATAGGTAACAGCTGATGCAGTCTTCTCAGGATCTTGTCCAACAGGACTTTTTTGGGCAGTGATTTCTACTTGACTTGAAGGATATTCTTTCTTCCTGCTTGAGGGAACCGAGGAGGTATATTGCTCTTCCTGTTGAAATGGCTCAGGGACTTCAGTTAATGTTACAAATTTGGAAGGAAAATCTGTTCTCTGTGATTCTTTGAAAGCTAATGAATCTTTACTAGTTTCCTGAGAGTTAGTTATAGGAACATCTGGATATACTTCTGGGGAAAGTGTAGTTTGAACTATTGTTTTAGCCACCCAACTTGGCATACTTGAAGACCCCAGACCAAGGGATTCTTTTTGAAATTTTATAATCTCTGAGTCAACTGAATCAGAAGGTGATACAACACCATGGAATAATTCACTCGGGGCCACAGTTCTGGTTTCATAGCCATTGCTATCTGTGACTCTATTATTTTCAATTTCTTCATTGTCTGAATCCACATCAAACAAATTCCTATGCATGTATGAAGTTGTTTCTTGTACTGGATGGTGAGATAGATGTATTTCTGTGGTAGAAGGAGTGGTAGTTATATACTCTTTTGGTCTTTTCTTATGTGAGGCCTCAGTTGTCATACGAACAGTAGCAAGGATATCTGCAGCTTGCACAGTGGCTGTCACAGGTACAGTGAATTTACTTGTAGGATAATTGGTTGTTTCTGCTTCAATATCAAAAGAGCTTGCTAGGGTAGTTGTGGCCTGATTTAATTTTGGTCTCTTTGAAAATTTTCTACGTGATACTCCCTTTGTAACTGTCTCTACATATTTCTTCCTTTCTAACTGTTTTGAAAGACTAGTTGTGTTTTCAATCCAAGGAGCAGAAGCACGTGAAATATTTACTTTGTCTGGAATATTTGGTTCAGTTACAAGAATTCTTGGACTAAAAGATGTTTCTCCTGGAGCAAAAGTAGTTGGCAGAATTGGCTTTTTCCGATGAAGTTTTTGAGGTCTTAATCTTTTTCTTCCATTAGGCCTTCTTCGGGGATGTTGTGTTACCGATGAACTAGTGGGAATGTTCTTTGTATAGACAGTTGCAATGGCTGCTGTTGTGGTAAGATTTTCATCAGTAGTATTATATGTCATCTGCTCAGGCTCCATAAGGGGAATAACAGTACTTACAACAGTAGATGAGAATTCAGATACTGCTGTCGTGGATACAGCATCTTGTCTAGACCTTTCAGAAATTGTGTTACTCATCGACACTTTTTCCAGTTTTTCTCCTTCTTGAGTGATCTCATATTTCTCATCAGTATCCTGGTGAACTGAGGAGTTGTCATGAATGTCTGTCCCATTGCCACTTGTTTGAAGTTTCTTGACTTTTACCTTTGGATGTTGATGTGTTGCGATATTGTGGTCCCCAGATAGTAGGTCTTCAAATGGCAAGGCTGGAGGATCTAAGGCATTTGAGCCATTCTTTGGAACATCAACCTCATTGAGTCCTGCTGGGTGAATTGGAATGAATTGAATGGAGGGGGGATCTTCACCATGACCTTCGTTGAGCTGTGAATCTGTTTTCAAGCCTGGGTAAAGGTATGTCACAGTCTCAGACTCTGCCAAGATAACTGTATCCAATGGAAGCTCATCCTGATTTGATACAGAACCTGCTGTGAAATCAATATTATCTACTGTAGACCAACTTTCTGTTATTTCCTCATTGTTTGGGTCCTCAGAAAAACCATCCAGATGTGGTAGAGAATAAGCTGACTGAGAAGGTAAAAAGGTTGTTGCTGTGGGTTCAGCCCATTTAGAGGGAGTTTCTGCAACATATGGAGATTTAGGAGTTCCCAGAGTCCCATAAGCTATTGACCCTTCCACATGAGTGTGTGTTATTTTTGGTTCAGCAAAAAATGTTCTGGAATCACTCTTCTCAGTACTTACTGAAGAAACTGTGACTGAAACAAGCTCATCTTCATTGAAGAGAAATTCTGATGCTGAGGACTCTTCTGTATTAGGTGCTATCTGCACAGCATTTTTCAACAGGGGGCTGCTAATAGGAGGTGGAAGTGTAGCCTTCCGTCTCATGGACGAAGCCGTTGTTGTTTTAATGACAGAATCAGAATCAGGCACTGCTGTACTCTTGGAAAGATTTTTTCCACGTACCTTGGCCAAAATATCTGCCCAGTGCTGGGGATTAATCTGTTTGTTTGCCATGTTTATTCTCCTTCGGGATTCAAACACTCTTCGACCTTCTGCAACATTACTCTCCGGGGTTCTTTCTAGATCTTTCCAATGCTTCATTTTTCTCCTGCCTTTTTTATTTTTTTTATTCTGTGTCCTAAAGACAGCATCATTCTTTGGCTTACTAGATATTTCTTGGTCTTTTGGCGTCAGCATTCTCCTAGCAGAATAATCTGTCTCTTCCATGCCTGAAGCCCCTTCATCCTCTATTACATTGTCTCTTATCTTGGAAGCAGTCTTAGAACCTAGGCGCTTTCTTAGTTGGCCTCTTTTTGATGACTTGTTTGCTCCTTTCTTATGTACTGTCACCTTCACAATAAAATGATCCACTCCTTGTTGGTTGATAGCAATACATTTATAGTAACCACTGTCACTGCTTTGGCTACTAGGGATGAATAAAGTTCCATTTTCTAACATATAGGCATGTGTTGAATTAGAAAATCCATCCAATATCTGTTTATTTGGCAGGAGCCAGCTAAGCTCAGCATCAGGTATTGCTAGAGCATTACAGGGCAACATAACTGGTTCCTCAGGATTTTTTTCAATTGTTACTATATGTCTTTTGGTTGGCTGGATGAGAGAGGGTTGGACAGAAACTCTGTATATCATTCTGTCCATTTCATCCTTCACTTGAGCAATGCACTGGTACAAACCAGAGTCAGAACGACCCACAGATTTTATGATGAGCTGACCACTGCTAAGAACAGAATATCTGCTGTCTTGTTCACTAAATGGAGCCTTCAACATGGAGCCATCGGGAAGCACCCACAGGAGAACTGGGCTTTCAGAGGCTTTCACATTGCAGCTCAAGTGGCAGACAGACCCTTCAACCACAGTTTGAGCTGTTTTCACTTTTTCACCCTGTTCAATCATTACCCAGGTTTTGCTTCTCTGATGCCTCAGGTCTTTGATTGGGATTATTTGCGAAAACTGGGTGTACAATGATAGCAGTACTTTTTTGGCAGTACTCTGGCGCCTATTCAGTTGAATATCTACAGATGGTTGCATCACCCATGATGGTTCAGCAAGAATCTGGGCTTTCACCCCTGTATAGTAGAGGGCATCATCATTTGTATCTTGTCTGTATTGATAACTGACTTTGGGATCTTTGCTGAGCATAATCTCCCGTTGTAATGTTACTGGGACCTCACTATAGTAAGCTATCAATTTCCACAGTTTCTCATAATTTTCTCGATTCATTGGGCATTGTAATTCCAAGGCAATAGTAGCATTAATGTCAATTTCCTGGGGATCACTTTGGTTTAGTTGAATTTTTGAAACATCTGTGGGTTTCTTGATTTCACAAGCCAAATTCACTGTATTTCCATGCTCATCAGTCATATTTAAAGTGATGTTCCAGGGAGAGAATTGAACCTCTTCAAGAGAGAATAAGCTGTCCTCTTCCTCCTCCTCTTCACTCTCCTCCTCATTGCTGCTGCTACTGAAGTTCTGTTTGAGAGGAGACTGTATGATGGGCTTAGTACAAAGAATGTCTTTCAAATTGTGAATCTCTTGCTTGTTCAGCTGCTTAGGGCTGGAACACATGGAACACAGCTGGCCACCTTCATATGCTTTGTCCTTTTTACATTTCAAAATCCCTAAAATTAAGCAATTGAATCATTTTAATGAACTAAATAATGATAATCAGTTTAATCCACAAAGAATAGTAATTCACATAGGCAGTCTGGTAAGAATAATAATTCACATTTAAATATTAAATTTTGCAAATCACATTCTGCATTGCAACTCTACGTGTCAGGTAGTACAAATATTCATATCTCTATTTTAGAGGTTGAGGGAAATGAATCTCTAAATGATTACCTATGAGCATATGGCTAGTGAGTATCTAAATTGGAATTCAGAATAATGATTTCCTAATTTTAAGTCCAGCCAACTACTCACTACACAGTATTCACTGTGTTACAATGCCTCTAAGACTTTCAGTATTAGAATAATCTTCAACCTGGTGGCTACACACAAATTAAAATAAATGGGTCATGTATTGAAAAGTGTTTCACGGGATATGAATAAAAATTATATACATTGGGAAGGCATAAATGGGAATGCATATTGATTAGACCATGAATTCAATGAAAGATTAAAGAAATAGTGCAAGAACTAAACAGAGACGAGATTAAATTGTGAATAGCATTAAATTGGACAATATTTAACATCATTTCTTCATTTCCTGTATAATTTCCAATTTGGCTATGGAAAAGATGGTGATCTATGGAAAGGGCTATTTATGAAAAAGTAAAACAGATAATTGAAAAACATGGATAATGCAACACAAAATTTTGTTAATATTCCAACTTCTGTCTTCACTAAGCCTAAAACAGAACAGTCACTAAAATAACTGTTTAGAAAACTGATGTTTTCTTACTTTCCTTTCCACTTTCAGAATAACAAATATTAATGAGCAGAAAAGAGTCTAAAAGATAAGTGACTCAAGTGACAAGGAAGAGATCTGAATCCATTGTACAATTTCCAAGTGAAATGATTATTACTGCTGAATTATCTACTGCTGAATTAATGTATATTTTGAGGACTCAGCTACAAGAAAACACTTAGGACAGTTAGGCAATTATGATTTGTCTTACAGACCAATAATTATTGTAAATTAATTTTAATAAGCATTTATTAAATATAATATATTCAGGGCACTATGATGTGCACTGTGGACAGAAAGACAAAAATAAAATAAAATATTCCTACTCTCAATGCATGTGTGTGTGTGTGTGTGTGTGTGTGTGTGTGTGTGTGTTTAGTTTAGTATCATTTGGGAAATTAAGAAAGTTAAAAAGAGAGTAAAGCCCTCTAGGAAAAATTAAGGTAGGATAAATGCTGACAACCAATAAGTAAAGGAAAAAGTTGTCTCTGTTTCAAGAGATAGTATTTTATCCATAACATATAGATATAGATAGTGGTAGCACTTGGGTCTATAATATTTCCAAATATAGCATAGCATTGCTTATTTAAACAAGTAGAAGCAAGAATATATATTAATATATAGTAGTCAAATTAATAAAAATGGTTAGCAAACCTAAAAAGTCAATGCAATTAGTATGGAATCAATATTTTGCACTTAGGTCCAAAAATTAGAATGTGTGAAGGTATTGAATACTTTCTCATTTTATGTAGATGACTGTATTAGAGGTCACTACTTCTTCAGGCCAGTTAGATAAATGTATGAATAAGGAAATAATAATTACATTAACAAAAGTTAGATATAGGGGAGGGGCAGACAATTTATGTTCATCTGGGCAATTTAAACCACGAACCTTCTTTATTTGCAAAGGCAGAAGTTTAAAGAAAAAGCTATCTAACCAACAGAATGAATGCATTAAGATGTCTCTAACAAAAAGGTCTGGGTCAGATGACTTTGTGTTCCTTACCAGTCCATCATCTGTGATTCTGATATTAGCTCGTTATGCACTCAATATCTGTAGGGAAGTAGGTGCATGCCAGAACATGATATCAAGGTAGCTGCACAAATTATTGCAATCTGGCAAAGTCATTAAAATAATGTTTAGTTGCCAGATTTAACTTTTTTCTTGTCTTTTAGCAAGAGTTATTTTCACCTTAAATAATCTGGAAGGTTAGATATTTCTATTGACATAGTAAGTAGAAAATTAAATCATACTGTAAAGATATGATGAAGATTTCACCCACTCAGATTGATAACTGAAGTATTCTCCCTTGACTTTTCCATATTCTACAATGTTCAAGTGGTCTTGCATCTATTTGGATTGTGAGATCCTTGAAGTCTGTGCCAATTTCATCTTTGTAGCACTATGCATGGAGTAAATGTTTAAAAATGTTTGCTGATTTTAATTGACTTGAATGCCACAGTGCAACATGGTATATAGTTGATGAAGTTCTGGACTTGAAATCAGGAAAACCTGGATATGAATTCTGTCTTAGCCACCTAGTAACTATGTAATGCAGGACAAGTAATTTCACCTCCACCTCAGTTTTCTTATCTGTAAAATGGGCATAATGATAACTGTAGTATTTACCTCAATACAGCTATTGAGAAGATCAAGTGAGGTAATTTATTTAAACTCAAATCTTAAATCACTAAAGTCTATTATTGCTATTTCCCCCTGAATATTTATAGCAGTTTAAACTCTGATACCTTCAGAATCAATGTGAAGATACTTAATTGCATCAGTTAATTAAATATTACCACTCTCCTCTCAAAAGTGAACATGTAAATGTGTTTCAGGCACTTTTATCATGCGACAAACACAAAATGAGGCTAATCCCATTGCAATGATGCATAAATTTGTTTCAATGCTTACAGAAAGTCTTCATTTATGTCCTTCCTTTAAGACAAAGCAATCGTAAAGCTTTCCTGTAAAATGAAGTGTTTTGAAATTGAAAACCAGGAAGATGGTCTATCACTGACCTCCCACCTTAGCTGCCATAGATTCAAAAATATATATATGCTCCAGCTTTGCAAAATTTTCTTCAATTTTTCTTTAACTTTCTTACTCTTCCATGCTACCTTCCTCCTATCATAACATTTGCTGTATATTTCTTCCTAAGCAGAATCCCATATAATTCTGTAGCATGTAAGAATTGTTTGATAGATGCCATCTCAGCATCTTTTGAGCTTTTGAGAGCATAACTATTTGGTAGGCAAGTATCTAATTAAAATCACAAAACTGAAAAATTACAATTTAGTGAGAACTCCTATTCAGCGTAGGACAAACATGGTTTATGATGGGGAGCCACTATTTTGGGAATCAATCCATTTTATTTGGGGAGAAAATGAAAAATTCTAATTTATGTTCCCTAAATTCAACTGCTTTCCAGCCATTTCTCAATCCCCTCCAATTTGTGCCTTTTACTGTTCCCTGAGATTCCAAGTTCTCTTAAAGCAAGTATTTTCTAATCTTCCCTAGTACTATGCCTCTACATCACTTCTGGCCATCTGTACTCCTTGCACTCCAGCTTCCCTTTATGTATTGCATTCACCCATTAGCATGTAAGCTCTTGGAATGAATGCTCTTGGTTGCTTTTATTTGTATCTTCAATGCTTAGCATAACTTAATAAACATTTCATCTATCCATCTCATATTGAGCGGAATTGTGTCTCCCTTTCAACTCACACCCCTTCTAACTCTGTCCTCTGGAGTAATACAAAATAAGGTCAGGCCTTCTTGTAGCATTTACTTTGTATCTCTCCTATGTCCTTATCATGTATTATTTTACATCCAAGTGCTGAGCTGACACAGAAACTAGTATGTTCCCATTCTTCAGAGGTCTTCAATCAAATGCATGTTGTAAGTTATTTTTTTCAGGTTTGAGTTGGACTAGACACATAAGTTCCTTCCAAATCTGAAATTCTGAGTTTCAGTGACTCTATTAAAGATGTCACCTTCCTTGGTCATATTACTCAATGGCATAGCAGCCATACTTTGATAAAAAACTGTTTAAAAGTCTGTGCCTGTTGAAGTGATTTTCACAGTAGATAAACAAAAAATATTCATTGATTTGATTTTGTTTCTTTTGATGGCAACTCTTCAAAGTTTTTATGACGCCAATGCTATCCCTCCTACTTTTTCTTCTCTCAAGTGCAAACATTACCACTTACTTCTACTACAGCTCAGATAACAGTTTTCAGATCATTCATCAGTCCAGCCACCCATCTCTGAATTAAATGTAGGTTATTTATCATATGATATGTATTGCCCAAAACTGACAATACTCTAAATTTCCATGTATGAAATCAAAGTTGCATTTTAAAAAGGTATGCGTGTGTGTGTGTGTGTGTATGTGTGTTTGCTTCACTCAAGTATGGATGCATAAACTTGACTTCTGTATATGGAGCTTGAATTGTGGATGCCTAGATAGCATAATTTGAATACTGTAATATCTTACCAGCAGACAATCAGAATATAGCCCTGCATGCAGTAGGTACTTAATAAATATCTGTTGAGTCTAATCAAATAATAGTATGAGAAGTAGGCACTAATTAAATGTTGGCTAAAATATATTGAAGTCTTACCTTTAGATCTTGCATCCCATTCAAGGAACCATTTTAACCCACAGTCACAAACCCATGGATTTCCATGGAGATAAAGATTTTCCAGAAGTGGCATGTTTGATAGCATTCCAACTGGCAGAGTTCTGATGACATTTTCAGATAAGTAAAGGTGTCTTATTGTAGAGAGTCTAAAATAATCCAGAAAGGCAAATGTGGAAAATGTGCTAGGATGAAGCTGATGAAGCAAATTTCCTTCTAAATGGAGTAACCTCAAGGAAGTTAAACCATTAAAGGCTTGTGGATGGATGAATTCAATCTTATTGTGGTCAATGTGTAGTCTCATTAAACTTGAAAGACCCTGGAGGGTCTGTGCTGCTATGACTCTCAATTTATTGTAGCTGAACTTGAAGACCTACAATGACAGGAAAGAAGATTACTGTTCATGTTTAAATATCACAGAAAAGAATATGGAGCAAGAATAAAGAATTGTGAAGTAATTCTATTACACCTCCTCTTTAAATGCCAAGAAATGGCCATTTTATTGATCATTAAAGAAAGCTATTTTTTTCAGTCCTTGTTAATGGATTGCATAGGCTGTAATTAATTGTGTTCATAAATTCCAAGTTTTACCTGAAGGGAGATTAGATCTTTTAAAGCTCCATTAGGAATGCTTGGGATGTCGTTGCCATGAATCATGAGCAGCTCCAGTTTGGTAAGGCCTGCAAATGAGTTTTCTGATATGGACTGTATGCTATTAAACCTGGAGAATAAAGAAACAGTACACTGTTAGAATGCATACATGTAAGATCCACCAGTCTGCTTGCCCAGGTGCAAGTTAACTAGCTGGAAATTTTAAAGTTATATTGGCTCAGATCCTAAAGAACACCAATCTACCTTTGTTCCAATGAAATGCAGGGTCCAAAAGCTAAATGAAGCATTCTTTATGAGGCTATATTCGATTGGAGGCTAGTCACTGGAATTTTTGCTTTAACATTTACCATTTCAATTAACCAGTCATTGTTCTCTGTTGCTTTGTTTTTAAATTAAAAAAGCAATAAAAGTGACCTAAATTTTGATTGCTACTGACCCATATGTTTCCTCACTAAAATGCTTCTCAGAAGTGGCAATAATGAATGACATCTGACCAATTCTGGATTGACAAGAGAGGCTTTCAGAAGCACCATGCTGCCGCCTTTCAGGTAGTAACAGGCAGTCAGCAGAAAAAGAGACTCAAGAAGCAGCCTAGAAAATCTCATTTCATGATGCATCACAGGATGCCCTGATCAAAGATCATAGTCATTGGTACCTACAAAAATTCGGAATCTGAAAATATGTTTACCAGCTATATTTTCTTAGACTAGACCATCCATATCGTAGTTTATTCCCACTTCTGAGAACTTTAAAATTCAGTCACTAAAGACTCAGTTTTGAAATTAATGAGGGCAGAAATTGGAACAATGTATATTAACTTGGGGGAAGAAAATGCCAAACTATTCTGCTTCAATAGAATCTATTTTGAAAACATTGCAGACTTGCTTTAAGTCAACAGAGCAACTGATTTTACTTCGTAGAGCTATAGCTTTAAATGTTGAAACTCCAGAAAAATATGTGTGTATATGTGTATGTGTGTCTATAAAGAGAGAGAGGAGGAGGGAGAGGAAAAGAGAGAGACAGAGACAAAGAGGCAGAGAGAGACAGAGAAAGAGAGAGGGAGAGAGCGAGAGAGAGAGAGAGAGAGGGGAGAGAGAGATAGAATAGCGAGGTACTAAATTCCTCAAGGCTTTGTTTACAACTTGCCCCATTTTCCTGGAAACAGATGTGTTTAGTACTAGGCTACTAATCTTGAAACCAATAGGTTCAAGGGTACATAGTATTTCTCCTTTTCTTTTTCTTTTTAAGTTAATTAATTTATTTAACTTTTTACATTCATTTTCACAAAATTTTGGGTTCCAAATTTTCTCCCCTTTTATCCCCTTCCCCCCACCCCAATACACCGAGCAATCTAATTTTCCCTATCTCCAGTCTGCCCTCTCTTCTATCATCCCTCCCTTCTCTTGTCCCCATCTTCTCTTTTGTCCTGTAGGGCCAGATGACTTTCTATTCCTCATTAACGGTATGTCTTATTTCCTAGTTCGCTACTAGGAAACAGTACTAAACAGTTGTTCCTAAAACTTTGAGTTCCAAATTCTCCCCATCCCTCCCTCCCCACCCATTCCCTTTGGGAAGGCAGGCAATTCAATATAGGCCATATCTTTGTAGTTTTGCAAATGACTTAGATAATAGTCGTGTTGTGTAAGACTGACTGAATTACCCTCCATGCTATCCTGCCCCTCATTGTTTCTATTCTGTCTTTTGATCCTGTCGCTCCCTGAGTGTTGACTTCAAATTGCTCCCTCCTCCCATTGCCCTCCCTACCATTATCCCCTCCCCCTTGCATATCTCCTTCTCCCCCACTTTCCTGTACTGTAAGATAGGTTTTCATACAAAAATGAGTGTGCATTTTATTCCTTCCTTTAGTCGAATGTGATGAGGGTAAACTTCTTGTTTTTTTTTCTCAGCTCTCCTCTTTTTCCCTCCACTAAAAAGTCTCCTGCTTGCCTCTTAAATGACATATAATTTACCCCATTCCATTTCACCCTCTTTCCTCCCCCTACCTTTCTCTCTCACCATTTACCTTAATTTCTTTTAAGATATGGTCCCATCCTATTCAGTTCACTCTGTGCTCTCTGTCTCTGTATGTGCGTGCATGTGTGTATGTGTGTGGGTGATCCCACCAACTACCCAGATACTGAAAAGTTTTAAGAGTTACAAATATTGTCTTTCCATGTAGGAATGTAAACAGTTCACTTTTGGTAAGTCCCTTCTGACTTCTCTTTGCTGTTTACTTTTTCATGCTTCTTCTCATTCTTGTGTTTGAAAGTCAAATTTTCTTTTTAGCTCTGGTCTTTTCATCAAGAATGCTTGAAAGTCCTCTGTTTCATTGAAAGACTATATTTTCTCCTGAAGTATTATACTCAGTTTTGCTGGTAAGTGATTCTTGGTTTGAGTCCTAGTTCCTTTGACTTCTGGAATATCCTAATCCACACCCTTCGATCCCTTAATGTAGAAGCTGCTGGATCTTGAGTTAACCTGATTGTATTTCCACAGTACTGGAATTGTTTCTTTCTAGCTGCTTGCAAGATTTTCTCCTTGAGCTAGGAGTTCTGGAATTTGGCCACAATGTTCCTAGGAGTTTCTCTTTTTGGATCTCTTTCAGGTGGTGATCGATGGATTCTTTCAATACTTATTTTGCCCTCTGGTTGTAGAATGTCAGGGCAGTTTTCCTTGATAATTTCATGGAAGATGATGTCTAGGCTCTTTTTTTTGATCATGACTTTCAGGTAGTCCCATAATTTTTAAATTGTCTCTCCTGGATCTATTTTCCAGGTCAGTTGTTTTTCCCATGAGATATTTCACGTTCTCTTCCATTTTTTCATTCTTTTGGTTTTGTTTGGTGGTTTCTTGGTTTCTCAGAAAGTCATTAGACTCCATCTGTTCCATTCTAATTTTGAGAGAACTATTCTTTTCAGTGAGCTTTTGAACCTCTTTTTCCATTTGGCTCATTCTGCTTTTGAAAGAATTCTTCTCGTTGGCTTTTTGAACCTCTTTTGCCAATTGAGTGAGCCTATTTTTCAAGGTGTTATTTTCTTCAGCATTTTTTTGGGCCTCGTTTACCAAGGTATTGACCTGTTTTTCATACTTTTCTTGCATCTCTCTCATTTCTCTTCCCAGTTTTTTCTCCACCTGTCTAACTTTCTTTTCAAAATACTTTTTGCCTGAGCCCACCTGACATCCCCCTGGGATGTCTGGGATACAGAGGCCCCACCCTCCATGTCTTTCCCTGATGGTAAGAATATTTCCTTGTCATCAGAATTGAAAGGGGGGAACATTTGCACCCCCTCAAAGAAGCTCTCTATAGTCTTATTTTTCTTCCCTTTTCTGGACATGTTCCCAGCCAGTTACTTGACTTCTGAGATTCTTGTCCACCCCCGCCTAGATCCGCCCAGCCAGTGCTTGGGGTCTGAGATTCAAATGGGCTTTCCATGGCAGGCACGGCTGCTATTCAATGTGAGCTTAAGTTCTGGTGTTGGGGTGGGGGCAGGGTCGCCTCCCAGGCTCAGCTCCCTCAGGGGGTTTATGCAGAGACCTGAAGTTCTGCCTGCTGCTCGGGGAGTCCCAGGCCACCGTTGCTGCCTCTGCCGCTTCCTGCCCCTGCCTCTGCTTCCGCAGCTTGCTCCAGGGGCTGAGCCACGGAGACACCCCTCTCCCCTCTTGGCCAGCCCAGATGTCTCTCTCCCTGACCTGTAGCGTCTGTGGGTGGAGGGACCTTCCCGGCCGCCGGAGATTCCATCCCTGAAGCCTGCTCCCATCAGCTCCTCTTGGCCATGTGGCCAGGGCAGCGCTGGGGTGGGCTCCACTTTCCGGAGTGCGATGGACCCTGGAGACCGCTCTCCAGGGCTCTCTGGAATGGAAATCTCTTCCACTGTGTTTCTGCACAACCTGCAGTGATCCAGAACTTGTGGGGAGCTCTTCTTACATTAAATCCATGGGGTGTGGGTTTGGAGCTAGCATACGTGAGTCTTTCTACTCCACCATCTTGACTCCACCCCTCCATAGTATTTCTCCTTACAGTCAACATTAGAAAGAAACTTCTAGCTATAAAATTATGAGTACAGGAGACATAATCCCTAGCAACAAAACCATTCCCTGCTATAACTTCAATGACTTCAGAGGATCACTTTAATGTTCACATTATTACATAATATGCCCTTACCAAAAGAAAAAGAAAAAAAAAGATGGCATTATTATAATATCTGAACGGACAAGGTTTTCAAACACTCCTTTCTTAGTTATCTCAAACTCAAACTCTTCTCTAACAAAGGCAGGAACAGCCAAAACAATGTATACAATAAATATGAATATATTTGTGTGTTTCTTACAAGCATACACACAGAGAGAATATATATACAATATACACACACACACACATATATATGTGTGTGTGTGTGTGCATATATATCAAAGCCTCCATTTTTAATCACATTTCACACACTGATGTTGAACGTCCTGAATTCACTAAGTTCTCTATTCCCATTATGAGTTTCTATAGAATTTTCCTGAATAACTTGCAGATAGAAAGAATTGGTTAGCCAGAACTAAATCCATGCCAGTTAAGTATCATATTTATAGAATCATTGAATGTTGGAGAGTGGAGGGACTTTAAAAATCATCTAGTCTAATGTCCACAGTTTTCAGATTAAGCAAATAAACTCTAGTTGGGACATACAACTAGTTGGTAATAGAACCAAAATCATGGGATCAGAGAGTTAAGAGTTGAAAGAGATTTTAGTGGCCACTGAGTCTAACCCCTTCATTTTACAAATGAGAGAACTGAGGCACAGAGAGGTTAAGTGACTTGCCCAGGATCACAAGCAAGTATCTGAGGAAGGCTTAAATCCAGCTCTTTCTGACTCCAAGTCTAATACTTGGTCTCCTGACTATTAGACTAATAGTCTAGGACTGAAAGTAGTCAGGCAAGTATAGTGGGAAGGATATTAACACACAGTAGTTGGCAGAAGCAGATGTACCTATACATAATCCCTATCATGTGGGTGGAAACTATCTGCAGAGTATATAACAGGGAAGCCAGCCGCAAGGGATTGCTGCTGCTAATGGAAAGGCTAATCTTAACTCTCTGAGCTCCAGGTTGAATCTAAGTCAGCTAAGAATGAAGGAGGCAGTGAAACAAGTTCCTTCAATAAAGTCAGAGGTCAGGAAAATGTATGTACAAGTGTCTGCCCTATTCTTAGAAGTCTGGGTTTCTCTGCCTTAATACAAATGTTTCTATACCTCTCTGATGGCCTCATTTAACTCAGACATATAGGGCATAAATATTTGTTCACAATTCCCTTGAAAGAGTAGTTGCCAGATATTATTACAGGTTATTTCTATATGAGACTACAGAAGTTGAGATCCTGGGTTTCTACCTCCCCTCCATGAAATTATGCCTTTGATACTCAAGTACTATGACACTGAACTATTTTTTGTCTATTGAACATCTCCTTCCAGTTAGGCAATGACTTCAGTGGAGCCTTAGTGTCTGACTTTCAGCTTCATAAAGACATATTTCATTCTGGTAGAAAGAGTAGCAAGCATTTTAGGGGCCTGGATCCACGATTTTACTGTTGAAGGGAGATGCTTAGAAGAAAATACCTCTAACCAATTCAGAGAGGCCACTTTCCTATAATATATAAACTTAGGGAATGCCTAGAGCCATTGTGAAATCAAATGTCTTGCCCAGAACCACACAATCTGTATACGAATGAGGTGGGTTGTGAAATTAGGCTATTGTGTTTCAAAGGCCAGCTCTATGGTCACTACACCCTAAGCTAAAATTTATTTAAATAATATCCCTTACTTGATGAATTTAGATCCACAGACTCCTAATGTTTATCTTGGGAGTACCTTGTCTTTTATATCTGTTCTGCAGTATGGAGATTTCAATGAAATGCCCAGGAAATCAACGCGCTATCAGTTTGTATGAAACTTAACATCATGAAATTTAAGTAAGATAGAACCAATAAGAAGTCAAGCCCTCTCCTCCCCTGCCCAAGAGAGTCACCTTCTGAATTCTGTTTTTGCACTAGAAATCTTACGCAGGAATGGAGAGCCCTTGGCCCTGAGGCTACATGTGGCCTTCTAGGTCCTTCAGCGCAGTCTTTTGAGTCCAAGTTTTACAGAACAAATCCTTTTATTAAGGGAGTATTTTTCTGTGAAGTTTAGATTCAGACACAGGTCCACACTTGAGGACTTATATTATTCCTATAGGTTGAAATATAAACAAACTTGACAGCTACAACATTCTGTTCTAAAACCTGTGATCATAATTCTAAATCATAACTCACAACTCAAATGAGAGAGGTAGATTACCTCATCACACATTTTTCTTGAACTATTTTTTTTTTTTTTGCTGAGCTAAGTAAATTCAAGCAGGCTGAATATAACATTGTATAATAGAAAAACAGCACGCTGGATTTGAAGTCAGAGGAGGTGAGTTCATATCTTGGTTCTGCCACTAACCATCTGTGCCGCTTGAACAAATCACTTAACCTCTCCAGGTCTTAATTTCCTTATCTCTAAAGAGAAGAAGCTGGATTCATAGCCTCTAAATTCTGCTCCAGATCTAACAAACACCTATGACTAGCTATGATCAGTAGGATCACAGGATTATAGGTAAGTTTCTTTTCTAGATGATGTCATAGGTGTGTATGTTTTTTCCTTGGAATCCAGGTCTGTCTATGGGCAAGAAGAAAAAAAAAAGTATGCTCAAAGAAGGCAGGGTGTTATAATCAAGGTAGATGATAAATGAACATAAGGAAACAGAAGCAAAAGGCAAGGAGATCCCTGTGGCTGGTACAGTTGTCAGAATACCTGAGTTCACCATTTACTAGTCATCTGATCCATGGCAGCCCACTTAACATTTTAGATACTATTTATTTCTGCTGCTGCTGCTTAGTTGTTTCAGTTTTGTGTGACTCTTTGTTATCCCATTTGGAATTTTTTTTTTTTTTGGCAAAAATACTGGAATCGTTTGCCTTTTCCTTCTCCAGTTCAGTTTCTTTTTAAAAGATGAGAACTAAGGCAAACAGTGTTAAGTGCTTTGCCAAGGATCACAAAGCTACTGAGTTCTGAGGGCACATTTGAACTCAGATCTTCCTGACTTCAGGCCCCATGATTAATCCACTGAACCACTTAGATAGCTCCTCATCTGTAAACTGAACCACTTAGATAACACCTCATCTGTAAACTCATGGTGTTAGAATAAATGCTTTCCAGATTCCTTCTGCTTCAGACATGTTAAGATCCTGTAAGGTGTTATGCAGAAAGATACTGATTACTACATATATATATATATATATATATATATATATATATATATATATATATATATCTCATAAATAGTTAACTAATGAGATTTAGAAATATCAAGAAACTTGACTTGTGGCAACAACTTAATACCTTATTGTGCCCATTAAACTCTTTTACTTTTTCTTTCTGATAGACAGTCATTCTTGGCATTATGAATTTTAGAAGAACAGAGGACATATGTGAGACCATATATGTAATTATAGAAGTATGAGTTATATAGGATTTAAAATGAAAAGGATTTTCTTTTTGGAGGGGGATGGGGAAGAGGGAGACTAGATCTGTGCTTTCATGCATGTAGGAATTCCCAGTAATAAAACTCTCTCTATGGATTTGGGTTCTCATCTGCTCTGCCAGAGTTACCTAGGAGAACTGAGAGGTTATCTGACTTTCCTCAAGGTCACATAGGTAGTTATGTATAAGAGCAAGAATTAAGCACAGATTTTCATGATTCTATGACAACTAATTATTCAATCACATCTGCCAGATGATCATTTTAATAGACTTTATCAATAATTTATATTACTACATCTGCTCATTAGTATCTGAATATGTGGCACTTAGTTCTTGCTGAATGATTTGTCAAGTTTTGTTTTTGAAATAAAGTTTTTAAAGGCCAGCTTAAATTCTTCTTGACTATTTACTGTACCTTTCAGGCCTTTGTTTGTTTATCTGTCATATAGCAAGACATTATGCCACACTAAAAAAAGTCTGGGATGTTTTGTCAGAAGATCTGGATATAATAAATATAAGAAGTGACAGCTAATAATGTGTGTGACTATGCATAAATTATGGGGCAACTAGGTGGTGCAGTGGATAGAGTAGTGGACCTGAAGTCAAAAGACTTCTCTTCATGAGTACTCAACTCGCTGAGTTCAAATCTGGCCTCAGATACCTACTAGCTGTGTAACCCTTGGCAAATTCTCTGTTTGCCTCAGTTCCCTCATCTATAAAAAGAGCTGGAGAAGGAAATGGAAAATCACTCTGGTATCTTTACTAAGAAAACTCCAAATGGGGCCACAAAGGGCTGGACATGACAGAACAACAACAAAAAAAAAATGAGTAAATTGCTTAACTTCCTAAAGCCTTCATTTATTCATCTCTAAAATAATACTTTCTGTATCTTTGTCAGATGTAAATTAGACATAACACTGTACATGTTTTCTTATTATAATAGCAGAAATACCATCAAAGGAAAATTGACATGACTTGTTACTTGTAAGTTATATTTCCCCGTGGGTCTTTTAGCCCTGTATGTCCTCACAAACTTAGAAGGTATCTTAGAAATCATCTTAGGTCTTCATTTTACATGCAATGACCATGAGGATTGTTGATCTGACCCATGTTAGCAGAGGTATCAACCCCATCTGACATCATAATAAAATGTTTTCCCCTATGAAACATCTTCTCCTTAGTTTTAGTCCTATAGAGAGGGAATTAAAGGAAAAACAGAGACAATAACTGTTCCAGAAGACACTATATTTGAAAGAAGTCATTTTAGAAGGAAAGAGGTCAGGAATTCAGTAAAGAATGCTATATTGGAGTAGAGAATGCACTTTTAGTATGAATTGGAAGTACATGGTTTTCCAGAAATGTTAGGTTCAATTCCTGTGGTGCTCCCCTCTTTCATCTACTTTCTTCTGTCAGTGTATAAACCTATTTTGAAGGACCTAACCAAACATTAATTTTTGATAATCCACATTCTGGCCCCCAAGAAGAAGACCAAGGATTTCAATAGGCAACATAGATATATAAGCTAGAGTGAATCACCTTTATTCACAAGTACAGTGGCTCAGTGCAAGAGTGAGTACATTTGCCTTGGCCTGAAAGACAGTGTAATCTAAGGGACTAGATTCATTCATAGTCATGGAACCAAGGGTCAAAACTCTATCGCTTACAACCTGTGAAATCTGGGGAAAGTCATTTTGCCCCCTTTGAGTTCTAGTTTCCTCATAAAATAAGGGAGTCTAATCAGACAACCTCTAGGATCTCTTCCAAATTTCAATCTATGATCTCACTAACTGTGCTAAAACGGGGCATGTCAAGAACAACCCTGATGACTCCTATATAATTTTCCAGAAACTATTTTCAGGAGGAAGCAGAAAGTTGAAGAAGCTTCCAGATTGAAGTGATGGATGGGAAGATGTATTCAAATTCTAGAAAGATAAAAATTGCCTAGAAAGCAATCTGTGAACAAGGAGAGTGGGGCAAATTTTCTCTTTTCCTGATATAAAAAGGATATAATCATTTATGGCATTTATGGCAGGGCAATGTTGTCTACATAGGAAATCAAAGTTTCAAAACGCATAATTTATTATTTATGGGGCACTTAAGAAATTCTAGAAAGGTATCAAAAAAAGTTTGATGAAACCACTTCTGAAAAATAAAAAAGGCTAGTCAGGCAGACAAGAATCCCTTTTTTCCCCCTATATTTGGAAACTAATTTACAGGAGAGTCTTACAGAGCATCTTGTGTAGAAATAGAAGATGTCTCATTATACACTGCTTGAGTATGTTTTGTGCAGCTGTGTAGTAATATGACCTTTCCTCAGTATCCTGCCAATAACTTCAGCTTCCTCTTGAAAGTTTTAAAGCCTTCCAAACTACTAAAAAGACAACTCAGATTCTAAGTTTTGTATTCAGTAGACATCCATCTCTCCTTTCCTCTTCTTTGTTACATTTCACGATGCCATTTTTTCTCTTTTGGGGTATTCCTCCCTTCAAGATAACATCATAGTGGTTAAATTTAGTTATGGTAGAACAGAATTATATTCATCCTTTTTTTCAGAATTGTACATCTAGAAGCAATACATTTTGAAGCAATTCATTTCTCGAATTAAATGTTCACATTTCTACAATATTAACATAGGATTAAAAAATCTGGTTGCAATTCACTTTCAAAACAAACAAAAAAATACACAAACAAAACAAACTCAGCAGTGAGCTTCCACTTTGTTATCTTTGCTATTTTATGCGGAAAAGTATTCATAATATACTGCCCTTATTCAATATTTTTTTACCTGCTTCCTTCTTTCATTTCTAAATATTTATATCTGATGTTGAATAATAGTAATCATTGCTTTCTACTGGAGATGTAAATAAAAGTTTGACAATGAGAAAACTGAACTTATGGATACATTTGAAAAGGAAATTTAAGCTTGTGTTTGTAATAGGCTGAATCCTTGTCTTTTTGACTTTTCAAGGGCGGTTGTGAGAACAGACTTTTGTAAACTGTAAAGGGTTACAAAGGGTCAACTGTCATCACTATTATTATCTGATTTGCTAAGAACTCTAGCACATTCAAAGATCTGCTAGTATTTCATTAAAGGAGTCATATCCAATACTTCTTTAATTGTTTGAAAAGATTCAAACCACATGTCTCCTTACTTCCTCTCAACTGAGTCAGAAGGAAAATCATATAATTCTACCTTTCAATCATTGTTCACAAGAGAATCGCTTAGTTCTATCCTTTACTGGGTAACTTGCAGAATGGGCATTAATAAATGTTTACTAGTTATATTCCCAGCTACCTACATGGATGGAATAGCTCCTAAATAAGAAGGGCAGATAATCAGATCATGTGTAGATGAGAAGCAGAAGGAAGAGACAAGGAATCTGAGTCTCTTTTTCATCTATGTAAACCAAATTATGGAACTCATGTTCCAGAATGGGATTAAACAAGTTTTATCTCCCCTATGGGAAAAGTGAGCAACATGAACACATGTCAGATTCATAGAAATGGACATGTTTCCCAGAGTATGTTTGATCCCTGTCTGATTTTCAGGTGAATCAAACCATGAGAAGTTCCTACACTGTTATTAAGAATAGTATTACATGATCTATTGCCTCAGACTGGAAACTTTTCCTTATTAGCTTGACTTTCTTTTACTGTCTCACTCTACTGTTTCACCTATGACTGTTGAATCTAATTATACTCTCTTTAATATTATTGCATATTTAAATTGTACTTCTATAATTATAAAAGTTATAACTTCCTTTAAAAATTACAGCACTTCATTTTCAAGAAAATAATCCAACAAGGAAGTTTCTCAGGCATTTATTTTCCTATGTTCTGAAATTTCTGAATTATCTGCTATATTTCCATAGTTAAAAGGATCCCAGAATTTATGATGAAGAGACAACTTGTAAGCAAAAATAATAAAAGTAAAATTACAACAGCAAAATTCAAAAGGAGGAAAAAATAAGAGTTCAATTTGGTGTAATACATAGAAATACTCATAAAAGAGGATTTTTTCAAGTAGTTATAAATTAATATCAACATTTTTATGTCAATACCAAGTACCTAGATGACTTTTAAAAAGCCGCAGTGTTGCATTCATTCTTTTCACTATCCTAAAATATTTTCAAAAGGTTACTTATGTCATCCCATATTTAAAGAAATTGACAGAATCTACTTCAATTTCTCAGAATCATTAAGACAAAACCAGATCTTTATAATTGATATTGGCAATAAAACGTCTTACCAAATTGAGGTTGGTAGGAAACATCCTTATTTTTAGATCTTGTGAAACCAAGTTTCACACGAGAAGTAATTATGGTTGATTTTATGAAAGCACAGAATTTAACATAAAACCCTCCCTCTTATTCCCCACGTATATTTAATCATTCAGATGTTATTAAGAAGGAAAATATACATATTTTTAAAGTTCTTAGAAAATTGTGGTACAAACCCCAAATTGATTCTTTCCACATGCTTAGAAATCCTTGCTGGCACTGAAGCTAAAGATCGAAATGTGCAGTGAACTTCTGTAGGAACATAGCATGCACATGGGTGAGGGCATGCAAGTGAATCCTGAGGATGTCCCCAAAACAGGATCAGCACCACGGATAGTGCCTCCAAAGTTGCCTTCTGCATCTTGTCAAACTTCATTATTTTTGGTACCTGTTTTATAACAATGATAATGGTGATGAGATAATATTAACAAGAACAATAATAAATATGCTTTTAGTTTTGAAATGCAATTGGTTTCTTTTTCTAAAACTGTTTTCAAAGCTTTATTAAACTAAGACTTTCCTAGACTTCAAATAGTACATGGGTGTTTAGCACCCTTATGTCATTTCAGAAAAGCAACATATATTTTAACTTTCTCCTTATATTTTGTTTTATATCCCACAAATTCAGAGTAGTTACTTTTTAAATTACTTTGTATAATCCTCAAATTTAAATATGATCCTCTCTTACACAAAAAGTGATTTACTACTACAACTCTCACCTTCACAAAAGAAATTTCATTTCTTCTACTCACTAGTGATTTCACTGATATATTTTTAAAATTTTCAACATCATTGGTAATAATTGATAAAGTTACCCAGGGGCAAGTTCTTCCTGTCAAAGAGTTTCTTAAACATCTGTGGTTATTTTCATCCTTTCATGACATTTCCAGCTATCAACCAATAAAAACCTTACTAGGATTGGAAAGACATTATTTTCACAAGATTTTTGTTTTAATAAGACCATTCTTTTCACCAAAGGAACCATATGCACTATTTCATATCAGAGGTTGCTTGTCAAGGGACATTATAGTGTGGCTGGCTGTTTGGGGTCCTCTGTGGAAACTTTTATGAGAAGAATAGCAAAGAGCTATCTTTCTCAGAATTTCATGAGTGGAAAGGTCTTCAGAGACCAAGGACATTTAAAAGAGCAACAGGACTGGGTACATTAAAAAATCATTAATAGAAATACTCAGGGAGTTACTTTTCATCTTTCACTCAACAACGTACCTTTTGGAAATACAGTGGTCTATTACATTACACTTAATTTTTTAAATTAATGTTCCTATTTCTTTTAAGATAGGTGTTGCTTTAAGTTAAAATAGTTGTACTTCATACAGAATAAAAACAAATTTTGTATATGTATTCCCCAATCTCCTTGAAAACTGTAAAATCCACAATAGATAAATGACTCTCCCCACCCACCCTTACCACTTGGAACAAAAGAAAACAAAACAATACAGAAATTAGAAGGGGGAGGGAAGAATTAAATGATCTAGGAAACTACATTTGCTCCAAACTCAGTTTCCCATCATAGGCATGGTGAGGAACAAGAAAAGCTGTTTTATACAGAGGGAATAGTTCAATATAGTTCTTTAGAGGTAAACTTTTGGCACCACCTCAGGGGAAGAGTTTCTACTCTGACCAGAGTAGTTTACTACTGTAAATAGTCCCTTTGCTACTCACATCTGACACAAATAGTAGTAGCCTTTTTTTGAAAGGGTACTGCTAACACATCCAACGTTTTTCTAATATGCTGGCTGTCTGACCAAAAGAGGAAGGCAAGCCAGTTGTTGTTCATTTCAAGCTTCCTGCAGCAGTGACTCCCACACTTTACCTATTTTTCTCCTCTCTTCTGCCTGTCTTTCCTCCCAATCCTCTTTTCCCCTTTGGAGAACTCAAGGGAAACCGACCGTCTGGCTAGCTAGAATCCACAGGGATGTCACTGGACTTCGGTTCCAGGCGGGGGTTGGGGGTGGAGGGGAAGAACTCAGAACCCGGGGCAGTAGCTGCACATCCCGGGTCTTCAGCCAGTTTCCAAATCTTCTTGGTGGTTCTCTGGAGGCTGCTCCAGACTGCACCACTAACCAGAGACAAATTGGGGCGGGGAGGGAATGAGTCAAACTTCCTTTCTCTCAGGGAGGCGAACAATTTATTTGGGTCGGCCTGCTCTCTCCTCCTGGACGAGCTCCAGATCCTATGCTCTCGTGCGCAAAAAGCGCAGCGCCATAAATTACGCTAATACTAATAACAGGGCAGCCTGAGGCGGGCTCTCCAACAGCTTCTCTCTCGGATTGACGCCAGATCTCATCCTCCCTTTAGGGCATGCTGATGACTTCCCCAGCTTCCTTCTCTGAAGCGAGAATAATCGCAGGAGCTTTAGTTTCTGCGTCGCGGAACTCATAGTCTGGGTTTTAGCTTACTTTCCTCTCTAGGGTTGAAATTTTGACCTCGGGGGGAAGAGAACGGAGATTGAGGGTGGGGGTGGGGAATGGGGATGCTCTCAGGGTTTGGAGAGGGCAGTGGAAAGTGGGCGAGTTGCATCTTCCTTTCTCCCTCTCTTGGCCATTTCAAGGGTAAATTCTGCCCCACCTGGAAACCCCATTGATAGTTCTCTAGCGTCTCAGAGCAAGAGAGCATTATATATGTCTATACAAAAGTGTGTGTAAAGTTACACACACACAGGCACATCTATACACATTTATGCATATGGATATAGCTATCTCTATTTGTATGTGTATGTACATAGTCAGTGCGCAAAGGGATCTTGGAGGCTACAGAGCTTTGTAAGACCTGATTCAAATCCAACGTCTCTGGAGACACAACTGTTCTCTGTTGCAGTCAGTATATACCTTGCAGAGTTTGAGGATTTTAACTAGCCCCAAAGCTTATAAAAGAAAAATAACTGGAAGCAGTTAAAACTGAGTCTTCTCCCTGGCCTCCCAGATTTCTTCCAGGGATAGTACATGGACAACCCGAAGACTTTCTTCCCTTTCTTCCTTTTTATCTTCCTTTCACTACCAAGATTAAGCCACTTTGATCACTGTACTTATGCATTTCTCCTTTCCTAACCAGCTGGAAAATGTGTGAGGAATGGAGAAGGAGGTATGAGGAAAGCCCCCAACAGTCACATTTACCTGCAGTTTGGAAAAGCGAAGTCCCACACATCAGTCTGCAGATCCCATCTTCTTCGAACGGTGCCAGGAGGCAAAAGCTAGGAACTCATGGAAAAGACTTGTGGAATGAGTGCTTTCCACGAATTCTGGGCTCCTGGGCTTTTTATTCCACAGCACCAGCGTTTTCCAAAGTCCACGCCTCACCACCACCTCCACCCTGCCCCACCCAAGGGGGAGACAATGCCACGAGCCAAACGTCAGGGACCCTTTCGCTGGCTGGGCTCTGAGGTCACCCTTCTGGACCCCTCTTCATCTTGCCACATCCAGAAGGGAGAAGAATGCAAGCATCCCTGCTCTAAAGTTTCACTTACACAGCTGAAGTAACATCAACAAGTGGCAATGACAACAACAAAGATGCCCTTTTGAAGTGTATTCCGTTTTTTTTTCCCAGAGAAAATCCAGAAATCCCAGCAGGGGAGGGAGAAATGAGAGGAATTCAATCGGAGTCCCTTCAGAAAGTCTGCTGCTTTGCCCAGAGCTCTTTTCCCAGAAGTGTTGGAAACTCTTTTTTCATTTAAGGGCAGAAAGAAGTAACAAAGTTTTCACTCCTCCATGAAGGAGTGAGTTTTCTCTGGCAGACAGCTCAGAGCCCGTGTGCAGGCAGGATCAGACTCCTCCAAACTAGCATAGGGAGAGCAAGATTGAAGTCTTGCAATACGAGACTGGCCCTCCCTCCTTTCCTCCCTCCTCCTCTTCTTCTTACTTCCCCCTCCCATTTTCTCTGCCGGTGAGGTTGAAGTAGGAGTACAGTAGTCCTGATCTCTTCTCCTAGGGTAGGAGAATCCTAGGGATGATCCCACTGGCATTGAGGGAATTATCTGCAAGGAAACTGAGTTTCCTATGGGGAGTAGGTGAGATGACTTTGGGAGGGAAGAAGAGAGGAAAAAATAGAAAAAAAAAGATGTACTTTGTGCCCATTATCCCAGTCCCCAAGGGAATAAAGGTGGCTACAGGTATAATTTCTGAGAAAAAGAGTACAGAAGAGACAAAAGGGGTAAGAGGTGAAATCTGTCACTAAGAGAGCTTATTGTCTACAGGAAAGAGTGAAAATCAGGAAAAAGGAGGAAGTGGGTAAAAGGTGGGTAAAAGGAAAAGTCACCATTTGTTTCCTTTATGGTGTCCACAGAAATCAATCAATAAATCAAACAAATACTTAACTTGAGTGCTTCTTATGTGTCCATAGTTTGATGATCTCAGTGGCCCTGTGATCTGTTTCAGAAGGTAGTCCCTTCACTGGTGCAGGTCACAATCTATACACATATTCTTTTCCTATGCAGTCTTGTCCAGGTCCTCAAGTAAACTCTCAACATGCCATTCCCCGTGGATGTGCAGGAGCCTCCTATATCTCAACATTGTGACTATCTCAATGGAGACATCTCACATTGTTCTGTATTGTGGCCAGTCATTTCTCATTCTGAAGACATTTTTATGGCACATTTTTCTGTGCAATTTCGCATTGTTGGTATAGTCAATGTATCAAAAATGTGTGTATATAATTGGATTGCCCTTTTGAAGGGAGGTATCACAGTGTAGTTGATCATTTGATGGTCATGAGAGGATCTGGATTTGAACTTCACTCCTTATACTTGCTAGCTGTGAGTCACTTAACATTCCTCTGGGGCTTAGTTTCTTTACCCAAAAGGTGGAAATAATTATCTTAATTCCCATCTCATGAGATTTTTGTGAAAGTCAAATAATCTGACAAGATTTTTTAAAAGTAGAAATCTGCTCCTATCTTGTGTGAGGTCTGTGGGGAGAGATACCTTATTTCCTCTTTGATTTCTCTCAGGAGTTCCTAATGTAGCTTTTACTCAGGTATTTGTGAAAACAAAACAATGTATGTAGTTTTATGGTTTCTGAAGATAGAATGAAGGAGAGGTACAAAGTTCTTGTGCTTCAAGATGGGAGCAGATAGCAAGGTAGCAAAATAGCAGAACTGATTTCAATCATAGATGAAATTAAACAAACAGCTTTGGAGACAGGCATCTCTTAATTGTATCTCCTACAGAAATAAATATCACTGATCCCTGTTTGTCAGAAGTAAATGGTACTTCTTGACATTTCTGTTGCCATTTTATCTCTTTGTATCGCTACAATCTATGAAGCAAAATGTATCTGCAAGGCTGACATATGATTCACCTCTCAAACTTCCAACACTTTCAAAAAAACAACAGTGAATTTAAATTTGGAGAATCTAAATTCAAACATCTGCTGTGCTACCTTTGTGACCTTGGATTAGTCATTTAGCAATCATAAAAATGTCCTGCAGTTTAGTTCCCTCATTTATGAGGATTTGAACTTAATGATCTGTAAGATTTCTCCAGCTTTAAATCCATGAATCCATTGACCAAGGTAGTTAACATTTTTTTGACCTTACGCTGCTATAGGTTTACTTAGAAAAGGATATAATATTTAAAACAACCTTTCAGTTTAAAATATTGTTTTTTTTGTTTGACTATTATTTCTCATTCTCTTTTGTTTGCTCGTTATCCAAGTCATTCATTCTAATTGTGGCTACCCTTCAATATTTTGTCCTGACCCCTCTTCTTTTCTCCTACTACACTATTTCAGTAGGTAATCTCATCAAATCTCATTAATTCAATTATTATCTCTACATCCACGATGATTGTAATAATAGCTAATATATGTATATATAAATATATTTTTGCATACATATATCTTTTTTTGAGATATTTTACAGATATGGCTTTGTTTGGTCCTCACAATAAACCTGGGAGGTTCATATTGTTATACTTATTTTACATTTGAGGGAAGCAAGAGAAACAGAGACAAGGTGACTTCCCTAGGATTGCACAGTTATTAAGTATTTGAGGCAGGATTCCAATTAGGTCTTCATGACTCAAGATCTATTGCTTTGTTCACTATACCACACAGATCTATACTGCCTGACCTCCGGGCTCCCGTCTCAATCTGCTTATTGGACGTCTCCACTTGCATGTCTTATGGAGAAATTAAATGTAGTACGTCCAAAACTGAACTCATTATTTTTTCTCATGGATCATCCCTCCTTCCAAATTTCCCTAATAATTTTGAGGACACGCTCATCTTTAGTGTTATCCAGACTCCTAACCTATGTGTCATCCTTGACTCCTCTCATATTCAATCCATCCTTTTGCTGTTGTTCAATCATTTTCAGTCATGCCCAACTCTTCATGACTCCATTTGGGGTTTTCTTTGCAAAGATACTGGAGTGGTTTGCCATTTCCTTTTCCAGATAAAGAAACTGAGACGAACAGGATTAAGTGACCTGTTCAGGGTCAAACAGGTAGTAAATTCCTGAAGCCAGATTTGAACCCGGGAAGATGAGCCTTGTTGACTCTTGGTCTGACACACTATCCACTGTGCCACCTAGCTGCCCTAATCCATTCCTAAGTAGTGTCATTTCTACCTTTGCAACATGACTCTTACATGGCAACTAGGCAATGCAGTGGATAAAGCACTAGTCCTGGAGTCTGGAAGCTATTTTTGTCATTCAGTCTTTTCAGTTATGTCCAACTCTTCACGACTCCATTTCGAGATTTTCTTTGCAAAAATACCATTTTCTTCTCATTTTACTGATGAGTAAACTGAGGCAAACAGGGTTAAGTGACTTGCCCAGAATCTTACCGTTACTAAGTATATGAGGTCAGATTTCAACTCTGGCTTTTGTGATTCCAGGCTTGGCCTGGGAAGACCTAGGGGCTGAGGTGTCTGGAAGATGAATTTAAATCTAGCCTCAGATATTTACTAGCTGGTAACCTAGGCATATTGCTTCATCTCTGTCTGCCTCAGTTTCTTCAACTGTAAAATAGGGATAATAATAGCACCTACCTCTTGGGTTTTTGTGAGGATTACATGAAATGATATCTGTAAAGTGCTTCACAAAGTATCTTCCATATCATAAGTACTTGATAAATGATTGTTTGTTTCCCCCTTTCCTCCTCTTGTGTTGCTACCATCTTGGTGTAGACCCTCATCACTGTATACCTTGACTATTATAAAAGCATACTGGTGGGTCTTCCTGCTGCAAGTCTCTCAACACTCCACTCCATCTTCCACTCAGTTATTAAAGTAGTATTACAATATAGATCTGATCAAATCACTGCCCCACTCAATAACCTCCGGTGTCTTCCTATTACCTCCAGGATCAAAGAAAAAATCCTATGGATTTTAAAGGTCACAATCTAATCCCTTTCTACCATTTCAGTGTTTTTACATCTTATTTTCTTCCACATAATCCAGTACCCTGACCTCCTTGCTGTTCCTCACATAAGACAGTAGTAAATCTCCAGACTCCAGGCATTTTTCACTGGCTGTATCTCATGCCTGGAATGTTGCCACTTCTTGTCTTGACCTCATAGATTCCCTGGCTCCCTTGAAGTCAGAGTTAAAATCCTACATTTTGGAAGAATGCACACTACTGCTTTCTTTTTGAGATTATATGGAATTTATCCTTCATATACCTTGTTTTTACATACTTTCATAGTGGTCTTAATCATTAGATTGTGAAAGAAAGGTAACAGAAAGTTCTTTCCCTCAATTTCCTCACAATCTAATGGGAAAAGACAACACATAAAAGGAATTTGGGGTGGGATAGCAAAACTGACAATGTGGGGTGAGTGTTAGGGAGACATGATGAGGTACAGAAGAGTTGAGGTACTTTGGAAATTATGAGCTAGGTGTGCTGGATGCTCTCCTTACATGGAGAGTCCAGGAGGTACTCTCCTCTCTCTACCATGTGCCTTCTCCAACTGGAGGGAGAGAGGGGCCCCAGGGGCAGGGAATACTATAATCAAGTAGAGTTACATTACAAAGGCAATATATGATTTGGTCTTTTAAAAATGTATAACATCTAAATTGGTAGAGATATAAGACGATGGAATCCTAAGCAAGGAATAAAGATAGTGAATAGAGAAGCAGTGTGTGAATTCTCAACATTCCAAGAAGGCCAGGTTGGCTGGAGCAGAAAGCACATGAAGGAAACTGATGTGCGATAATAATGGAAGGGTATGGTTTTACTAATGAAAATCAAGCCAAAGAAAACGTATTACCATCTACCTTTGTGCTGTACTTAACGACCTTGTGGTTGAACTCCCAATATGCATTGCCCTCGCTTTGAGAGTGTGAGCTCATTAAATCAGGGATTGTCTTGCTTTCCTCTTTGTATCCCCAACACTCAACATAATGTTTCCCACGTAGTAAGAATTTAGCAATCGGCTGTTCATTTATTCATTTAATAGGGTTAGATCATCAGGCTGTACATACCAAGTTAAGGAGTTTGGACCCAGGGAACAGGCAATAGAGAGGCTTTGAGAGGTTTTATTTAGTGATGTGATATAACCTGGGGTTTAGGAAGATTAATCTGGCAGCACCGTATAGGAGGGATTGGAAAAGAAATTGTCTGGAAGCAAGATCAGTTAGAAACTATTCGTTTAGATGACAAGTAAGGAGGTCCTGACACAGGACAGTATTATAAAGAATAGAGAAAATCAATAGCAGGGACCTAGGGGGCTCAGAGAGATCAAGGGATAAACTTTGGGCAACAAAGCTACTAAGTGTCAGTTACAATTCAAATCCAGGTCCCTCTGAACTCCAAGATCTTTCCACTACACCACACTGCCTATCCCATATTAGACACATATGCTTAAGTCTAGGCAAAGTCGAGAGTTAGCTTGCCAAATTTCTCGATTATATTATCAGGAGCTCTTGTTTTATTTCTTGTTTAGAAACATGCCTATCCCTCTACTAGATTTGGAACCACATATACATGTCAACTTTATCTATTGCATTTATTACTTGGTCTACCAAAGACAAGTATAAAGATGGAAACTTTTTTTACAAGTGTCTGTGGGGCTATTCCCTTTCATTAGAATCCTGCCTGTACTAAATGCCCCTACCATTTGTCAGTAGTTTGATAGCATGCAGTCTTATAAAGACCTATAAAATGAAATGACATAACTGGGAAACTATTGTTCTCTAAATACACTTCTCTGCTGTGTGTTCACAAGCATATGGTTGTATGTTCTCCAGCTCAGTGTTTCTTTGTTTCTTGTCTGCCACTTGACTGAGCTCCCATTGTGAATTGTACCACCCAACTTCAATGATCACTGTTCTCTCCTTGCATGTGGCGAGAGAAATTTCTTCCCCAACACAACAGGAGTCATCTATGCCATCAGATGGCTGCTCAGGTCTACTGTTTTTGAAATGGAGGTGGGAAGAAGTAAAGATTTAGCTTATTTAACATCTTGTAAATAAAAGTATTTATGGGACAGTCTCATTGTGCCTGTGTTCTTTTCCTCCTCCAATCCCTCCCCTCAGCAATAAAACTGAGAAGTGAAAATCAGATGAAGACTAAAGCTACATATAGTTATCTGGCATGCAGCTTAGCAGCTCCTTGAGACCTCCATGTTCTACATTAGACAATTAGTTATACTAGACTCCACTGAGGCTATAGTAGTCATGTGACTCTTTTAGTTAGTAGTGATTGTAAATGTGGCTCCAGAGTCACATAACTGTAAGTACTTCTGCTTTAGGATCTTTATAATCAGGTGAATACAGATTCATATTCCTATAAAAGTTTGAAAAAAAAAAGCAGCTTGGCTGAACAGGAAATCCCCACTCAACACTCTGGGGTTAGCCTCACAAGGAAATCTCACGAGGAGAGTAAGAGCAATTGCCAATATAGTCCTAGATGATCAGAAACAGATTTTTAGAAATATTCAGTTCTATTCAATCTTGACCCTCTTTGCGGTAACCTTAAATAATGATATAGGCCACAGATTGTTGAAAATGAGAGGTTGAGTCTAACTGTGGATATCTGGCATAATCAACTAAAGGAACTGTATTCTAGGCGAGTAGTTCTCAATTATTTATAGTATGAAAAACATTTTTTGATATAAACATTTTGTTTATTCTCCATGTGAAATACTATTGGTATTTGTTGACTGAGAAAATATGACCCCAAAATTATGATTAGTCATAACTATGTCACCATATAATTGAAATGTTTCAAGGGATAGAGAGGTCCCCACTCCTTGGATAAGGGACGGCTTCAGGGGAAAAGTATGTCACACTTGGAATTCTTTTGTGTATGGGCTGAACTAGCTGGTGACCAATTTCCTTTCCAAATTTTCAGTTGTCTGAAAAATTATAAATACACACACACATATATATATATATATGAACCCACATATAGGCTAGCCTATAGAAGTTTGTTTACTTACTAATTTGCATATACATTTAAAGAACGCTTGAAAAACTCTGATTCCCTAGAGATCTTTAGCCCATTTTGTTCTGATTCTTTCACGTCATGTTAAAATAGGAAAACAGAATATAAAACAATCAGTATTATACGTTGAGAGGTGTTTTTTTTTAATTCCCAAGTATAACTTGGCTGTTTATATAGGATAACACTAACTAATGAGAAAATATTTTTAAAATTAATCATTTCTTAGTATCCCATAGGAGAAACTTGTTACTTTAGTTAAAGATCAATAAACATTCACTAAGTATCTACTATATGCAGCTATTGTGCTAAGTATTGGGGATATAAATAAGGAAAAGAAAGACAGTCTGCTGTCAATCTAATGGGGGAAGACAATACAAAAGGGAATTAAAAATGGGTATCTTTTGGGGAATGATGTTCACAGAAGGAAAAACAAGCAAAGAATCTGATGAAAATGAAAAAGAAAATGATGCTCAGAGAGGAGCTTATAGCTCTGCCCTCCAGCCCTCCAATCTGAAGGAAGAGGCAAGTGGGGATACCAATGATATGTTGAGTATCAGAGTTGGATCAACTTACAGATGATGCAATTTCAGGTTGTGAGTTTATGCTCTAAAAGGCATAATGTTCCTGAAGTTGAAACCAAGTAGACAGAGTAGCTTAGGGGGAATGCAGTAGTTTTGCTCTATTCAGCTCCACTTTAAAAAATAATAATAATGCTTACTGAATTCAGCCAAAACAATTTAGAGTGTAGAAAATGGTCTCTGTGGTATTTAGGTACACATAACAACTATAATCTATTATCTATCTATCTGTCTGTCTGTCTATCTATCTGTCTGTCTGTCTGTCTACCTGTCTATCTATACGTCTGTCTATCTGGCTCTGTCCATCTGTCTGTCCGTCCATCCGTCCGTCTGTCCGTCTATCTATCTGTCCGTCTATCTATCCGTCTATCTCTCTATTTATCTGCCTGTCTGTCTGTCTATCTGTCTGTCTAAATATCTGTCTGTCTGTCTATCTGTCTGTCTGTCCATCCATCTGTCTGTCCATCTATCTGTCTATCTGTCTGTTCGTCTATCTGTCTATCTATCTATCTATCTATCCATCTATCTATCTATCCATCTATCTATCCGTCCATCTGTCTATCCGTCCGTCCGTCCATCCGTCCGTCCGTCCATCCGTCCGTCCGTCCATCCGTCCGTCCATCCATCCGTCTATCTATCTATCTATCTATCTATCTATCTATCTATCTATCTATCTATCTATCTATCTATCTAACTACTGACCTGTCACTTTTATATTGCACTTTCCTCACAACTATCCAGTTAGGTGGTAAAAGTTTTACAGAGACTGAAATAGATAAAATTAAATGTTCAGGATGAACATAGGTTTGCGGGCTCATTTTACTGAGAACTATCATGATGATGAGCTTAACATAAGGGGCAGTGGGACAAAGGTCGCTCATTATAGTAGCACAAGAAGGCAACATACATCAGAATAAATGAGAAATAACAATATATCCTTTTTGGAAATGCCTTGGTGAAAATGGTTCTGACCACTAAAGTGGGCAAACCATGTGTCTATATGAAATTATTGAAAGATATGAAAGTGTTTATAACATGCCAGTAATATTCCCATGACAAAATCAGAAATGCGCCTTTCTAGCTATAGACAAGTGCTTTATACTGCTGTTTATTAGTAAGTCATTTAGCTCCAAGTCACATAAGTACATAGAACAGATTAGAAACAGGTGGCAGATTCGAGGCAGAGAAGAGGAACTGGTGCTGGAGGACAGAGCACCTGGTTACAGTTCCAAAGTCAAGAGGAGTGCTAGTACTTGCAGCTGCAGAAGAAGAGGGGTCCTAGCTGATTAGAGCAAAAGAGAGAACAGCGACCACAGGTTTCCTTGGATCATACCATCTTGGATGAACCAAAAACTTTTTGAATTCCAGAACTAGCTCTGAAAATAGAATTATAGCACAGAAATATTCACAAATGAGTTAATTCCTAAATTCAAATTAGATGAAATAAGATTAGATATTAAGGAGTTATTTCAATCTAAAGAGAAATGAACTGAGGAAGCTAAAATTGTTAAAAATCAAAACACAAACTCTAGCAAGTTAATAATAATTGAGTGTCAAAGTGATAAGGTCACAATTTTTATTTTTTAAAAGAAAATGGACATATTTAGAAAGGAATTTTGAAAAGTAAGTATCAAGAAAATAGGCCCAAGATGGCAGGGTAGAAGCATGAATGGATTCAAACTCTTCCAACATTCTCCCCAACACACATACAAAACTTTAAAATAAAACCTCCGATCAAATTCGGAGTGGTCTACGTCAACAAAAGCCAGGGTGAGATATTTTCCCAGTCTAAGATAATTTGAGAGGTCAGCACGAAAGGTCTATATTACTGGGGTAGGGACTGACCTGGAGTGCACATAGTTTCAGCAACAGGGGTGAGGCTTGGAAGTAACTGTAACACTGGCACCAACAACTTCAGGAGCTCTCAGACAAGAGACAACTGGTTAGGGGAGCTTTTTCTGGCACTATGTACAGATGGGGCTGATTGGAAACTCTATGGCTCATAAACGTTTCTGGGTAGCAGTTCCAGGTCAGAGAGGAGTGCTTGTGGTCAGTCACAAGGGAGCAGAGGCCCTGGTGGCAATTTCAAGGCAGAGAAGAGGCATTCATAGTGGAGAAAAAAGCATCTTCACAGTTCCAAGGCCAAGAGGAGTGCTAGTACTTGAAGCTGCAGAGGAACAGGGGCCCTAACTGGGTAAACATTAGAGCAAAGAATAAGAAAGCAGTGACCATAGCTCTCCTTGAATCATACCACCTTGGAAGAATTAAAAACTTGTAGAATTCCAGAACTAGCTCTGAAAAGAGCAATATGAACAAGCCCAAGGCTTTGGACATTGCCTCCCTACACTCAGGTGAACAGAGCCCAAAGGTGTAAAGAACAACAACGAAGAACTTGACCATAAAAATCTACTACAGTGTTAGGGAAGACCAAGACACAAACATAGAAGAAGACAACAATACAAAAATAGCAACAAGCAAAGTCTCAAAGGAAAATGAAAATTAGACATGAACTGAATAAGAATTCCTTGAAGACTTAAAGAAGGAGATGAGTGGCAGATGAAAAATTATGAAAAGAAATGAGGCTGTTGAAAGAAAACTATTAAAGGAGAATTAACTGTTTGGTTTAAAAAGGTACCAAAAATACTGAAGAAAATAACCTCTTAAAAAAAAGAGAAGTGATCTGATATTAAAAGAGGCACACAAATTCACTAAAGAAAAGCAGAAAAATTAAAAGCAAGTAGGCCAAATGGAAAAGTAGTTCTTCAACTAGATAATTCTGCCTCTGTTAATTGGGAATTATAGATACTCCTTTACTTAAAAGTGTGATTTTGGGGCAAGTCCTTTAACTTCTGAAGTTTATTTTCCTACTCTGTAAACCTGGAATCAGGATACTTGTACTGCCTACCTCACAGAGTTGTTGTGATATAGCAATGAGAAAACCTCTGAAGAGTACTTCAGGTATAAAGCTCTATATAAATGCAAACAATGATTATTTTTATTATTGTGAGACAGTCGAGTTACAGAAAGACCATAAAGAACATTTTGAGAAAGCAAAGATTAAATTTCATTCAGTATATTTTTTCTTTCTTTTGTTTTTTAAGTTATTTTATTTGTTTTCAGTGTTCTACAATCACTTCCATATGTCTTAGATCTTTTCCCCTTCCTTCCCCTCCTTCCCCTGTCTGTCGCCTCTCCCTCCCCAAGATAGCATGCAATCTTATATAGGTTCTACACATACATTCCTATTAAATACATTTTCACCTTAGTCATGTTGCATAGAAGAATTAAAATGAATGGGAGAAACCATACAACAAAACAAAACATAATAGAAAAGAAAATGATCCACTTCATTCTGTAATCCAATTCCATAATTCTTTCTCTGGATGTGGAAGGCATTTTTCCTCAGGGTTCATTGGGAATTTTTAAAGTCCTTCTATTGAAATGTAGTACTAAGTATACCATAAAAATTCCTCACATACTGTGATTGTTGTTGTATACAAAGTTGTCCCAGTTCTGCTCCTCTAACTCAGCATCAGTTCACACAAGTCTTTCCAGGCCTCTCTGAAGTCTTCCTGTTCTTTTTCTTCTTGTTCCATTTCTTATAGCACAATAGTATTCCATTGCATTCACACACCACAATTTGTTCAGCCATTCTCCAATTGATGGCCATCTCCTTGATTTCCAATTTTTGGCTGCCACAAAGAGAACTGCTATAAACATTTTTGTACAAGTGAGTCCCTTTCATATTTCTATTATCTCTTTGGGATACAGTTCCAGAAGCAATATTGCTGTGTCAAAGGGCATGCACATTTTTGTAGCCCTTTGAGCATAGTTCCAAATTACTCTCCAGAATGGTTGGATCAGCCCCATAGCTCCACTAACAATGAATTAGTGTTCCAACTCTCCTACACCTTCTCCAACATTTATCATCTTCCTGTTTTGTCATGTTAGCCAATCTGACAGGTGTGATGTGGTACCTCAGAGTTATTTTGATTTGTGTCTCTCTAATCAATAATGATTTAGATAATTTTTTCATATGATTATAGATACTTTTAATTTCTTCTTCTGAAAACTGCCTGTTCATATCCTTTGACCATTTATCAATTGGAGAATGACTTGTATTCTTGTACATTTGACTCAGTTCTCTATATGTTTTAGAAATGAAGCCTTTGTCACAGATACTAGTTGCAAAAATTCTTTCCCACTTTTCTGCTTCCCCTCTAATCTTGGTTGCATTGGGTTTGTTTGTGCAAAAACTTTTCAATTTAAGTTAATCAAAATTGTCCATTTTGCACTTCATAAGGTTCTCTATCTCTTGTTTGGTCAAATATTTTCTCCATTTTCCATAAATCTGACAAATACGCTGTTCCTTGTTGCCCTAATTTGTTTATAGCATCAATCTTCATAACTAGATCATGTATCCATTTGGACTTTATTCTTTTGTATATTTTTTAAATAAAGGCGCATTGAATAAAATAATCCTTGAAAAATTAAAGTTGGACAAGTGGCAGCTAATGACTCCATAGGAAATTAATAAACAATAAAGCAGTCAGAAGAATAAAAAGTGGAGAAAAAAGTGAAATACCTCATAAAAAAACTGACCTGGAAAATGAATGGAGAAGAACAATTTATGAATTTTTGGACTACCTGAATGCCATGATCAAAGAAAAAAGAACACAGACATTACATTTCAAGAAATTGTCAAGGAAAATTGCCCTGATATTTGAGATTGAGATGGTAAAATAGAAATCAAAAGAATCCGCTGATCCACTCCTGAAAGACATCTCAAAATGAAAACTCCTAGAAATATTTTAGCCTAAGTCCACAATTCCCAGGATATAGAGAAAATATTGCAGTCAGAAAGTAACAATTCAGATATCATGGAGCCACAATTCAATAGAATTGATCCCTGAGACCACATATTGACATAGAAAATTATAAATAGGCATTGCCTATGTTGCATTATATTTATATTTATTTTATCAAATTTTTCTCAATTGAATTTTAAAATGGTTTTCCAAACATCTAAGTTTTAGAGGAGCTTCAAGTGGTAGGCCTAACTTTGACACCTCTACCTTAAATTATTTTCAATGTAGAAACAACAGTATACATATACAGATATGTATATATGTGAGCAATATATATATATGTGCATATATATATATATATATATACATAATACAGATATATATGTGTGTGTGTATTGTTCTGCTTGACTCTTCATTTGGAGTTTTATTGGCAGAGATACTAGAGTGATTTTCATTTTCCTTTTCTAGCTTATTTTACAGATGGGGGTTAAGTGATGTGCCCAAGGTCACACAGTGTCTGAGGCCAGATGCCAAGTCAAATCTTCTTGACTCCCGACCCAGCACTTAATCCACTGAGCCACCTAGCTACTCCAGTGTATATTTATGTATATATTATAAATATACCACCCCTTTTCAGGCTACCCTCCTATTTTCATTCACAGGTAAGGTACCACGAAGAAGATGATTATCCCATCTTCAAGATACATGGTTTTATATTCCTAAAGCCAGAGGTCAAGAAGTTCATTTACCTTTAATTATAAGCCCAAGGATATAATTCTCTCAAAGTATTAGTTCAGCAGAGGTTTTCTCCCCACTTCCTGTAATGGTAAGGGAATTTGAAGATCTTCCCTGCCTCTTAATAGCCCCATGTGACCTGCTTTGGGCTTTTGCCCAGCCCACAGTCTGAGTCACATAAAACCAATGGTAGGAGGAGCTTGCTGAATGAATGGAGCAGGAAGCGAGAGGGGGAACTGAGAGAGAGAGAGAGAGCAGGCAGAGCAGCAGAGCAGCTTGAGGGTGAGAGGAAATGATTTTGCCTAGGGGAGCTTGTTTGTGGGGAGGCCTGATGGAGAGAAGGCTTGGGGATGGTGGGCCTCCCTTTACTGGTAATGTGTGCAAATTTCATTGTTTCCATGGTGGAACTGGCTTTGTGGTATCTGAATAAATATTTTGGTTTCGTCTTTAAGGAAGGGAGTTTATATCTTGCTAATTTACCCTGGAAATTTGCATGCATATCCATAGTAGCTGCTGTGGGTCAATACCCACATTGGTGTTACACTTCCCAACAACCACAATGCTTTTGAACTTCTCTGAAGCTCTCTATCATGTCTTCCTTCTCTAGGAAACAAATCATTGCAAAATCTTATTATGCTGCAGGACAGAATCTGCCTGGTACTTACATCTTATTCATCTCCTTTGCCCCTCTGATTGGATCCCATGACTGAAAGGCAGAGTCATGGAGCTCCAGGTCCTTATCTAACGAGTCTCCTCACCCCCATTTACCAGCAGCTATACTGCTTATGGAGTTCTCCATCATGCTTCTGTGTGGGGTAGCATTTCTCCCCATTCCCTCTTGTTTGTCAGTTTCTTTTTTTTTCTGTTTCTCCTCCCATTAGATTGCAAATTCCTTGAGGGCAGAAAGTATCTTTGGTTTTTATTTGTATTCGTATCCATCAGGATCAGCACAGTGTTTGGCACATACTACTAGGTACTTATTATTAAATCATTAAATAAAGTTATTTATTTAGATGATATATTAAGGAAAGTGGCTTAAAAATCACATACTCTAAAAATTAGTGCACACTCTTTCAGAAATACACATAGCATCAGTAAGAAGAGTGGGTACACACATGGAGGATACTACATGAAGGAAACTCATGTGGTCAAGACAATATATAGCTCAGAAATTGCAAGTATTAAAGATCCCATGCCTTTTCTGTTCTCCTATTGCTTTTTTGCTTTTCATCTTGGGAATATCTGCTGGACATGCCACTCACCTGAGTTTCCTGGGTATGTTCCTCTCTGGGCTTAACTTCCTGTTGAACTAAAGTATTTACTACCAACTGAGCTCTCAGATATTGCCTATGCATGGAGAAGATACAAATTTTCTTGGGTCATTTAGAAGTCCAACTGGAGAGGTGAAGAGAAAATTTCTGTAAAGAGCTGGATTCTTCCTCATAGATACATCTCTTCAGTTTTAGGGATGGCTCCCTAGGCAGTATATGTGAATCTAGAGATGATAGCTTGCTTTAGCATATCTACAAAGACTGTGGCTTATCTTTCAGTTGGTCAGTGGCTGTCTTCCATACAATGTCATCAAGCTGATGGGAGAATTTCATATCTCTCAAAGGAATGACATAAATACTTCCTTAACTCCTTTTTACAAGCTGTGAATGCACCACTCCCAACTTTCCATTCTGCTTTGAATGGGCTCCCCAAGGTCTGACACTTTGTACAAAGGACAAAATGTGAACTACTTTAAGTTTGAAATGAGCAAAAGTTTAACGCTTTCATCATCTCTGTTCTCTCTACAAACATTCTTCAAACTCATTAGGAGACCCTTGATCAGCATGCTTTCCCTACACAGACTTGTACAGCATATAAAAATACAGATGTACATTTACCTAGTCAAGTGGGTTAAACAAAACAATAAACCCGTTACCAAGTGATTATGAGTCAATCTTTAGGCATTTTCTTTGATAACTTTTAAAGATAAAGTTCTTTTTGTAAAATTCTTAACTGAAATTAGTTTTTTTTTCTTAATTTTGAGTACCCTAACTTCCAAATTTGAAGAAGGCCATTTTGGTCAATAAGGTTATTTTCTTCAAAGTTGCAAAGGTAATGTTTTATATTTGTAAAGTGTTTAGAAAGAGTCAAGTCAACAAGCATTTATTGAGTGCCTCCTAGGTATCAGACACTCTGTTAAGCAATGGATATATGAAGAAACAGAAGAAACAGTCCTCACTCTCGAAGAACTCATAGTCTAATGGGAGAGACAACATCCAAACTATGCACCATCTAGATATATGCAGAGTATGACAATGAAAATCTACCTGAAAGTAATACGCATTATTATTACTACAAACACCAAATCATCATGAAACTTACAAATGTTCTTTAAAGATAGGTGAAGGTTCAGAAATGGTGTAACAGCTTAGAGGTTGCTATGTTTCCTGACAATGTACTTTTCCGAATTAGGATGAAATGCATGAAATAAAATTCTGTAGCCTAGTGAATGAAAATATTAATGTAACTTGTACATGGATAATAAATGATGTTTATTTCCTCTTCATTGCAACATCTTATACCTTTATTCCAACTGTTTTATATTATATCCTATTGTGTCTTATTCAATGAAAATGGAAATTTCATTTTGCTAGAAGACATTGAATAAATTATGGGGAAATAATAAGGCCAGTTTATTTACTACCTTATGGGGGGGATGGTAATTTAAAGTGGGGAGATCTTTCGCCTTCATTAATAGGCTGTGTGATCTGCCTTGGTGACATCAGTCTGTGTCACATGGATCCTGTGGTGGAAGGAAGGGTAAGCTGAATGGGTGGAATAGGAAGAGGCAGAGATAGAGCATAGGTGAGAGGAAGTGAGTCCTGAGAGCAGTCAGAGATAGGAAGGATGCAGCTGCTGGCTAGCCTGAGTAAAAGGGATTTTTTGTGATTTTGTTTAAGGGAAGCCTGCTTGTGATTTGTTTAATGGAGCTGGTTTGTGGGAATCCTAGCAGGGGGAAGGCTTGGGGATGAATTGTTCTCTGCATTGTTATTGTGTATAGATTTGTGTTACTATGATGCATTTGGCTTTCTGGAGTCTGAATAAATGTTTTAGTTCTGTCTTCCATGTGGAGAGTCTGTTGTATTTCAGGATTCAGAATTGCGCCAAGATATTCACGGCAACTGTAGGCTCTGTGATTATCACTGGTGCTACAGGGAGGAGAGTTTATTCTGTTGCTTAATATTATATAGAGCTATCGATGGTAAATATCACACATGAACTATAACCACACAGCATGTTTCATTCTACTCTGATAATGCATAGGAGATACCAATGATTTTGTTTTCAAACTATTTTTTCTTTCAAAGTAAATCAGGAGACCTTCAATCATGGAAAATTCACAAACAATATCTACATATAAAAGCATCTGCTTGTGGGAAAATAGGAAACAACTACCATGGGATCATAGGATCTTATTTACAGGTGGAAGGAAACTTACAGATCATTAAGTCTTTCTATTCTAGCATTTTTGTAGCTTTGTGACTCATTAAAATGACTGTAACAACATTATTCAGTTATAAAGAGGCAGCATGGTAAAGAGTAAATAAAGGATTCCTTGAAGCCAAAAAGACTTGGTCCCCAGTCCCTTACCATCTCAGTACTCTAAACCTGTGGAGTCAACCATGTATCAGCCTATGACACTCCTAAGTGCAACCCAGAACCTTTAAAATGGAAAATATTTATTTGTTTTTAATTTTATTTTTTATTTTTAACACAGTTTATAGCAGATAAAACAATTCAAAATTTTGGTCAGGTGATACTGCTTTTTAAAACATTTACAACATGGACCACAAAATAATTTTTTTTAAATATTAACCAACCAAGACACAAATAATATTATGTTTGCTAACTTCACAAGCTCTTGACCTAATTGTCTCACAGTATCACTAAGAATTAAAGGACCCTAACTTATTGTTGTTCGTCTAAAGTCCTATGCCTAATAGCTTAATTTTAAACTTAACCTCGGATGTTCCCCTACCAATAATCTATAATTTAATAGATCTGGTATTAAGCTTGCAAACCTTTTGACTATAGGAAATTGCCACCAAGAGTAGGGACATTGCAGGGAAACAATATCTTCCCAAGTTCATGTCAATATCAGGCAGGAGTAGATTGTCCACTTGCATTCAGTCAGGCTTAAAGTCTTCCCCAGGCATCAGTGGGGAAAGTGAGTCAGGAGAATCCTACCTTTGCCCAGGATGAACAGCTGCTCTCCTATCCTTCCCATGAGATCACCTTTTGCAGTTCATACCAGCATCTCACCAGCTTACTGGCATCATGGATTGGAGGCTCAGACCACCTTTCTTGCTATCCATACCTGGAGTAAGACTCAGAAAAACAGTCACTTAATAGTCCCATAGCATCTAAAAATGGCAAGTTCCATTAACCAGGTTTCAAATATGATTATAATTTCACTTTGGCTAAGGAACATCTTTTAAGGCAAGTCTTAAGTGGCTTACATGCCTTTCTATAGATGTTCTAGTTCCTGATTAAACAGCAATCATAAATTCAAATTTACCATTAAAACCTTAACTTTTCCATCAATGCCAAATTTTACCTGAGGTTACCTTCCTCTAGGAAATTTAGACTAAAATTCTTTTCCCCAGACTAAAGATGCCATTGATTTATTCTCAGTAATTAATTCAGTCAATTGTTTTAATACTAATTGCTTTTACCTCGCTTTGTAACATGTCCAATTTTTCTTCCCATCCCTCTGCTCCCCCTGCTTCCTAACATCTTGCATTCTGATTACTCCTTCCCTCAGTGTACCCTCCCTTCCATCACACACCACCCTTCCCTTATTCCCAACTTCTCTCTTTTCTTGTAGGGCAAAATAAATTTCTACACCTCATTCCCTGTGTTTCTTATTTCCCATTTATATGTAATAGAAATTCTCAACATTTGTTGCTAATTCTTTGAATTCCAACTTCTTTCCCTCTCCAACCCCACTGATAAAGCAAGCAATTCAATACAGACTAAATATGTGTCATTTTGCAAAAGACTTCCATGATAATCATGTTGCGTAATAGTAACTATATTGCCCTCTGTCCTACTCTATCCTCCCTTATTTTTCCTCCTCAATTGACCTTGCCCCTTCTCAAAAGTGTTTATTTCTAGTAATTCCCTTCTCCTATTTGCCTACTTTCCTGTGGTGTGGTATAGATTTTCATATCAACTTTAGTGAGCATGTTATTCTCTCCTTCAGCCATATGTGGATAGAGTAGCTTTATTTTTCCCCTCTCCCCTTCTCCCTTTTCTCCTCTGCTGAACAAGATTTTTCTTATCTCTTTTATGAGTTATAGCCTACCTTGTTCCATTTCTCCCTTTCTCTTCCCACCCTTGATTACATCACTAGTTTAGCCCAGTCGCATCAAGATCTTCCTTAGACCCTCCTCTCAGACTACTAGACCACCTCTAGATCTTTCCCACTGACTTTCTATATATAAGATCCATCTCACCTCCATGAAGGTGCTCACATTCAATCCAACTCTGACTCTGTGCAGCTGGGATTCCACCTGGTCCACTTGCAACACAAATGGTGAGGCTTCTTAAAAGTCAACTCAATATGGTGAACCTTTAATAAACTTTGTTTTACTTTAGCTAGAAGAAGTCTTGAGTTGAATTCACTCAGCAAGACCCAGTGTGTCAGTATTTTGGGGTCTTGAGCACCCCAAACCTCTTATGGTTCCTAAACCTCAATATGTGCACACTTTCACATATATAGTCATGACTTACATTTATATATATATGTGTGTGTATCTGTATGTGCCTATGTATATGTCTGTGTCTGTGTGTGTGTTTGTATATATGAGGAATAATGGGAATATTTATCTCCCTATTAGTGCAATAGAAAGTTAGAATGGATTTATGGTATACATGGGAAAAAGTACCAGAAAGTCAATGATCAATAAACATTTATTAAGAACTTACTCTGTGTGAGGAACTGTGGTGTTGGGGTACAAAGAAAAACAAAAGATGGCCCCCATTCCCAAGGAGCTCACAATTTAGTGATGTAAGAAAACACACAAAAAAAAGAAGCAGAAGGAGGCAGGATGGGAGAGGGAGATGGGAAAAGGGTATGTAGCTCAAGGGCAATGCAGTCATGGAGCCAAGATAGGAGATGATAAGGTGACTGCCCTATATCCCTCCTTAAATGCCAAAGGATCAAGGAAGAGTTTCCAATGTCCAATGTCCACTTTCCATCCTCTCCAGTCAGAGGGAGGGAGGGGTACCAAAGGCAGTGGAAAATAAGGGGGTATATGTTTCAGGGTTGATGTGTCTTATGACAGTCTTCTGGCGTAAAGGAGTCCTTGCCAGGAGGACAGAGATTCCCTTTTCAATCCCTATTTTTTAGGACAGGGATCATAGTGCCCAAGCACTGACCTAATGTCAAAAGGGAAAGTCCTTGTCTAGAACCAGGTTTATGTCTAAGAGAAGGCCTATGATAGGTCAGCCAGAGATGTTGGGGAAAATAAGTCCCTTAATGAATTTGAATGCCATGAGTAATATGTTATAACAAGAAACAGGGAAGTTTAATAATTAAGTTTTATATATGTAATATATAATAATTTAAGTTTTATTGACAAATGCTTAATATTTAAGTTTTATTGACAAATAATAGAGAAGAGTTGAGGGAAAATTTAGTATGTACTACTTAAGTTTTAATATTTAAGTTTAATTCTTTAACATTTATTTTTTTAGTTTTTAATACTTGTTTATAGATAAATATTAATAAATATTAAGTTTAATTTTTAAGATTCATTGACAAATAATAGAGAAGAGTTGAGGGGAACAAAAGGGGATCTGATATACAAATCAGATATATATGTATTAACATAGAATAAAACTCACATGGGGTAGCACAGAGACATAGATCCATTCACATGGTCGGTTCTGGAAGGAAGACTTGGTCCTACAGGAGCAGTTTGCTTTTGAAAAGTGGACATCTGCTCCCATGGCCGGGAATGGGGGCAATTGTACTCCAAATGGTCATTCTAAAAGTGCAAACCCTTATCTTGGTGGCCACCCAGAGCTGGCTGACTTACATGTCAAGGTTCAGGGTATATGGGGGATTTTGTAGGTACACAGATGCAGGAGAAAAAGACAAACTAGTAGTTGGCAAGATATTATTTTTGGATACACAGCTGTATTAACCTTAAAATGTTACTGTCAGTATTTTTCTCTGACCTAATCTCATACCAGTGGTTTCCACAAATAGATTTTATAAGCTACAGCCTCCCTTAAGGGGAGACTGTCATGATTGTCTTAAGACCATCAAGTCTTATCTTGCATCATGATGTCATCTTGCAGGATAATGAATTTCTGGAGATCCTAAGGAGTGAATTACACAGGAAGGGATGAAACCCAGAGAGATAAAGGGAAGTTTACACAATTAGTAAATGTAACATTGAATGGTATGGAAATAGAGATTTGGGGAAAAGGGAACTTAGGTTCAAATGCTGGCTCTACTGCTTATGACCTTAAACAAGTCATAACTTTTCTAGAATTCAATTTTCTTATCCACAGAATGAGGCTCTTAGGTTTTCTGATTTCTACGCTCCCTTTCAGTTCTAAATCTATAGTCTGTGGTTTACATGAATTAGGAGAGAACATGTAAAAATGGAAACATTCTAGGATAAGAGTCAGGAAATATGGATTTATATTAATATACTTTAGTCAGAGGCAGTTGGGTATTTTGAATAAAATACAAGAATTGAAATTAATTTTCTCAAAAAATGTTCCACTTCTGAGTTTGCCATACCCTAGCAATTCATTGTAAAATTCAATCCTCAAGGGTGTGCTAAAGCTAGTTCAAACTGGCTCATGAGAACTGATGGTTGAAATTTCAGTTTCATCATTTGCTTCTCAGAAATGAGTAAAAGTTACAAATCAGGGTTTGATTTATCTAGTTGAATTTCCAAACATAATAATGAGATGGGTAAAAATGGTAATAAGGCAGGTTAAACTTTAAAATACAATATCATGAATGCATTTTTTAAATAAGAAAGCCAATTGTTAAACAATTGTCAGCACACCCCTGGCATACTTAACCTCTTAAGATCTGACTTTGCTCATCTGTAAAAGTTATGTGATTGGACTAGATGTTCTCTGGGACCTTTCATAGCAGTTACAATACATCTTTTATGAATCAGACCTAGGCTTTCTGACTCCACTGAGGTCTAGTCAGGGATGTGTTGATATTTAACAATTAACTTCAAAAACATGCAAAAAACATGCAACACATTTTTAAGTTTAGTCTGCACTATGAGCATTCTTCTTCATCATTTTCTTAATCCACAAACAATAAATAGAGCCCTAATTAGTAGTACTTCCTCATTTCTGAGGTACAAATAGTCATACTGAAAATTTAACAAGTGACTCTCAAGCCAGTTGGCTCCAGCAGACACCTGGTTCTGATGTTCTTTGATTAATAATGCTATCTCTTGGGTTCTCCTGAATCTTTTTTTTTGCTATGCCCATTTTCAATGAAAAATGAAGGTGGCAGGAGATAGACTGTATCCATTGACCAGAAACAATCATGTGACATATTCTTTGTCAGGTCCAAGCAACTCAGGAAAAACTGTTCAGGAAAAGTCTGTTTATTGCACTGCTGAAGAATTTCTTCCCTGCATCAAGAAAAGGTTGTCTTTCTTTTCTGTTCCTCTGGACTAACACTTCCCTCAGGGGATAACATAGTTCAATAATTTCTCGTCTCCACATGTATAGAACCATTTAAATCTGCATATTGATGGAGCACTTTTTGGATATCTATTAATTTCTCATATTTCATTGATTATTCATAATTTGTTTAGCATTTAATGAAATACCCTAATGCCTCTGATTAAATGACTCAGACTTTCCTGGCATGGAAAAAATCACTATCTTAGTCTTTTATTTGCATTAACACAACTATGATTCTTTGCAACATAGAAAGTTTTTTGTGCTAGCCAGAAAGAAAATATGTCTGAGCTTCACTCTTGCCTATTTACACTTTCTCTTCTACACCACAGAATCCTCCTCACCCTGGAAGTTCACTTCACCCATGGACTTTTCACACTGCAAGTGTATTTTTTCCCCATAGCTCCTTCCTCTAATTTGTTGGTTTCTCATAGAACCTCCATTTTAAAGAAAGTACTAAGGCTAACTATGTCTTCATTCCTCTCCTGTCTCCACTCCTGACTGTGTCTACTGTACACCCACCCAGGGTACCTCTACCTCAAAACTGTAGAGTCCTTTCACCTTTCTTTTAAGTCTTGTGTTTCCCCCGCCCCACCCCCACACCCCCCATTAAAATGTAAGTTCCTTGGGGCCAGGAACAGGCTTTCTTTCTGTTTGTATTAGTTTTCCTTACACTTGATACAGCAACTGGCACACATTAAGAGCTTAATAAATTCTGGATGATGACTTATTTTGATGGTTTCTTTGCAATATGTTGTGGATTGCCTTGTGGCCCTTCACATGGAGGACAAAGGCAGAGAGAATACATAGGAGAAAACTTTGATTTTCTTTTTTTTTCTTTTTCATTCATTCATTTATTTATTTTTTATTTAACTTTTAACTTTCATTTTCACAAAATTTTGGGTTCCAAATTTTCTCCCCATTACTCCCCTCCCCCACCCCCAAACACCAAGCATTCTAATTACCCCTATCACCAATCTGACCTCTCTTCTAATATCCCTCCCTTCCCTTGTCCCCATCTTCTCTTTTGTCCTGTAGGGCAAGATAACTTTCTATACCCCATTTCCTGTATTTCTTATTTCCTAGTACTAAGAACAATGCTCGACAGTTTTTCCTAAAACTTTGACTTCCATCTTCTCTTCATCCTTCCCTCCCCACCCATTCCCTTTGGGAAGCAAGCAATTCAATATAGGCTATATCTGTGTAGTTTTGCAAACGACTTCCATAATACTTGTGTTGTGTAAGACTAACTATATTTCTCTCCATCCTACCCTGCCCCCCATTGCTTCTATTCTCTCTTTGGATCCTGTCCCTCCCTGAGTGTTGACTTCAAATTGCTCCCTCCTCCCATTGCCCTCCCTTCCATCATCCCTTCCACCCTGCTTATCCCCTTCTCCCCCACTTTCCTCTATTGTAAGATAGATTTTCATACCAAAATGAGTGTGCATTTTATTCCTTCCTTTAGTCGAATGTGATGAGAGTAAACTTCATATTTTTCTCTCAGCTCCCCTCTTTTTCCCTCCACTGAAAAGTCTTTTGTTTGCCTCTTTTATGAGAGATAATTTTCCCTGTTCCAGTGCTCCCTTTCTCCTCCAAATATATTTCTCTCACCACTTAATTTCATTTTTTTAAAGATATGATCCCATCTTATTCAATTCACTCTGTGCTTTGTGTGTGTGTGTGTATGTGTAATCCCACCAACTATCCAGATACTGAAAAGTTTCAAGAGTTACAAATATTGTCTTTCCATGTAGGAATGTAAACTCTTCAACTTTAATAATTCCCTTATGACTTCTCTTTGCTGTTTACCTTTTCATGCTTCTCTTCGTTCTTGTGTTTGAAGGTCAAATTTTCTTTTCAGCTCTGGTCTTTTCATCAAGAATGCTTGAAAGTCCCCTATTTTATTCAAAAACCATTTTTTCCCCTGAAATAATATATTTAGTTTTTCTGGGTAGTTGATTCTTGGTTTTAGTCCTAGTTCCTTTGACTTCTGGAATATCCTATTCTACGCCCTTTGATCCCTTAATGTAGAAGCTATTAGATCTCGTGTTATTCTGATTGCATTTCCACAATACTCGAATTGTTTGTTTCTAGCTGCTTGCAATATTTTCTCCTTGACCAGGGAACTCTGGAATTTGGCCACAATGTTCCTTGGAGTTTCTATTTCTGGATCTCTTTCAGGTGGTGATCAGTGGATTCTTTCAGTATTTATTTTGCCCCTGGTTCTAGAATATCAGGGCAGTTTTCCTTGACAATTTCATGAAAGATGATGTCTAGATTCTTTTTTTGGTCATGGCTTTCAGGTAGTCCCATAATTTTTAAATTGTCTCTCCTGGATCTATTTTCCAGGTCAGTTGTTTTACCAATGAGATATTTCACATTACCTTTCATTTTTTCATTCTTTTGGTTTTGTTTTATGATTTCTTGGTTTCTCATAAAGTCATTAGCCTCCATCTGTTCCATTCTAATTTTGAAAGACACATTTTCTTCAGTGAGCTTTTGGATCTCCTTTTCCAACTGGCTAATTCTGCTTTTTAAAGCATTCTTCTCCTCATTGGCTTTTTGAACCTCTTTTGCCAATTGAGTTAGGCTATTTTTCAAGGTGTTATTTTCTTCAGCATTTTTTTGGGTCTCCTTTAGCAAGGTGTTGACCTTCTTTTCATACTTTTCTTGCATCTCTCTTATTTCTCTTCCCAGTTTTTCCTCCACCTGTCTAACTTGATTTTCAAAATCTTTTTTGAGCTCTTCCATGGCCTGAGCCCATTGAATATCTATTTTGGATGTTTGGAATACAGAAGTCTTGACATCTATGTCTTTCCCTGATGGTAAGCATTGTTGTTCCTCATCTGAAAAGATAGGAGGAGATAGGCTGTTCACCAAGAAAGTAACTATTGTCTTATTTTTTTTTCCCTTTTTTGGGCATTTTCCCAACCAGTTACTTGACTTTTGGGTCCTTTCTCAAGAGTAGAGTATACTCTGGGAATCTATGAGATCTCAGTTCCTCCAAGGTGGCATGATCAAGCATGTACTGCTCTGGACTCAGAGAGAGATTTTTGTTTTCAGAATCTTAGCAGATACCTCTCCACAGGCACCTTGCCTCCAGTTCCCAAATCAGCACTGGGGGCTGATTTTCAGATAAGCAGGGCCACCATTCAGTGTGAGACAAAGACCAGCTCAGCCAGGGTATCCATCCAGTGCTGAGGTAGGTCTCAGCTCTTCAGCGCCCCCAGGGGTTTTTACACTCCAACAATGGAGTTCCATATGGGTTGCTCTGCAGGCTCTGTGGCCACTGCCTGCTGCTGGAGCTATGGGAAAGCCCTTCTCCCTTCCTGGCCTGCTGATAAAACCCCTTCACTGACCTTTTTCACCTGTGGGCTGAGGGATCTGAGGATCTGCTTCTGTGACTGGAGATTCTGCCCCCAAGATTTTGTACTCCCAGAGTCTTGTCATGCTGTGGCCAAGGCTGGGCTGGGCTCTGTGTTCGGCTCAGCGTCAGGTGCAACAGACATTTCTGTGGGCCTTTCAGGTCACCCTGGGCTGGAAATCTCCTCCACTCTGTTGTTCTCCACTTCCGCTGCTCCAAAATTTGTTGAGAGTCCCTCTCTACAGGTATTTTATGGGCTGTGGGGAGGACCCTGAGTAAGTGTGTCTTTCTCATCCACCATCTTGGCCCTGACCCCCCAAAACTTTGATTTTCAAATAAAGAGTTTACTTTTGGCCTCTCTTACCCAAATTCTACACTTCCATAAAATGAGTATGTAGGGAAAAAACCAGCTTATATAGGAAAGAGCAAAAGAAAAATTATGTATATATATATATATATATGTATATATATACATATATATGTACACATGCATTTATATATATATATAATAGATATTGTATTTCACATTTATAAAGTTGGCAAACAAAAGAAAAAGAAAAAATACTTATTGTTGAAAGACATATTAATATATGTATTTATTTTTGGTTTAATTGAAAATTCTTAAAACCATTCCATACAAGAGTTTGAGACTTTATTGAAAATTCACTGACAAGGAATTATCCCTTGAGTGAATAATAGCAGTACCTGGCATATACCGCAAAGAGGTAAAAGAATCCAGAAGGGACCCATAAACAAACATATGTTAATATAATACTTTTTTTCTTATAACAAATTATTAAGAAGAAAATGGATTTGAATTAATTGGGGACTACCTGAACAAATTATAATATACAAAATGGTGAAATGTTATTGTATTGTAAGAGAAGACAAAAAGAGAGGTTTCACAGAAACTTAACATTTCCATGAACTGATGCATTCTGATATAAAGAAAACCAGAAGAATGATTTATATAATGACTGTATTAGTATAAAGGAAAATAGTTCAGAAAGACTTAAGAATTTTGATCAATTCAATTATTACTAATAAATCCAATGGACTAAAGAATTGATAAGCAGTAAAAAAAAAAAAAAAAAGAGTAAAAATCAGGGCACCAGAAAATATATGTGACTTATCTAAGCCAGAGTATCCTGTGAGAAGAATATCAACAGGTTTCCCAAATGTTCTATACTAATGAAGACAGTTAAATACTCCTCTTCCAAGTAATAACTAAGCACATAATATATTGCATGAAATATAGACAACTAATTAAGGAATTTGAAGTACTAAAAAAAGTTAAACTTCCCTTAATATGTACAGAAAAATCCATCATGAAAGGAACATGACTTTGAAAGCATTCAGGGCTTGATTTTCAAGACATCTTAAAGTAGTCAAAATTTCAAAAGAATGGAAATCATCCTAGACAATCTTATTGTGAAAAAAAAATGACCAAGAAAACTGCAAACACTACAGATCCACTTATTTGCTTTATTATCTCTAAAAAAAAAGTCATTGGAAGAATGGTCAACATACATACATATGGTATCCTTGATTGAAATATGAGAAAAGAATAGGCAAGTTTTCATCAATAGGCAACCACATATTCATTGTCACACAATAGGCTTATAGTCATAGAAAAAGAAAGATTGTTCTCTTTATCATTTGTCAAGTTTTCAAAAAAATTGACAAAGTAGAATAATCATAACCTGAAAGGTCCTCTTCCAACTCTGTTAATTTCATATAATATTCCTTCCTAGATGGAACTGAAGAGACAACTTTAACAATTTTGCTGATCAATAGCATGTGAGACATAATGCTGAGAAGTGAATAAGTCTAAACTGTTGTTGACCACTGTAACAGAGAGTGTCCTGCATCAAATCCAAATAGAAGATAAATTCCTTACAGTAAAGTCCTCCACTTGTTCCATTTGGTAGATTACTACATACAAATTGCATCAATCCCTGGAATACTGTTCATTCACCTGAGACCCATGACTACTGAAAAGAGATAAGTTCAAGAATTTACATGAGGATAATTTATGAATAACCAAGTGAATAAAAAATGCTTATCTCAGGGGTATGTTGGCAAACATTCCATAACTAGATATCCTAAAAAATAAATGACATAAATTTTATTCTATATTATTAATTATATTATATTATAATTATTCTATATTATTTATATTCCTTAAATATAAATACAATAAGAAACAATAATCAGTGCTTGATATATGTTCTTTGCTGATTTGTAAGGGGTAAATGCTCAATTGAAAATTTAGCAAATAACTCTGGAGAGTCAGTAGGAACTGGCTCCAGAAGTTCAGCACTTATTTCCTAGATTAGAACATGCAATAGGGTAGGCAGTTAATTGAGTTAGTCTACAAGTACACATTTCTTGTTGTTCATCCTTCCTTTCTGAAGGGGACCAATGACATCACAGAGTGATGTCTTGACTTATACAGGAATTGAATGTGAGTAAGAAAAAGCTGCAAGAAATCTTTAGCCTCTCTCTTCCAGAGTCATGGAAGTCCACAAAAAGACAAAAGATGACTGGCAATGGCCTGGGATACAGTGAAGACACCTTGGTATCTTCAATGTTTGACCAAGCTCTTAGCACTCCATGGTACCTGCTACAGTCACCTTCATGGTCATTGGAACAAATTGATCCCATCTGTTATAGTGCCAATGTGATATTCACAGTGCCTAAGGCCCATGAATATCCCAGCACAATTCTGAATCATGACATACAAGACTCTCCACATGGAAGACAGAAACAAAGCATTTTTTCAGACACTAGAAAGTGAAATGCATCAGCGTGACAAAAATCTATACACAGTAACAGAAGACAAGACCAGCCCCAAGCCTTCCTCTGGTAGATTGCCCACAAACTAGTGCCCTTAAACAACTCACAGACTCCCTTAAACAAAATCACCAACAAGCTCTCTCACTCATGCTAGCTAGCTTGCCTGCATCCTTCCTGACTAGATTCTGACTAATTTCCTCTCAGCTCTGCTCTAACTCCTGTTCCACCCTCCTTCTTTCGCCCATTCAGCAAACTTTTTCCATCACAGGCTCCATGTGATTTGGATGGGTCACATGGGCCTATTAATGAATGGAAAAGATCTTCCCATTTAAATTACCATTACACCTGCCTAGTCCACCAGGGGAAGTGTTCATGTGCTCGGGGTAGACATTCCCCTAATTCATCAGTGGATTTGAAGACTGTGGGTTATCCTTGACCTGATTTAGCCCATCTGCTTAGATGATTTACCAGGGTGAAGTAACTATACATGTTACAGCTTTATACAGAGTGTAAGGGATGTTCAAGGAGGACAAGTACCTCTAGTGTGAGAGGTTGCTGAGCCCTTTTCAGGGATACTTGTCTAATTTTGGTTTTGACCTATCACTCAACTCTCACCTCTGGTTCCAAGAAGCTATAGTACATGCCTTGTATAAGTATTGTAAATGAGCAATGGCCCACATCTAGAATTGAAAAGGAGTACAGTCTGGGTCAATTGCATAGCCCTTAATTAATTCCAAGCTGCTTTCTCACAAAAAGCCAATCTTTTAAACAAAATTATTTTTCCAGTGATGATATATACCTGTGGGTTGTGATACAACATGACCTTGGACAAATCAAAACATCAAGTCACCCAAGGATTATGGGAAAACACATGGTAGGTATAAGTAAGTCAAAGCATAACATCAAATAGGTTATATTTAATACATATATGCATGTATGTGGGTATCTGTGTCTGTGTGTGTGTGTATAAAATGAAAGGCTAACCCATCATCCCAGAACCATTTAGTAAGAGCAACATTTACTCAGTTTATTTTAGTTCCCATTAGTATTTTTTAAAAAGATGGTATTTAATTTTCATTTATTAAAGAAAAATTTCCTTACCTACTTAATGTTTTTTCTCCCCTCCTCAGAAACTTTTAACGGCTTCCTATTTCCTCTGAGATAAAATACAAATTCCTCAGCTTGACATTTAAAACCCTTTCACAACCTGACTCAATCCTACATTTCCAGGAATATTTCTCATTACACTACTTCTTTTATGAAAATAGCTTTCACATCTGTAGCTTCAGCATTTTTTGTTTCAGTCAAATTGACTGATTTGCTATTGTTTCCCTAGTAGGCATTCCAACTCCCACCTCAATGAGTCTGCGCGGTTTATCTCCCATGCCTTCAGATTCCATAGGCCTCCTTACTTTTTCCCAAACTTAGCATTCCACCTCCCACCTGCATGATTTTGCACAGGCTGTCACTTATACCTAGAATGCACTCCTTCTAGTCAGAATCACTGACTTCCATTACAGCTTAGGTCAAGTGCCACATCCAGTGGGGAGCCTCTCAATTCTTAATTTTTATCAGTTATTTCTCTCTCTCCTCAAATAATCATGTACATGCCTATCTGGTGGCATATTCTACGCTTTTATCCACCTCTCATTTTTCTCTTTCCCTCCCTCCTTCCATCCATGATAATAAGTTTTTTGGAAACAAAGGTTATCAAGGACTGTTATTAATCTATTATTTATTTTTGTCATACCAGCACATAGTTTAGCATGGACCTTGAACATATAGTGTATTGACTTGGAGGAAATGGATTGAGATACCCATATTAGTGAGATTAAATATCACTTGAATTGCTGAATTATTAAAAGTATGCAATAGTATTTCTGTGGAGGTCAAATAGTAAGGACAGTGAGAAAAGAAAATAAATGTCATTCAGATTGAACTTTTGGCTTGTTACCAGCTAAACCTAAAAAAAGAATTAAAAGCAAATTATTCACATTGGTGCTATGTCTTTCATTGATCTTAGATCCCTTAGAATTAGTCACTGTGTGGGAATATTCTTATCTTGGGTCTCTCCTTCCAACATTCTGTAATCATCAAAAGTATCACTTAAGAAAATCACACTGATTTATTGATATAAGAAATATTAGCAACATCTCCCAGCAAAGGTAGATTTCACATTCCCTACAACCGAAAAGTGTGTCCCTACTGTGATGACCTTATCTCTATAGCCTGCAGTCATGCAAGCTAGGTAACTTTCTTAAGTAATTGTACAGATACTGTACATTGAAATAGTAATTTTATCAAAAAATAGACAAAATTTGCAGTACTACAATTTCAGTGATATTGTCCACATGCAAATTAAAGAAGTTGATATTTCCTGGAGGTAAAATTGACATTTTATAAGTAAATAAGAATAATGTAAACAAATTCATTCAAATGTGATGATAGCATTGTTTCTCCACAGATTCCTGAATGTTTTTCCAGCAATACGCATGCCGTTGGTCAGGAGGTGGAGAATACAATTCATTGAGAGTGCTGGGGAGAAATTGGAGAAACCTTAGCGAGTCTTTATATTACTTCCCAGGGTTTAGACAATAGAGGAAAACATCGTTATTGGTTTTTTAAAAAATATTTTGGAAGCTGATATAATTTTTGTGGTTGTTCATTCATTACAGTTGTGTTTGACTCTTCATGAACCTATTTGGAGTTTTCTTGGCAAAGATTGGTGTGGTTTGCCATATCCTTCCCCAGCTCATTTTATAAGATGAGGAAACTGAGGCAAAGAGGGTTAAGTGACTTCTTCAGGTTCTCATAGCTAGTAAGTGTCTGAGGTCATATTTGAACATAACCTATGTCTTCCTAACTCCAGGCCCAGTTCTCCATCCACTGCACTACCTAGTTTTCCTGTGATGTATCTACTGTTTGATAGAAAAAAGTAACTCATTACAAAGACATACTTGTAAAGCACTGTCTTGTTTCAGTGTAATATACTGACTAAGATACTGATCTTGTGGAAAGAGAGAGAGGGGGTTCAAATCCTACGCCTGAAAATAACCTTTTTTCTGAGTAAGTCACTTAATCTTTATGTGGGGCAGCTAAGGGGTATATTGGATAGAGTGTTCAGCCCTGGAACCAGGAAGACCTGAATTTAAATCTGTCCTTACATACTAGCTGTGTGACCCTGGGCAAGTCACTTAACCTCTGCCTCAGTTTCTTCAACTGTAAAAATATGGATAATAGTAGCACTTATTTCCCAGGTTGTTTTAAGAATCAGACGAGACAATAAATGTAATAAAGTGCATAGCATGATGCCTAGTCCTTAATAAGTAATATATAAATGATAATAACTATTATTATTGTTATATAGTCAAACTAATGTCTTAGGACATGTTTATAGTGTCATAGATGCATTGGGATCTAATAAAGCACAAGCAAATCAGAACTCCTTTGTACATGTATATATGTATATATTATATATATATAATATATACATATATATTTTAAACTATAAATTAAGAAGGTTTAAAAAAAACAAATCTTATCTAAGTTCTACATAACAATTGCTACTTCACAAAATAATTACTTACTGTTTTTTTCTTAATTGATATTGCACAATTAAGATCAGGGAATCATATACAGAGCTATAAGGGAGCCAAATTCAGCTCACTCACTTTACTAATGATGGAACTAAAGCCCAAAGGGGAAAAATAATTAATTCAAGGTCATATAAGTAATAAATGATAGATCCAGGATTTGAATCACGGTTTCATTTTTGATATTTAAAAACACAATCTTCTGATTCCAAATGCTGTGCTCTTTCCATTTTGCTATACTATTTCCTTTGACACTTAACTTAGTATCTGCTTTATTTTTTACAAATAGTAGTTTGGTTTTTAAGAAGTATTTTTTTAAAAAAGCTTTCAGTTAGTGGTTGTACATAAAATTGCATAACTTTCTGTTTAAAACTTAGTAGGATTTTATTTAGTTTATTATAGTATACAGGAAACAGAGGATTGAATTTTGAATAAAACTGTTTTCAAAATTTACTGCCAACTACTTCCCACAAAACAAATCGAGACATGCAAAGGTTTGGGAAGATCAATGCTGTTTACTCAGCATAATGTTCTCTGTCCTTAAGTGACATATGCCATTCATCTGTTATATAACTGTTGTAAACAGAGAATAAAAATTTCCTAATTTTAGGTTTTTGAAAAAGTACTCTCAATTATTAGTTTTCATATAAGCTAATATTGTCCAGGAGGTGTGTGTGTGTGTGTGTGTGTGTGTGTGTGTGTGTGCGTGTATGTAATTAAAGCACCAGGCCTGGAGTCAGGAAGACCTGAGTTCAAATCTGGTCTTAAACACTTGCTGGTTGTGTGACTCTGGACAAGTTATTTTACTTTGTTTGCCTCAGTTTCCTCTTCTGTAAAATGAGCTGCAGAAGGAAGCGGCAAACCACCTCAGTATCTCTGCCAAGAAAACCTTAAGTGAAGTCACAGAGATTCAGACAATTAAAACAAGTCCACAACAGAAAACTATACACATACATAGATAACAGCAGGCACATGAAAGCAGATACAGAATATATATGTATACAGATATGTTGAGGAATATTTGTATAGATTATCTACATGCTTATGTGTGTATAAGCATGTGCATGTTTATATTTTATGTGTTCCCATTGTGTCTTTTCTACAGAATGCAAGCTCTTGAAGGTCAGGGCCAATTAATTCTTTTGATGTCCAGCATCTGGACATTTCATTGCTTGGAGATGTTTGACATGAAGTAGATACTTGATAAATATTTATTTAGTAATTGATTGGAAGGAGTTAGAGAATATGTTATTATGAAAGTAATAGTCTTAAAGTAGAAAAAGCATTGAACATGAGTCAGAAAAACTGAATTTCAGTCCTACGTCACTCATTATTTGTGCGACTTTGCCTCAATAGCTTCATCTGTAAAATGAAAATAATATCGGCCTTGCCTATGCCATAGGCTAGTCATGAAATTCAAATCAAATAATAAAGTCAAAGAGCTTTTCAAAACACAAGGGTACTACATGAAACATGATTATATAAGGTGCCATATGAGAGACAATAGTATTCTCTCTAAATTGAAGCTTCCCTCACATAACTCCTCACCCATTAAAATTGTTGAATTATGTGAAAATATATTTGAGGAAAGTTTGATTATAATCTTTTAGTTATACCATATTTATACCTTTGCCATATCCTAATGATCGTGGCTCTCCACGTGTTTTTCAAAAGTTCTTTGATAGTTTCCAAGAACTGTTCTGATCATTGGTATTCCAGTAAATATCTTCCCTGAATTTCTATAACCCCAGAGGAAGTACAGAAGTTCCTGAAAGTTTCTTGAAATAGTCTCCTCCCAGTCCTGCCCCAGATAGAATGGGCTGAAGAATCACAAAAATTCTGGGGGAGGAAGCTATCGACTCCAATAAGCTAACATAATTTCATGAACACTGGAAATATTTCTGTTATAGGAAACACTGAACAACAAGAGGACAAAAAATTAGCAGTTGTCATCTAGATTTGAATTGTGTTATCCTTTATTAATTAAAATATACCACTCAACTGAACTTTGAACATGACACTTAAGCCTTCTCTACTTCAGTTTCCTTTTTATAAAATGAAGGAATTCAATGATGTTGCCTGGAAGGTCTCTTCAGCTGCAAAATACCATGATCACCTATTCATCATTAGTATATAACATTTACTTTCCTTATCATATCCTTTTTCTTAACTTAAAAAGAAATCAAATGGACTATGACTTATGAGAATGGTCAAGCAGGGGGATGATATTTTAAATGAGCTTTTTTAAAAGAAAATATAACTCATATTCAGTTAAGAACTTTATATATATATATATATGTGTGTGTGTGTGTGTGTGTGTGTGTGTGGAGAGAGAGAGAGAGACAGAAAGAGAGAGAGAGAGAGAGAGAAAGGCAGTCTATAGAGACAGAAAGATTTATTGTGCAGAAGAAATTGTTGCACAAAGCTCAATTTACTGTTACTGGTATGCCTGGCAGATTCACATAATAATATTAGGGGTATAGACATAAAAATGATGATCTTGTCTTCTTCACCTAACTTTTACTCTTTTCAACATTTTTATTAATTAATTACTTAATTTTAAACCTTTTATTTTAAAAAATGATTTCCCAGCTCTCTCCCTTTCTGTCACACCTCCTTTACCCACAGACAAGGCAAACAACATGATGTCAATTATACATATGAAATCATGTAAAACATTTTTACGTTACTCATATTAACGTAACTTCATAAGGAAGTAGGAAAATGAAAAAAAAAGTATGCTTCAATTTGTATATTACCAGTCCTCTCTCTGGAAGTAGATAACATTTTTCATGGAGTCCTTTGGAATTTTCTTGGATCATTGCACTGATTAGAGTAGATAAACCCTTCACAGTTAACCACCATGACAACATTGCTGTTACTGTGTACAATGATCTCATGGTTCTGTTCACTTCATGCTATATCATCAATTCGTGTAGGTCTTGCCATATTTTTCAGAAACCTTCCCCCTCATCATTTCTTAAGGCACAAACGTGTTCCATCACAATCCTATAACACAACTTCGTCAGCTATTCCCTGATTGATGCGTATCCCCTCAATTCCCAATTCTTTGCCACCACCAAAAGAATTACTACAAATATTTCTGTACATATACATACTTTCCTTTTTTCCATAATCTCCTTGGAATACAGACCCAGCAGTACCATTTCTGGGTCCAAGAATATGCACCAGTTCCATAGTTCGTAAGGAAAGGTTTTGATGTGCTTGGTGATGTGCTTGTTTTGTTGGAGAAACAAAACAAACTAAAAAAGAACCACTAACTTGATTATTTTTTTTTCTGGCAAATAAGATAGATATAGAGAAGGAAGGATGGATTACTATTTAGAATGGACCTAAGAGTTCACCACATTCAAGCCTTAACTTATGAATAATCCTCTCTACAAACTAAAAATCATCAACATTCTACTTTAATAACTCCAGTGATCAAGAATTCACTATCTTACATAAGAGTGATGATGATTATAATGTTGCTATAGCTAACATTTGTATACAGCTTACTATATACATCAGGTACATAGTAAGTGCCATGTTAAATAAAGACTTTATAATTATCTCATCTAGTCCTTACAACAACTTGGAAGGTAGGTCCTATTATCTTATTTTACAGAGGAGGAAACTGGGTCAAACAGAGGTTAAGTTACTTGCCTAGTAGGTCACATAGCTAGTAAATGTCTGAAACCAGATTTGAACTTGAATCTCCATTCCTCCAGGTCAAGCATACTGTCCATTATATCATCTACAGGTTTGTCCATTTGTGTTTGAAACCTCTCATAATTATGAAATTCTTCCCTACATTGATCCGAAATGTACCTTCTTGTAACTTTTACCAGGGATCCAAGTTCTGCCCTTTGTACTCACATAATAGGCCCCTGAATACTTAAAGCTAACTTTTATCCCCTGAGTCATCTATTCTGGAGAATAAACATCTCTAGTTCCTTTGAATCACTTTGGTAAAAATAAAAATATGAAAATGATACAAATCTATTTGGAAATAATTTCTTTAGTAAAATTTGGAATTATTTTGAAAAATATTATCCATTATCTAAAAATTTCATAATTAGATTTCATCAGCTTTTATTCCTTGGCTTCAGACAGCAGATGACTAAGCCACTCCCTACAGATGGCTGTCTGTTCCTTTCACGAAGAATTGCACCACTACCACCACTCATTTCTCGAATCAGTCTTGATGGAGCATGCCTTTTGGTTGATGATCCTGAGTTTATTGACCTTTGGGTTTGTGAAGCCTGCTGTGGGCATGTATGTTGAAATTTCTCAGACCTTAGTAATTAGATTATAGTTTTCCATTTCAGCTTTCTACAAGCATGAGGTTTTATAACAGATGTCAATGGCAGCTTCTCCTTTATTTTTAATTGAAACATATTACTGCCCACATTATTTCACCACCTTCAACCACATTGGTGCCAGAATTCATTTCACTGCCTGAGGAATTCAGTACGTAGCGTAATTCATCTGTTGAAAGGATTTTCAGAAGATTCTTTACTTGCCCCTAAAGACAAAGTGAGTATTTTTCTCTAATATTCTATGTCACTCATCCTTACACATATTCATCTGTTGAAATTTTTATAAATTCCCTAAGTGGGAAAAAAACACATGAAAACAAAATCCAAACCAAAGTTTCACCCAAGCAAGTGTAAAAGCAAGCACTGTGACCCATCTCGGATGGCCTGCTGCACAAGTTCTTTGATCTGCTTTTCTGAAAGGAAAGGTAACTTTTGAGGGGTCAATAATCATGTTAATCAAGCATATATATATATTTTACTTAGTTCAGGGAAAAAAACACCCTGAATTTGAGAGAAAATACAGAGAAATACAGATCTAGCTGCCTGACATAAGTAATATATACATCACATATCAACAGGCAGATAACTGTCTGACCATACATACATAGCTCCAATATCTGGGTTTTCAAAGGATGGGGGGGGATCCTTAGCAGCAGCCCAGAATCTCATTGGGCCAAATAAAACACTTCCAATCAGTAAGCTCCAAAGTAAAAATCTCACCTCAGAGTACTTACACATTTTTTCAAAGCCAGAGGGCATTACAACACTTGACAAAAGGTCTGGGTCTTCCTACAAATCTTCCAGATAATGGGTGGGGAAGATCTTTAATCACATTATTCAGTCAGAGGCACTTGATTATACTAAAACAAAAACAACAAAAGATCCTACTTTGCTTGCCATTATACTCCACCCTTCCAGGATCTTTGGCCTTACAATTTAAATGCTCATGGATCTTGGAACAAATAGAGGCATTATATTTTGCTGTCCTAAATCCAAGTAATTTAAGCAGGTCATGTTGGCCTATTAATGGATGGGAAAGATCTTGCCATTTAGAAGTAAAACTATTAACAATAAGCAAAAATACATTATCAATACAGCAAGAAAATTAGATAAAAAAATGTTTCAATGTTTCAACCCTTCATAGAATTTATGCTGTCATGGATGTGAATGCTTCTTTCAATATTATAGGTGAAAATCAATCATATCTTTGAAAAGTTCCATAGAAGATCTATCCTATCCTTTGTAAGGTCTTCCCTTGGATTTTTGACATCACATGTGTGCTGGTTTGGACAAAAAGTATATATGCATATATACATATATATATATATATATATATATATAAATATATACACATGTACACACATATACATACATATATGTATATATATGTATATGTGTGTGTATGTATGTATATGAAATAGCCAAACCAACGCCTGGATAAATCTATGGAAATTAAACACCATTAAGGTTGTTGTTACTTAAGAGTTGAAATGAGCCTTAAGGGTCATTTAATCTGCTCCCTCAAACACATAAACCTACTCACACACACACACGGAGAGGAGAGACAGAGAGAGCTCAGTGATCTCTTCCACAACACTCTTGGCAGTTGCTTCAAAAGCCTGTCTTGACATCCCCAGTGACATAAGGCTGCTCATTCCCATTTTGGATAACTCATTATTAGAAAGGTATTCCTTCTATTGAGTGGAAGTATTCTTCCTGTCTTCCTGTACCAGTCAGTAAGTATTTAGCCCAATTCATGAAGTCAATAAATTTTATTGGTTGTTTACTATTTTCCAGGCATGTTACTAATCACTGGGGATAATAATAACCTAATGAGGAATACAATATGCAAACAACTATAGAGAATAAGAATATTTAGGCTAAATTGGGAGTTGTCTCAGGGAGAAGGCATTACCATTAAGAGAGATTGGGAAAGACTTCTTGCAGAAGACAAGATTTTAGTTGAGAATTAAAAGAAGCCAGGAAAGCCAAGGGATGAGGAGGGAGAGAATTCCAGGCATGGGAGATAGTTGTACTCAACTAGGAGATGGAAAGTCTTGTGCAAGGAGGTCAATGTCACCGAATCACAGAGTACAAGGGATAAAGAGTAAGACAACTCTTAAGACAGGAAGGGTTCAGGTTATGAAGGACTTTAAAATTCAGAAGATTTGATTTTTTTTATCCTGGAGGTAATAGGGAGTCAATGGAGTTTATTCAATAGATGAGTGACAGGATCAGGAATCACTCTGACAGCTGAGAGAAAGATGGAATGGAGTGGGGATAAATCAAAGAAGATTACTGCAATATACACAAATATACTCCAAATATGAGGTGATAAGAGGCTGTAACAAGATTGTGGCTGTGTCAGAAAAGAAACGAGAGGGAGTATATGAAGAGATTAAATTGACAAGGGATTAAATGAGAAGGAGTATGACAAAATGAAGAATTATTGATGGCACAAAGATTGTAAGCATGGGTTCATGTTAGTGCCCTAAAAAATAATAGGAATATTGGAAAAAAGGAAAACTTAGTTTGAACCTGTTGAGTTTAAGATGTCTATGGATTTAGTATCCAGTTTGAGATTTTTATGAGACTCAAATGAGAGTCAGTTTTATGAAAAAAACCAAAAGCAAAAACAAAAACAATAAAATAGATAAATCTTTGGTTAATTTGATAAAAAAGGAAAGAATAAAATCAAAATTACCAGTATCAGAAATGAAGAGGGTGAATTCTCAAATGAGAGAAAATGAAAGATTCCCTAACCTCAAAGCAGTTTGTATACTCTTGGTGGAGATGATAGATAGACAAACAGAAAGCTAGATTATGCATATGTATACATATAGAAATAGATAATATTTGCTGTTCTTCAGTCATGTTCAACTCTTTGTGACTCCATGGACCATAGCATGCCAGGCCCTTCTATCTGCCACTTTATTTCAAAATCTTGTATTGCATTGTTCATGTGCATTGTTTCCATGACACTATCTATGCATATCATCTTTTGTCATTTACCCTCCCCCCTTTTTTTGCCTTCAATATTTTTCAGATCAATCCTATTATTGTTTTTTCCTAGCTCTATAAAATATTTTTGGTAGTTTGGTATGGCTCCATATAAGTAATTTAATTTAGATGGAATTGTCATTTTTATTGTATTAGTTTGGGCTACCTATGAGCAACTGATATTTTTTTCCAGTTACTTAGATCTGATTTTATTTCTGCAAAAAAAAAAAAAAAAAAAAAAAAAAATTGTATTTGCATTCTTATAGTATATGGGTTTGTTTTGGCAGGTAGACTCTCAAATATTTTTTAATGTCTACAGTAACTTCTTGTTGTTGGCCTTTGTTAAATGCCAATGATTTATGTAGGTTTATTTTATATCCTGCAACTTTGCTAAATTTGTCTATTATTTCAAGTAGGTTTTTACTTGATTTTCTAGGATTCTCTAAATATATTATCATATTATCTGCAAAGAGTGATAGCTTTGTTTTTCCATGCTTATGTTAATTCCTTCCATTTCTTTCTCTTTTCTTATTGCTAAAGCTAACATTTCCAGTACAATATTGAATAGCAGGGGTGCTAGTGGACATTCTTGTGGCCCCCTCCTCCCCCCATCACATTGGGAAGGTTTTTAGCTTATCTCCATTACATATAATATTTGCTGATGGTTTTAGATAGATGTTACCTATCATTTTAAGGAAGACTGCATTTATTCTAATGTTCTCTAGTGTTTTTAATAGGAATGGGTATTTTATTTTGTCAAAAGCTTTTTCTGCATCTATCAAGATAATCGAATGATTTTTATAAGCTTTGTTACTGATATGGTCAATTTTGTTGACAGTTTTCCTAATGTTGACCCAGCTCTGCACTCCTGGTATAAATCCTATCTGGACACAGTGTATTATCCTTGAGATTAATTGCTATAATCCCCTTCCTAATATTTTATTTAAAATTTTTATATCTGGACTCATTAGGGAAATTGGTCTATGATTCTTTTCTCTGTTTTGGTTCTTTCTGGTTTAGGTATCAGCACCATATTTGTATCATAAAAAAAATTTGGCAGGACTCTTTCTTTATCTGTTTTCCTAAATAGTTTATATAGAACTGGAATTGGTTGTTATTTAAATATTTGATAGAATTCATTTGTAAATCCATCTGACACTAGAGGTTTTTTGGGGGTAGTTCATTAATGGCTTGTTCAACTTCTTTTTCTGAAACGGGATTATTTGAGCATCTTGTTTTTTCTTCTATTAATCTTGGCAATTTTTGTTTTTATAAATATTCATCCATTGTCAGATTTATTGGCATACAATTGGGCAAAATAGCTCCTAATTATTCTTTTAATTTTCTCTTCAGTGGTGGTGAATTCACCCTCTTCATTTTTGATGCTGGTAATTTTGATTTTATTCTTTCCTTTTTTATGAAATTAACCAAAGGTTTATCTATTTTATTTTTTTTTCCATAAAATCGGCTATTAGCTTTATTTAGTAGCTCAATACTTTTCTTAATTTCAATTTTATTTTTGTCTTCTTTGGTTTTCAGAATTTCTAATTTGATATTTAATTAGAGCTTTTTAATTTCTTCTTCTAACTTTTTTAGTTTCATGCCCAATTCATTGATCTCTTCTTTCTCTACTTTATTCATGTAAGCATTTTAAGATATAAAACTCCCCAAAGAATCACTTTTGCTGCATTCCATAAGTTTTAGTATATTGTCTCATTACTATCATTCTCTTGGATGATGTTATTATTGAGTGTTTTTATGATTTCTTGTTTGACCCACTCATTCTTTAGGATTAGATTGTTTAGTTTCCAATCTATCTTTCCATGGCCCTTTATTAAAGGTAATTTTTATTGCATCATGATCTGAAAAGGATGTATTTAATATTTCTGCTTTTCTGCATTGAATTGTGAGAATTTTATGCCCTAATATGTAGTCAAGTTTTGTGTAGGTGCCATGGACCACCAAGAAAAATAATATATTCCTTTCTATCCCTGTTCAGTTTTCTCCAGAGGTCAACCATGTCTGACTTTTCTAAAATTCTATTCATCTCCTTAACTTCTTTCTTGTTGATTTTGTGACTAGATTTATCAAGTTTAGAGAGGAGGAGGAATAGGTTCTCACTTTCTAATGTTTTGTTATCTATTTCTTCCTTCAACTTGCTTAATTTGCATGCCATACCATTTAGTGCATATGTATTTAGTAATGATATTACTTTATTGTCTATGGTTCTTTTTAGCAAGATGAAGTTCCCTTCTTTATCTCTTTTAATTAAATCTGTTTTTTGCTTTTGCTTTGTCTTAGATCAGGATTGCTACCCCTGCTTTTTTTTTTTATTAACATCAGCTGAAGTGTAGTATGTTCTGCCCCAGCCTTTTATCTTTACTTTATGTGTATCCCTCTGCTTCAAACGTGTTTCTTATAAACAATATATTGAAACACTTTCCAATCTGTTTCATTTTATGGGATAATCCATCTCATTCATATTCACAGTTTGATGACCAACTGTGTCTTTCTCTCCTATTTATCCTACTCTTTTATGATTTTTTCTATCCTTTCCCTTTCCCTCCTCACTAAAGCTTTGCTTTTGATCACTCCTTCCCTCAATCTGCCCTCCCTTAGTATCAATCCCTTCTCTTTGCTTCCCCATTACCCTTACTACTTCTTCCCTCCCTAATATCCACCCCTCCCATTTACTTCCTCTTTATCCTCTTACTGCCTATAGGATACATTAGATTTCTATACCTAACTGATTATATTATTCCCTCTTTGAGCCAAATCTTATGAAATTAAGGTTCAAACACAGCTCATTTTCTTCCCTTCTTTGCCTCTACTGTAATAGGTTTATGTACCATTTCATGTGATGTAATTTACCCTTGTCTGCCTTCTCCTTTTTTCTTCTTCCAGTACAATCCCTTTTTATCACTAAATTAGGTTTTTATCATCACATCAAAGTTGACCTCTGGTCTTTTCATGAGGAAGGTTTGGAAGTCCCTTATTTTGCTGAATATCCATTTCCTCCCCTGAAATATTATGCTGAATTCCACTGGGTGACTGATTTCTGATTGTAATTCAAGCCCTTTGTCTTACAGAATATTGTATTCTTTCAGTGGAGAAGCTGCAAGGTCCTCCATAATCGTGACTGTGGTCCCATGGTATTTAAATCATTTCTTTCTCCCTGTTTGCATTATTTTCTCTTTCTTTCAGTGGAGAAGCTGCAAGGTCCTCCATAATCGTGACTGTGGTCCCATGGTATTTAAATCATTTCTTTCTCCCTGTTTGCATTATTTTCTCTTTGACCTGGTAATTTTGTAATTTGGCTACAATATTCCTTGGTGTTTTAGTTTGGGATCTCTTTGAGGAGATTCTTTAGTTGACTATTTTACCTTCTGTTTCTAGGACCTCAGGGTAGTTTTCTTTAATGATTTCCTGAAAGATGCTGTATAGGTAGACCAATAATTTTTAAATTGCCTCTCTTGGATCTATTTTACAGGTCAGTTGTTTTATCAATGAGGTATTTTACATTTTCTTCTGTATTTTTTTTTCATTCTTTTGTTTCTGTTTGAGTGATTCTTGATATCTCATAGAGTCATTAGCTTCCACTTTCCCAATTCTAATTTTTAATGAATTGTTTTCTTCTATTAGATTTTGTACTTCCTTTTCCATTTGGCCAATTCTACTTTTTAAGGAATTGTTTTCTTCAGTGTCCTTCATACTCCCACAATTTGACCAATCATATTTTTTAAGGACTTGTTTTCTTTAATATACTTTTCCCTCCCAATTTGGCCAGCTGTATTTATTTAAAGGCTGGTTTTCTATAGTCAATTTCTCTCCTCCTTTTCCAAACTATTGTCTCTCTCTTGTATACCTCTCGTTTCTTTTCCAATTTTTTTCTACCTCTCTTATTTGACTTTTAAAATCCTTCTTGAGCTCTTCTAAGAAGAATTTTGGGGCTTGACATCAATTCATATTCTCCTTCGATGTTTCAGATGTGGGTATATTGACAATGTTGTCCTCCTCTCAGTTGTACATTGATCTTCCCTGTCCCCAATGGTAAGAATCTATGGCCATTGTCCATTTCTGATTTTTGCCCATGATGTTTGCCTATTTCCTGGTTTTTAAATTTGAGCCCTCCTGCTAGAGCACAGCAGCCACTGACTCAAGCTTTTTATGCTGGTAACCCAAGGCCTGGTCACTAGCTTTGTGTACTAGGAACTCAGGTGCTGGCAGCTGGAGGCATGGGGTCTGGAAGTTTACCTGGTGCTGAGCTGGGTTCATCAACACTGGAGCTCTCAGGGTAGGTGTAAAGAGTCTGGCCTCTGGGGAATGGCTGCTTTCCTGGGCTTTGCAATCAAAGATGTGCCTGCTGAAGAATGTCTGCCAGTCTTGAGCTGTGCCTCCTGGAGTTGTGTTTACAGGAGTTGTGTTAAAGCATTAGGAGATTTGGCTATTGAGAATGCCAGAGCATATGGTGTCTACCTATTCCCCTGCCTGCCTGTGCTGAGACACTTGGGTGAGGGGTTTCTGGTGTTGGTGCTTGTCTGTTCCACCACTTTTGGACTCAGGATCTCCTGCTGTTTTGTTGAGGTAGGGCTTGCTGTAGGCTTGCTGAGATGTCTCCTATCCTCTATTGTTCCCTTTCCCCCAGAGTGAGAGGGGCTTTTCCCATTAGTCCTCTAAGCTTCTGGGACTACAAGACTGCTGCATCCCATCTTTCTGCTGGTCAACTATTCCAAAGGTTTTCCTGGGGCCATATTTTCTGGGCTCTTAGAGGTCAATATGGGAGAGTGATAATGTTTTTACTTCTTACTCCATCTTGTCTCCCAGAAACCAAAATCTCTCCTTCAATCTTTTCTAACATCAGGGTCTTTTTCAGTGAGACCTATCTTTCCAATAAGTGGTCAAAATATTTAAACGTGAGCTTCAGTATTTGAACTTCCAATGAAAAATCTGAATTAATTTAAGTATTGACAGATTTGATCTCTTTGCTGTCCAAGGGTCTCTCTAAAATCTTCTTCAGTCCCACAATTCAATTGCATCGATTCTGTGACACTCAGCTTTCCTTATAGCCCAACTCCCCCACTCATACATTGCTACTGGAAAAGTCATAGCTTTGAATATATGGACCTTTGTTGGCAAGGTGACATGTTTGCTTTTTAGCAAGCTTTTCCTTTCAAGAAGCAAGTGTCTTTTAATTTCATGGCTATAGTCACCGTCCACAGTGTTCTTTGAGCCTAAGAACATAGAATCTGACATGGCTTCCATTTCTTCTGCCTCTATTTGTCAGGAAGTGACAGGGCAATTGCAAAGATCTTAGTTGTTTATATTAAGCTTCAGGTCAGTTTTTACATTCTCCTCCTTCACCTCTATCAAGAGTCTTCTTAATTCCTCTTCACTTTGTGCAATCATAGTTATATCATCTGTATATCTGAGATTGTTGATATTTCTCCCAGTAATCTTAATTTCCATTTTGATTCATCCAGCCTGACATTCTTCATGATGTACCAGGCATATATTTTAAATAAATAAGGTGACAATACAATCTTGTCTGACTCTTTTTCTAATCTTAAAGCAATCAGTTGTCTGATGTTTGATTCTAATTGTTGCTTCTTAATCTGTGTACAGGTACCTCATGAGGCAGGTAAGATGATCTAGTACTTTACCTTTATGAGGACTTGACACAGTTTGTTGTGATCCACACTCACAGGCTTTAGTGTAGTCGATGAAGTAGAAGTAGATTTTTTTTTTTCTGGAACTCTCTTACTTTTCCCATAATCCAGCAAATGTTGACATTTTGGTGTAAAGTTCTTCTGCTTCTTCAAAAACCATCTTGCTCTTCTGGTAATTATCAATTCACATATTGCTGAAACCTACCTTGCATTTCCTTTCTTTAAGACTGAGGAAATAAACTGATCTTTTCCTGTTTGGGGGCCACTATTGTTTTCCAAATTTGCTGACGTATTGAGTGCAGCACTTTAACAGCACTTTCTTTGAGGATTTTAAATAGCTCAGATTCCATCACTTCCAGTAGCTTTCTTGTTAGGAAGGCTTCCTGAGGCCTTTTGACTTGATTCTCCAGGATGCCTTTCTCTAGAGCAGTAACCCCACCATCCTGGTTATCAAGGATGTTAAGATATCTCTCCTATAGTTCTTTATATTTTTGCCAGCTTTCCTTAGCCTTGTCTGCTTGTGTTAAGTCGCTAGCATTTTTGTCTTTTATCATGCCCATTTTTGCATGAACTCTTCCTTTGATAGATCTAATTTTCTTGAACAGATTTCATCTTTCCTCTTCTACTGCTTTCTCTTATTTCTTTGCATTGCTTATTTAAGAAAACCTTACTTCTCCTTACTATTTTCTGGAATTCTGCCATCAGTTGGGTATATCTTTTCCTTTTTTCTTTTACCTTCTTTTTTCCTTATTTATTGAGCTATTTAAAGCCACATCAGACAGCCATTTTGGTTTTTCGCTCTTCTTTTTGTTGGGAATTTTTTGTTGTTTTTGTTGCCTCCTGTACAGCATTGCAAACTTCTGTCCATAGTTCTAAAGGAAGGGATGGTTAGCAGTGCAAATGCTGCAGCATAGAAAAGAATGATGAAGTATAGGGAAATGCCATTAATTTGGTTATTAAGCAATAACATCGAAGAAATTTCAGTATGCTAATTTCAGTAGCATTTTGGGAAGAGAGGACAAATCACAGAAGAGAGAAGGTTGAATGAGATATGAGGAAGTGTAGATAACTAATATAGATTATTCTTTCTAGAAGTATGGTTGTGAAGAACAGAAATATGTCACCTTACCTGGTGACAGTAAAGAGAATTTTAGTTTTTCTTTTTGTTGTTCTTTTTAGGATATGTATGGTTTGTCCCAAGCATATTTTAGGAAAAAGAGAAAGGTTGAATAAGAGAGAAAGAGTAAAGGAATCATAAAAAGAGAGAGATGGAGAGAGACACAGATCAAGCATAGTTCTAGAAATATTCTTTAAATGCTTCACCTCAGCAATTGATAACTACCAGTAACAAAATTCTCACTGGAAATATAGACATAGGCAGAATGAGGCTTTTAAAAAATGTATTACAATTTATTTCAATTTCCCAACCTGTTGTATTTGGTTTCACCATAAGAACATCATGTTTCCCCCAAGGAAAAGTCCATCACCAGAAATCTCATCATCATGGAGACTACTTAAGCTTTGGTACCTACCATACCTTCTCAATATCCTCAGTTCCTTCTGTCCTTTTATTGATGGACTAAGGGATGAACTAAAACACTTCCCCCAAAGTCTCCCTTTTATAAAGGGCTCAGAATTTCCAGTACAATATTAATTTTCCAACAGTTGCTTTGCTTGGTTTCAATTTGTGAACCTCATGTTCTCCTTTCTGTACCTCTGGCACCACCACCATCACAGTCATTTTCATATTCTTTTTGAGAATTGTCATTCCTCAAGCTCTTTGAAGGTAGGGGGCATCTTTTTCTTATTCATACCCAAGATCATTAAGTGTGTTGGGTACATTGTTAGTACTTAAGAAATATTTATGGAGTACTGAAATTTTTATTATGTTAAGCCTAGTAAATTGCTGGGGTTTGATTTGATTCAATTTTGGTGTTCAGGAGTAAACAGAAAATTTGATTTGAGCATAGTCACATTTAGGTAACCTCAGTGTTTACTACTTGACTCATTCCCATATTTAATCTGATCATACCAAGTTCTAGGGTAATATAGGGGTATGCTTATTTATTTCTTCATTAATTAATGGCATTTTAACGTATCTCTTAATGAATTCATTCCAGAGCCTCTTCTTGTGTTTGTTATATATTATTCTTTTTAAAATGGAATAATTCTAATTTCCAAATAGGAGTCATGTTTCTCTACATGAAATATTTTTATCTCTTGGGAATAAATAAATAGTGAATTTAGTGGATATGAATAATTGAAAATGAAATAAACTACATATACACATATATATGTATAAGTGTGTATATGCATATATTGTTGTGTCATTTTGGTCATGTCTGACTGTGACTTTATGGGGGGAGGGCTTTCTTGGCAAAGATATTGAAGTGGTTTGCCATTTCTTCTCCAGATCATTTTACAGATGAGGAAACTGAAACAGGATTAAGTGATTTGCCCGTCTAGTAAATGACTGAAGATATATTTGATCTCACAAAGATGAGTCTTCCTGATTCTAAGCCTAATTTTCTCCTAGCTGATACATATAATTTTATATTAATATTTAGAATTGATTTTATATGTAAATAAATAATTATATGTATATAATTTTATATTAGTATGCATAATCAACGTATAATTACATAATATAAATTAGGTATGAGAAAAAATATAGCCAGAATAATTTCTAACCATAACTATAATGGATGATGACTTCTTACTTTTATATACACAGTTTAACACACAATTTATTCAAAGTCAATTTTCAAGTATCCTATTAATCTTCTTCATAAAATAAAGATGAAAATAGTTTCAAAACAAAAGATGTCCACCATATTTATCTCTGTCCTCTCCAGATTTTCTCAAGGCACCACTGCTAACAATTTTTCCAGATTCATTTCACATAAAATTTCTTCATAATGTTTCTTCATAAAATAACCTGACAGCTTTTTCCAAGATCTTATTTTTTCATCTTCTTTCTGTTTTCTCCATAATTTCTTTCAAACAATCTCCATTAATTCTTTTCCAAGTTATCCCCAAACTGTCAGTTCTCATTGTGAAATCCTAAACATTTCATTTAGATCTTAAAGTTAGAGCAACCAAGTTAAAGAGATAAATAAGATCTTAGAAAAGTTGGATAAAATAGACCTCAGCAGAAAAACTGAATGGAAAAAGAAAAGAGTGTACCGTTTTTTTCCTCCATGGTACATGGCACCTTCACAAAAATTGACCATGTGTTAGGGCATAAAAGCCTCACAACTAAATGCAGAAAAGCAGAAATAGTAAATGCATCACTTTCAGATGATAATGCAATAAAATATACATTCAATAGAGGGCCATGGATACATAAATTAACAGTTAATTGGAAATTAACCAAATCTCAAAGAATGAGTGGGCCAAAAAACAAATAAAAAAATTACTACTTCTATTAAAAAGAATGACAACGATAAGACAACATTCCATAATTTGTGGGATGCAGCCAAAGCAGTGGTTAGGGAGAAATGTTTTCCTCTAAATTCATACATTAATAGAAAAAGAGCATATCAAAGGATTTGGAATGCATCTAAACATTTTATACACACACACACATACACACACACATACACACACACACACACACACACACACACACACACACACACACACACACATATATATATATATATGAGAGAGAGAAGAACAAACTAAAAATCCCTAATTAGACACCAGATTGGAAAACTTGAAAAATCTAAGGATAAATGAATAAAATTGAAAGATGAAACACCCAATTAATAGTATCAAAAATGTAAAGGGGAGTATATCACCAATTAAGATGAAATTAATGAAAGTATTAGGGGTTATTTTACCCAATTATATATCAGTAAAACTAACAGAGGGAAATAGATGAATATTTACAAAAATATAAACTGCCTAAATCAACAGAAGTTGAAATAAAATACTTTAATAACCCCATCTTAGAAGAAGACATTGCACAAGCCAAAAATGTGCTCCCTAGGAAAAGTATTGCATGACTAAAGAGAAATTTTCAATAGAATTCTATGAAACATGTAAGGAACAATTAATCCAAATACTATAAAATTATCTGAAAAAATAAATAAAGTTGTCCTACAAAATTCCTTTCATGATGCATAACTGTTGCTGACACCTAAACGAGGAAAAAAAAAAAAACAAAGAAAGCAAACTATAGGCCATTTCCCTTAACGAATATTGATGCAAAATTTAATGAAGTACTAGCCAGGAAATTATAGCAACATGTTACAAAGATTATATACTATGAGCATGTGGGATTTATACCAGGAATTCAGGGTGGGTTCAATATTAGTAAAACTATCAATATAACTGGCTATATCAATGACCAAAACTGTTTTTAAAAAATTCTATGATTATATTAAGGTAGAAAAAGCTTTGGACAGAATGCAACACTCATTTCATTTATAAACACTAGAAAGCATAGTGGTAAATTGAACCTTTTTAAAAATGATGAGTACTATTTATCTAAAATCAAGAGCAAGTATTATCTGTACCAGAAATGACGTTGAAGTCTTCTCAAAAGGATGAAGCAAGAATGTCCATTATAACCACCATTATTCAATATTATATTAGAAATATTAAGTTTAGCAGTAAGACAAGAAAAAGAAATTGAAAGAACTAGAATAGGTTATGAAGAAACAAATCTATCATTCTTTGTAGATGAAACAATGGTATACTTACAGAATCCTAGGGAATCAACTAAAAATTTAGTTGAAACAATGAGCAACTTATGCAAAGTGGAAGGATATAAAATTAACACACATAATTCATCAGCATTTCTATATATCACCAACAAAATCTAGCAGAAAGAGATAGAAAGAGAAAATCTGTTTAAAATAACTGCACACAATATAAAATACTAAGGAGTCTACCTGCCAAGATAAATCCAGGAACTCCATGAACACAATTACAAAACACTTTTCACACAAATAAAGACATATCTAAATATAAAAATGTTAATTCTTTCAGAGTAGAAAGACACACATATGCAGGGTCTCCTCACACAGCCCATAAAATACCTCTCGACAAATTTTGGAGCAGCAGAAGTGGAGAACAACAGAGTGGAGGAGATTTCCAGCCCACGGTGACCTGAAAGGCCCACGGGAAACTTCAGTTGCATTGGACAGGGAGCAGAGTGCAGAGCCCAGCCCAGCCTTGGCCACATGGTGCATGGCTCATGAACAGCCCTCAGGTGCACCAGTCTCAGCAGCGGGTCCGCAGATTCCTCAACCCACAGGCACCCAAGGTCAGTGACAGGGTTTTTTCAGCTGGCCTGGGAAGGGAGAAGGGTCTTTTCGATAACTTCAGGCTTAGGCAGTGGCATCAGAGGCCACATTGGGCAGGCAGTAGCAGTTCTCACAGCAGCCCCTACCTCAGCCTGCATACATTGTAAAACCCCTGGGGGCATTGAAGAGCTGAGTCTTGCCTCAGCCCTATATGGAGGCCCTGGGGGAGTTGGTCTTTGTCTCACACTGAATGGTGGTCCTGCCCATCCAGCTTATCTGAAAATCAGCCCCCAGTGCTGACTTGGTGCAACTGGAGGCCAGGTGGCTGTAGGGAGGTAATTGCTAAGATTCTGGGCACAAAAATCTCTCCCTCCTTTCAGATCAGTGCCACCTTGGAGGAACTGAGATCTCACAGATCCCCAGAGTATACCCTACTCTTGACAAAGGACCCAAAAGTCAAGTAACTGGTTGGGAAAATGCCCCCCCAAAAAGAAATATTTGTTCTTCATGTGTAGGTCAATCTAATATTATCAAAATGACATTTCTACCTAAGTTAATTAACTTATTCAATGCCATACTTATGACTATCAAAGAATTATTTTACAGAGCTAGAAAAGAAAATGACATTATTCATCTGGAAAAACAAAAAGTCAAGAATATCAAAGGAATCAATGAAACAAAAAGTAAAGTAGCCTAGCAATTCCAGATTTCAAACTATCTTACAATATCAAATCATCAAAACAATATGCTACAGGCTAAAAAATAAAGTAGTGGATCAATGGAATACATTAGGTATATAAAACACAGTAGTAAGTGACCATAGTAATCTAGTGTTCAACAAACTCAGAAATCTAAGCTTTCAGGGAAAGAAGTTACCATAACTTGCTGGGAAAAGTAAAAACAATTTGGCAGAAACTAGGTATAGACCAATAACTCATACTGTATGACAAGATAGGGTAAAAATGGATAAACACTTTAGACATAAAGGGCAAATTCACAAGTAAACTCAGGGAGCTTAGAAAAATATTGCTCTCAGTATTTTTGATAAATATGGATAAGGAAATAATTTATGATCACATAAGAAATATAGAGGATTGAAGGAAGTAAAATTGATAATTTTGAGTACATACAGCTAAAAAACTTTTTCATAAATAAAACTAATGCAGTCAAAATTAAAAGGAAAACAGGAAATTGGGGTGAAAATTACAGGAAGCTTCACTGATAAAAGTCTACTTTCTCAAATATATAGGAAATTGAATCACATTTAAAAATAAGAACTATTCTCCAGTTGATAAATAATCAAAGATATGAACAGGTAGTTTTTAGAAGAAATCAAACTATCAATAGTCATGTAAAAGAGTGTTCAAACTCATTAATGTTAGAGAAATGTGTTCATTTCACTCATAGGTGTGAGGTAGAATTTTGAGATACTACCTCACACCTATAAATTTGGCTAATGTGACAGAAAAGGAAAATGAAAAATGCTGGAGGGAATGTGGAAAAATTGGGACACTAATCAACTCTTGTTGGAGATGTGAACTGATCTAGCCATTCTGGAGAGTAATTTGGAACTATGCCCAAAGGGTTATAAAACTGTGCATATCTTTTCACCTAGCAATACCACCATTAGGTATGATCCTGAAGAGATCAAAGAAAAGGGAAAAAAAAAACCTATTTGTACAAAAACATTTATAATACCTCTTTTTGTGGTGTTAAAGAATTTGAAATTGGCGTGATGCCTATTAATTGGGGTTTGGCTGAACAAGTTGTGGTATATGATTATGTTAGGATATGATTGTGCTGTAAGAAATGATGAGCAGGATGAAATCAAAAAAACCTGCAAAGACTTACATGAACTGATACAAACTGAAGTGAGCAAAACTACGAGAACACTATATACAGGAGCAGCAAGATTGGAGGGGTGATCAACTATGAAAGATTTAACTACTCTTTTCTAGATAATGATTCCAAAAGACACATGATAAAAAATGTTATCCACTCCCAGAGGCAGAACTAATGAACTCTGAATGCAGTTAGAAGCATACTTTTTTTTTTACTTTATTTTTCTTTAAAGTTTTTGGTTTTGTTTTGCTTTTTTTTTTGGCAATATGGCTAAAATGGAAAATAGTTTTGGGAGAATTTATATATATACATTATTGGGAAATATTTAATGAAACAAATGAAAATATATTAAAAATAAAGTTAGAGCAACCACAGCTATAATTTTATAAGTTTTTAATAGGTGTCACACTAGCATGTTTTAACATTAATAAATATAACATGTAACATTTGATAAATAAACGTAGTTCAAAGAAATATATCTTACTGATTGATCAGAATTATTCTCTGTTGTCATTTAAGCATTTTAGCTCTTTATTACTAACATATCCAAGGTAAGGGGAAATAATGCTTCTTCAAACTTTTTTTGTTTGATTCTTTCAGAGAATGCAACATATATAAAATGTTTAAGTATATTTCTAAAAGAGCTTAAAATTAATGAGAAATGTGTCATTTTCAACAAAAACATAACTACACTGAAGCATTTTTGAGGTATAATCCCATTTAGGAACACCTATGTTCTAGATAAAAGTACTCTTTCTCCAAGTTATTTATGTTTTTGTAGATCCCATAACTATTTCTCTAGTCTCAGTTTTATAAAAATCCGGTATAGGCATTTGAATGAAGTATGAATGCATGAATGTTGCACAGGAGACCAACTAGTGAAAATGGAGATCCACTGAAAAAAAAAAAACAAAACGACTGTTTCCTTAATAGTAGGATACATTTGAATATTTCATGTCCTGTTGCACACATCTTTCAAAACTACATAAAACAGACATGCATAAAGGAAAATTTTTGAATATATGGAGAAAGAACAATAACTGAAAATGCTTATGTGATTCTGGCAGTGTCCTCAAAACCACAGCCATTTAGAATAAATGCACATTTTAACTGTCACTAATCAGGTAGCATAAAACAAAGGAAAGAAGTAGACAGGGAAAAATAACATGATCAGAGAAATTTTAAATTGATTATAACATATGGCAAGTAGCCATCCATTAAAATGTTCCATATCTTGGAAGACAAATATGAAGAGTAATCCAATTTTTAACTTCTTTGAAATTCCAAGTTGAAAAAAATTCATATTCTCTCTCTGTATATGTGCCTGTCTGTGTCTTACTCTCTCTCTCTCTTTCTGTCTCTCTCTCTGTCTCTCTGTCTCTGTCTCTCTCTATATGTGTGTCTCTCTGTGTTTCTCTCTCTCTCTCTTTCTCTCTCTCTCTCTCTCTCTCTCTCTCTCTCTCTCTCTCTCTCTCTCTCTCTCTCTCACACACACACACACACACACGCATACACACATCTCCTCACTACCTGTGTTCATTTCCTTGCTCCCAGTTTGTTTCCTTATCCAAATGTTTGTCATGATTTCATTTCTCAGTGTCATGCAGTGCCCTGAAGAAAGATAGCTAGAATCACTTCTGAATTCATGTATATGTTAGAAATAGAAACTGCTAAGGGATTCTTTCTTAGATATGTTTATTTAACCTAATTGAGAATAGTTTGTGTTTACTGCTTTTAGAGCCTTGTTTTGATTTCATATGTTATATAAAGTAAGACTTATAAAACTCATCACTCTTAAGGATATCTTCAGAAGATATGTATATAATTTAAACATCTGAATGGATGCTGAAATTCGAGTATTTCACATTTATAGAATCAAGAAATGTCATCTACTTTAAAATAAGTAAGGGTCGATTTGTTATGTCATGAAAATTGAATTTAAATCCTGTCTCAGAGAGTAGAGGAAGTTTTCTAATCCAGGAAGCAGAGTGGAAAGGAAGGGAATACACATTTATATTTATATTTTATATTTATTTACTTATTATGTTGTAGGAACTGAATTAAGTGCTTAACAAATATTTCATTTAACTATTGCAACAAAACTGAGAGATAAACGATGTTATATCTTCATGTTATAGTAGAGGAAACTGAGGCAAATAGAGGTTGAGCAGCTTGCCCACACAGCTAGTGCCAGAGGGCAGACTGGAACTGAGATCTTCCTGACTCCAGGCTGGGCACTCTATCCACTGGGACTTCTAGCTGCCCCAAGAATTCTTTTGACCAGTGAAATCATAAGTGCAGCATGTATTCCTATGCCTAGAGCTGTCAGGAAGCAGAATAGGCTGCTTTCAGAAAGAGTGAAATTTCTTCTCACATGAAGGATTAAGCAAAGGCTAGATAATCACTTGTAGGAGATGTGAGAGAAGAGATACTTGGTAAATTATAAGTCAATCTAGATGGCATCTGTTATCCTTAAATAATATAGTAATCTTTATGATCTTAATTACATGACAAATTATTTATAATCTTATCAAATTAAATATTAGTCATGAAGCTCAAGGGGGCATACTTATTTATAGAGACTCAGAACAGTGCAGAGGCTTAGCAAAATATCTAGTTAATGTCAGAGCTGGGATTCAAACCCAGGTGTGCTGAACTGCAAGTCATATTCTTACCATTTTACTATCTTCCATCTCAGATATATATAAAAGATAGTTATTGTGTGAGCATTTTTTAAACCAGAGTCCTTAAAGTTACAAGGTTGTGTTTTGTTTTGTTTTTTTTTCTAGATCTGTGACTTCGTTGCTTCAGAGAACTTCCAATGAGGAAATTTCCTCTATCAAAGCAATTGAGTCAAGTCAACATATTTTTTAAGTACTCACAAATGTGGCAGGATCTGATACTACAAGTCTAAAGAAAGATGTACCCTGCTATCAAAGTGCTTACATTCTAAAGAAGGAAGAAAAAATAAATTAAATAGGAGATGAAATTTGGGAATTTGAGGAGAAATCCCAAGAGTCAAGAGTAGAGTTGGGAAAGGAATGAAGAAATAATCATTGAACTACCTGGAGCACTGAGAAGTTGTGAATTTCCAAGGTCAGTATGTAAAAGAGGTGAGACTTGAATGCAGGTCTTCATGTCTCAGAACTTGGCTCTTTAACTAATACACCAGGCTACCTCCCTATGAGATGATACAGAGAAGCAAAAGTTGCCAAAATGTGAAAACATTTAATAAGAAACTGATCACTTTTAAAATTAAACGTTGCTCTATGGTTAACATGAGTGACTACCCATGGTCATCTCCACCCATTTAGGTTAATGTCTTTGCCAGTCAATTTTTTCCTAATGGTTATTAAGTATTTCAGGAGATAATGATTTGAATATTGAAGGATTAGGAAAAACTCTTGGGAGAATTGGTGAAACTCTCAAAAATTCCTACAATAACAACTCTCTGATTGTGCTACAAAAATCAAATATTAAAAGAAGGATGATACATCCCAAAGGAATTGTATGAGGCACACATTCCAGTAAAGACTCAGAGAAACAGATTGCATCCTAGTACAATAAAAGCAAAGGAGGATTTTTTCCCCTCTAGACTGATGACTGGTTATTTAAAACAAGCTATAGCAAAAAAAAAAGTCACTGGGATATAAATAATAGAATAACAGAGCCCATTTTTTCTAGAAGAAACAATGAGCACCTCAGCTATAGACTCCAGCTGAATCCAGGAGCTATATATATCTTCAAAGTGTCTAGGGGAAGAGTGACTAGTAGCAAATGTGGGACCAGCCAAACAATTCTGAGTACCAGCCATAATGTCCATTAGAGACTACAAGTCTGGAAGAGACTACATGCCACAAGAGATGAGCAGGGAGCAGTTCTAGCAGGAATATAGCACAGAAACATAACCAAAAGACATTGGCCACTCTACATGAATATGTATTGGATCCATGTGTTTCTAATGCATGCTGTTCTTACCACTGATTATATGCCTATTTGTTAGAGAGTATGTCCCAATTTTATGTAGAAATAATAATTTTTGCTGCTTTTCTCCTATTATTTCTTATTATTCCAATGTTTTTGAATTAATTATATTTTTTGGCTGAATAACATATGAGCCACTGGTAGAGGCTCGTGAACTTTGTTTTCGAATGGATATAGAGCTGCAGATCACCTTGGACTTAGGATAGCTTTGTGTAGGGGATCACTCTACAGGCTGGAGATGCTCCCCACCCCAGGTACTTCATTCTGCTTTGTGGTTTATAAAGGATTTCCCTTTCTACAATCTTCCAAACGTAGGTCGTGGAAGAAATATTATCCTCCTCCAGAAGAACAAACAGAGATTCAGAGAAGTGGCATTCTGAAGGTCACAGAACTATTGCAGCATAGAGATAGAACTTAATTTCAGGTCGTCTGATTTTAAATCCAATGCTTTCCCAGTGCACCAGATCAATCAATTATTATAAGAAACAATCCCTGCCATTATAGAACTTATGATCTAATAGAGAAAGTGCCTTATGAATAAAATTATAGGGAATGATATGAATCACTGAATTCACATAAAGGAAAGCTTTCTTCCACCTGAAAGTTCCATATTATTCAACTTCATCATTTAGAAATGTTCTTCCTGAATAATTATAATGGCTGACATCTAAATAGTGCCTTTTCAAATTCATTTACACTAATTTGATACTGACATCAAACTTCAGAAAGCACAATATTATTGTCCCTTTTTTAGAGCAATGAAGTAGTAGCAGAGCTAGAACATAAGCTAGTATGCTAAAAGTACTCCCCTCTGAAAAAGAGAGTAGAGTAGACCATGCAAGGACAGGGAAAATCCATTGGGGGAATGAGTTGAATTCTTTCATGAGGTTTGTTTTGTCTATCTTTTTTTTTAAGTTATTTACTTATTATTTGCAAACTATAGAAGGAACCAAGGCTGATGAAAATTGTGGGAAGGCAAAGGAACGGAAAAACAAGGAACCGAAGAAGAAAGACAGTAAAGTGGTGACAAGAGAAGCATTGTTGCTAATGTTCCCTTGGGCCCTGTGCCTGATGGAGTGAAGCATTTCCAGAGGAGTGACACCATCCAAGTTCCCTACTGTTGGCCTGTTCTCCCTCACAGAGTTACTCAATAGTGTCTGAAAATTTCTCTCATTATTAAATGTGTTTTTAATAGCCACAATGAACAGATTTTTGAAATGGAATTTCTAAAGGTATGTTAGAGGACAGTGGTTATTTGAGGCCTTACCAGGAGAATATCAGACAGGATCCAATGCAAACAGTTTTATTGTCCTTAAAGAGATACCATGAAGGATAAACTTGTCTCTCAGAATTAATGTAGCTGCTAAAGTTCAAGTCTATAGAGTTCAAACACCTACATATCATGCTGCCCTGTTATTAGGTAGAGATGCGAGAAAATTTTTCCAAAGTCTATTGTTTTTAGAGAGCAAAGGCCCTACTTTTTAAACTGACTTTAAAATAATATGAGATACACCATTTTTTACATAAATATTAAAATTCCACTGAAAATAAAGGGTTTTGGAAGACACTGGCATATTCAGTGAGAGAACAAAAAGATCAAAATTTAAAAGGGAAGTTATCTTAAATCCATTTGAATCTAGACTCAACTGCATATTGTCTAGATTATTAATATTCTCAGTTATGGTCCATGATAGCTGGTTCCCCCATTTTCCCACAATTAGGTTTAATTTCCTGTAAGGGGAACAAAATTACCCTGGGCAGTTGATTGGCTCCTACCTCCTTTGAAGCAATTTCATCATATAAATTCCCATATATGTGGAGTTAGGACCCCTAGGAGTTGATAGATATCTGAAGACCACTCAAGCAACCACACCATGCCCTGCTTGCCAGTCCCTTTTCTGTATGGATATGGTGCAGCGGGGGAGAAAGACTCATGGCTAGAGAAGCTATTATTTATTGTAATATCCTTGCTGTGCTATGACAAAGAAAACCTCTTGGGTGTGCTTAGCATCAGAAGTGCATCATTTTATCTCAACATTGAACCTGAACTAACAAGGTATTTATGCTAAGTTTGCTCCAACAATGTCCATGATAACAAGTTCAAGAATTTAAGAGATGAAATGGAACATTGGGGTCAGGCAACATATTAGTTAAAAATGGGAAAACAACGAGTGATAAGTGGGTCTTTATTGACAATTTATATCTTTTCAGTATTCAGGATTCTACTGGTGATATGAGTGAAGGCTATTTCTTTAAGTACCAAAGGTCAACCCAAAAGAAGAGTCTGAGATGCCATAGACAAATGCCAAAATCTGAGGAGGAATTATTGGTCATCATGTCAGAGTCAAGCGGGAAGGATAAGGAATGGGTCAAAAATACCTAGATAACAATAGAAAGATGCAAATTATATTGGGAGTACCCTAGTACATAGTAGACTCTTAATCAATTCTTATTGACTGACTAACTTCTTGCAAAGTAGCATTAAAAGGACGGTATAAGTAGTTTTCTCAGTTATTCTTTTGGATGCTTTAAGTGGCTAGAAAAAACTAGGCTCTAACATCTGGTCCTGCTTTGATGAGTTATTCCTTTTTTTCTCTTAGTCAACTATAAAAGTCTCCAAGTAATTTCTCATTTGCATCAGACCATCATTCAAAGCCAGTGGAAATTCTATTAACAGAAAGGAGACAAAAATATAAGAAAACTGATCCCAGCAAAAAATACCTGTTTCATAATGGTGCTGTCATTGATTGTAAACAATTCTGAGGTCTTCGGTGCAAAAGTCAAAATAATAAACAAATACTTTTATTACTGAGGAATGTAAACTTCACTGCAATAGTTACCTTGTAGTAGAAATGTGGGTGATTGTTTTTGTGTGATTGGCACATGTCCCACCTTATAATTCTTTCCTGAATTCTAGTAAATTTCATATTCCTGGAACCTAGTTAATATTGATGAATATTTGTTAATATAAATTGAATTGTCAACAATAAAACACCTGGAATTCCCCTTGATAAAGTAAGCAACAAGAAGAAACAAATATGGATTTGGAGAAAATCATGGGAGAGCTTGAAAGAGGAAGTTGGAGTGAAAGTAATGGAGGTCCTCACATATCTCACAAAATCAAACCATCCCAGTAAATAGTCTTTCTTAAAAGCTACTTGGGGCTGGCTGAGTAACTTGATTTCCATTAGATAATTTTAAGAAGAAGCACATTGTCAGAGATGTGTGAGCCGATTTCATTAGAGAATTATTCCCTGACCCCTTATGATACACTCCTAACCCTGAGAGGAAGATATGAACTTGCTCAAGAGGCAAATCTCATTTGTGAGATTGGGATTTGAAATAACAATCCTCTGAATTTACAGGGGCTGCATGTTTGTAAGTACTTGCTAAATATCTTCTGTCTCCCTTGTGAGAAAAATTATTTGCTTACCAAGTGAGATTCATTCTACCACAGCATTTCATTATTTTTTTGTTTTTTTAAAGATTCTTATCATGACTTAGAAAGGCTAATTAATTTTGACTCAAAATTGCTTTCCATATCATATTGTAAACAGAAGAAATACCATCTAAATGGGTTTATAGGAACCAATTGAGGACAACTTGAACGCTGGTGATCTGGTTTAATGATCTGGTCTGATAAAATCATATTTCTAAACCCTGGTAAGAATTTATTTGCATAATTAAGTCCTTATGATTTTTTAGTGGATGATCACATAAGAATATATTAATCACTAGCCAGAAATTCTCCTGCAAGTGTTTGGGATTTCTGTTCGATGTGAGTTTATGTATTTCCCTGTCTTTCTAGATCAGTTGTTTTTAGATTTGTACAAGGGAAACAAATTCCATCACTGTGTTTACAAGAAAGTAAACATTTCTGAGTGGGAAAACCTACTAGATCACATCTCTCTTTGGGTAATGAGGTAAACTGGGGATCTAAACAGTGTTCCACAAATTGTTTGGGATGATGATTAGTAAGAGTAGTTAATAATTTGTTTTGCAAAGAACTTTATAAATATCTCATTTGATTAGCAATCTTAGAAGATATGTGCTATTATTATCTACATTTTACAGATGGAAATATGGGTAGACAGAGCTAAGTGGCCTACCCAAGATCATTCAGCTAGTAAGTGTCAGAGGTTGAATATGAACTCAGATCTTGCTGACTTCAGGTCCTACACTCCAATCACTGTACCACCCAGGTGTACCTCTACACAATGAATATTGATGAGAAATTGTCTTAGATTAAGCTCCTGAAAATGTTATCTAACAGTATGATTCTTACATAGATCTCTTTCCATTCAAGAAATAACCTGAAAAAGACAGTGCATAAACATATGTCTAAAAAAAATTTTTTTAAAAGACTGTTGATTGGTGTTAACCTGATGAGAGATCTCTAATAGGGTCCTGTGCCTGTCTATTGTATTTAGAAATTTTATCAATGAGTTGAAATTACACTAGACTGCTGGTTAAATGTATATTTAAAAATGATTAATAATGTGATACACATTTCAGAATAGATGATGGAATCAAAACAAAATGAAATTTTACAGGAATAAATATCAATATTTGCATTTATGTTCAAATAAATCAGTTGTCAAACTATAAGAGGGGAAACTTGGATTAATAACTTTTTAAATGAAAATAATGTGTGGTTAGCCATAAGTTCAGTATAAATCAAAATTATGATTTCTAAAAGCATTGTGGCAGTTTTGAGTGTTTTAAAATATGTGGAGTACCATTTGCATGATAGGACAGCATTTTCTCTTACTTCAGAGCATAGAACATGGATCAGTTCATAGAAGTAGCAAGGAGGTTGGCTTTGGTCCAATATATTGCATGACTCCACTGTGCTTTGATCTATTCATCAAGTGAATGATGTGGAAAGTGAAGTGAAGTGAAGTGAAATGAAGTGAAAAGTATGAGGTTCCCAGTCTCGAGGTACATGAGGCTAGTATGTCAAAGAAATTGTAAGGATGGCTGCAGTAAGTGTTGGTTGTGTTAGATGATCTATAAGGTCCCTTCCAAACTGAAGATGCTATGACTTCTTTAGATAAGTGGTTTGAAATTACTTTAATATTAAAATATTTTGAAGATGTATGATTTCAACATTGTGACTTCTTCCTCCATTGACGCAGATCACAACCCCTATCTGACTTGGTATGTATTTGAAAATTTCTATGGTTTAAAAAGCAAAACAAACCAAAAAAAAAAAAACTTCATTATCTCTGGTGAGTGTTACTTATTTCATCAAGCTTAGATAAAATCAGAGAAAGAGAGATGAACTCATTGAAGCTTTTCACCTTTTCCTTTATAAAGTAATAAATCGATTCTCCTTTCATTTGCTTATTATTCCAGACACTTTGTTTCCAAACCAGATGCTGAATCATTAGGATAATTGATGGTATGTAGGCAGAACTGGGTGTAGTCATCATGAAACAAAAATATCTCTGGGGCATTGTGAAGTACACCAGACAGGCAAATATAAGAAACCAAAAGCCTGGGAGATAATGATTTGTTATTAATGACTATCCTTGCCAGGAATGATCTCAGAGAGCAGTACAATGTAAATGAATAATGTTTGGAGAATTGTATGTTCTAATACATGGAAGGTGTCAATAGAAAAGCAAAAAAAAAAGATCATTATTCTTAATATCTAACTATCTAACTAAGGAAGTTATTCATCTCTTTATTCAGCACCATTAACTATCGGCTTTGGTATCTAATGTCTTTGTTAGACTAGAGGAACTGGACAAACTAGTTCATTTATTTGTCCCAAATAAATATCAATTTTAGAAGCAGTCTATTTTCTTTTTAGTTTCTGAAGAACTGAAACATTGTAAGATAATCGCTTACTCCTTAAAAGTAACCAGAGGTCAAGGAATAGGAAACTATTTCTTAATGACAGATCTAAAATAAAAAGAAAGTTGGGTTCCCTTAAGAAAAAGTGAAGTGACAAGTCATGAGTGACACGATAATCATTTGGGACCTTGTTGACTTCCTTCAGGGCATAAAGTTTCATCTCTTTGTTTTTATGTGGGGAAAAGTGTTGGACTTGTCATTAAAAAGAGTTGAATTCAAGTAGGGAGCCAAAATGTCAGAGAGAAGCCAGGAAGTTGCCTAAACTCTCCCCAGTTTCCCTCAGAAACAGCATTAAATCAAACCTCTAAATGGATTTTCGCGCAACAGAACCTATAAAATGGATGAAGTGAAGCAATTTTCCAATTTAAGATAGCATAGAAGGACATCAGGAAAGGTCTGTCTCACTTGGGGAAAAAGGGAGTGAAAACCAGCTGAGACAGTGTCCAGGCAAGCCAATGGGAGGCTGTTAGCCAAAGCACAGATCAGCACATGAGGCCCTTCAGACCTGACTCAGCAGGCCAGTGGTGAAACAGGGCAGCTCTGAGGCCTCCAGCACCAAGGAAGAAGGTAAGTTGCCAGCCTGAGGAACCAGGCAAAAACAAGGGAACTACCCCAGTGCAGTAAGCAAGCTGCCAGCACCTGAGTCCTCAGTGAACAAAATCAGTGAACAGACCCCTGGGCCATAGTACAAGAAGTTTGGCACAGTGTCTCCTGCGCCCCAGATAAGAGTTCAACTTTAAAACCCATGAAATAGGCAAAAAAGTAAGCAAGAATCAAAAAAGAATTTTAACCACAGAAAGATCAAAACACAAATTCACAAGAGGACAACATTTTTAATATAGCTACAACTGAAACATCAAAGGGAAATAAAAATTGATCTCAGTACGTAAAGGCCTTCTTAGAAGAGCTCACAAAGGATTTTTTTGGCTAGAGTTTTCAAAAGGATTTACACATGTTTGACTCTTACAACTCTGTAGTTGTGAGGCATTATTATCTCTGTTTAAAAGACAATGAAATCAAGGTTCAAAGGATCAAAAAAGGCCTAAAAATCAAATGAGAGATATAGAAGAAAAATTGGGGGAAAAAATGGGAGGTATGCAAGAAAGAGTCAATAGGTTGGAAAGGAAAGGACAAAAATTGGCTGAAGAAAATACTTTAAAAAGTAAGGTTGACCAAATGGAAAAGAAGTACAAAGTTAAATGAAGAAAATAAATCATTAAAAATTAGAATTTGGTGAGTTGAAGCTAATGACCATATGAGACATCAAAAATCAGTCAAACAAAAAGTAAAAAATGAAAAATTAGAAGAAAATGTAAGCTACCTCATTGGAACAGCAACTGACCTGGAAAATAGAAGCAGGAGAGATAACTTTATAATTGCTAAATTACCTGAAAACCATGATTAAAAAAAATAACATGAGCTCCCTCTTTCAGAAATTATCAAGGAAAACTACCCTGATGTCCTAGAACCAGAGGGTAAAATAATCATTGAAAGAATCCACCAGTCACTTCTTGAAAGAGATTCCAAAATGAAAACTCTAAGTAATATTGTAAAGAAATTCCAGAATTATCAGGTCAAGGAGAAAATACAACAAGCATTCAGAAAGAAACAATTGAAATGATGTGGAGTCACAGTCAGGATTATACAAGACTTGGCAACTTGTACATTAAAGGATCTGAGGATTCAGAATATAATATTCCAGGAGTCAAAAGAGCTTGGATTGTAACCAAGAATCAATTACCCCGCAAAATTGAACTTAATCATTTTGAGGGGAATTCAATGTTATAGGGGACTTTTAATGATTACTGATGGAAAGAGCAGAGGTGAACAGGAAATTTGATTTCAAATACATAACTCAAGAGAAGCACAACAATGTAAAGAGGAGAAAGAACAAAAAAAAATGTCATACAATAAGGTTAAAGATTTATATTCCTGCCCTGGAAGGGAATACTTTTAACTCTTGAGGACTGTATCTTTATTAGGGCAGTTAGAAGTGATATACATAAACAGAAGGTGTAAGTATAAGTTGACTTTGATGAGATGATATAAAAATTAATTAGGGAATGAAAAGAAGGATTGCATTGTGAGAAGAGGAAAGGAGTGGCAGAGTAGGTTAAATTACATCACGCGAAGAGGTGCAAAAGACCTGTTGCAGGGGAAGAAAGGAGGGAGTGAGTACTCTTTGAACCTTATTCTCATTGGATTTGAAAGTGGAAGCAACATATACTTTCAGTTGGGTACAGAAATCTGTCTTACACTACAGGAAAATAGGAGGAGAAAGGGAAAGGGGAAGGGGACTGATAGAAGGGTGAGGAGATCAAGGGAGGCAGTAGTCAGAAGCAAAACACTGGTGAGGAATGAAAAGTGAAAGAGGAGAGAAAAGTATAATATATAATATAATATGATATAATATAATATAATGTAACATGATGTAATATAATGTAATATAATATAATAGTGGGGGAAATAGGTTGGAGAGAAGGGCAGTAATCATAACTGTGAATGTGAATGGGATGAACTCTCCCATAAAATGAAAGCAAATTTGGATTCAACACCATAATCTTACAATATGTTGTTTACAAAAAACACATTTGAAGCAGAGGAATACACACAGAATAAAGGTAAAGGGTTGCAGCAGAATATTTTATGCTTCAAGCTGAAGCAAAAAAAAAAAAACAGGGATAGCAATCTTTATCTCAGACAAAGCAAAGACAAAAATAGGTCTAATTAAAAGAATTAAGGGAGAAAACTACATCCTGCTAAAAAGTACTATAGAATTTACCACATATTAGGGCATAAAAACCTTACAATCCAATACAGAAAGGAAAAAGTGTTAAATGCATCTTCTTCAGATTATGATGCAATAAAAGTAGCATATAATAAAAGACCATGGAAAGATAGACTAAAAATTCATTGGAAACTAAATTAAATCCTGAAGAATGAGTAAGTCAAACAACAAATCATAAAACCAATTAATAACTTCATCCAAGAGAATGATAATAACAAGACAACATAGCAGAACTTATGGGATGCAACAAAAGTGATTCTTAGGGGAAGTTTTATATCTCTAAATGCTTACTTGAATAAAATAAAGAAAGATGAGATCAATGAATTGAGCATGGCACTAAAAAAAGTTAGAATAAGAAGAATTTTTAAATCCCCGATTAAATACCAAATTAGAAATTCTGAAAACCAAAGGAGAGAGCATAAATTGAAATTAAGAAAATGAACTAATAAATAAAACCAAGAGCTGGTTTTATGAAAAAAACAAAATAGATAAACCTTTGGTTAATTTGATTTGAAAAATAGAGAATAAAACAAAATTACCATTATTGTAAGTGAAAAGGGTAAATTTATCACCATGAAGAGAAAATTCAAAGAATAATTAGAAGCTATTTTGCCAAGTGTATGCCAATAAATCTTGCAATCCAAGTGAAATGAATGAATATTTACAAAAATATAAATTGCCCAGATTAATAGAAGAGGAAATAAAATATTTATTCCCATTTAAGAAAAGGAGATTAAACTAGCCATCATGAACTCCTTAAGAAAAAATCTACAAGGCCAGATGGATTCATAAGTGAATTCCACTAATTTTTTTTAAATTAATTCTAATACTACATAAAACAAAAATTGGTAGTCATCAAATCTTTTTTATTATAAAAATATGGTTCTGATATGTAAACCAGAAAGAGCTAAAACAGAGGAGGAAAATTGCAGACCAATTTCCATAATGAATATTGACACAAAAATTTAAATAATATATTAGCAAAAAGATTACAGCAATTTATCATGAAGATAATAGACTATGATCAGGTTAGATTTATACCAGAAATGCAGGTGTGGTTCAATATTAGGAAAATTATTAACATAATTGACAGTAAGAAAATGAAATTTATAAAAATCATATACTCATCTCAACAAATGCAGAAAAAAGTTTTTGATAAAGTACAATACACATTCCTAATTTAAAAAAAACACTAGAGAGCACAGAAATAAATGGAATTTTTATTAAAATGATAAGTAACATCTATCTAAAACCATCAGCAAGCATTACACATAATGAGGATAAGCTAGAAACTTTTCTAATAAGATGAGGGCTGAAATAAGGTTTTCCTTTATGACCACTGATATTCAGTATCATACTAGAAATGTTAGCTTTAGCAATAAGAAAAGAAAAAAAAAAGAAATTGAAGGAATTAGAACAGGCAATGAATGAGGAAACAAAGCTATTTCTCTTTGCAGATGATATAATGATATTCTTAGAGAATTCTAGAGATCAACTAAGAAAACTACTTGAAATAATTAACAACTGCAGCAAAGTTGCAGAATATCAAATATAATATAAATCATCAGCAGTTTATATAAATATATATATATACATATATATTGCTAACAAAGTTCAGCAACAAAATGTAAAAAAGAGAAATACTATTTAAAATTATTCTAAGCAATATAAAATATTTGGGAGTCTACCAAGACAAACCCAGCAACTATATGAACACAATTACAAAACACATTTTATGCAAATAAAATCAGATCTAAATAATTGGAAAAAATATGAGTTGCTCATGGGTAGCCTGGATTAATATAACGAAAATGAGAATTCTACCTAAATTATATTGCCATTCCAATCAAATAACAAAAGAAATATTTATAGATCTGGAAAAAATAGTAACAAAGTTCATCTAGAAGAACAAAAGATCAAGAATATCAAGGGAATTAATGAAAAAATTTCAAAGGAAGGTGATCTAGCCATACCAGATATAAAACCGTATTATAAAACAACAATCATCAAAACTATTTGGTATTGTCTAAAAACAGAAGGGTGGATTACTGGAATAGGTTAGCTATACAATACACAATAGTAAATGACTATAGTAATCTACTGCTTGATAAACCCAAAGACTCCAACTTTGGGGATACAAATTCAGTATTTGACAAAAATTTCTGGGAAAACTAGAAAATACTATAGCAGAAAAATAGGCATAGACCAATATCTTACACTGTATACCATGAAAAGGTCAAAATGGGTACATGATTTAGGCATAAAGGGTGATACCAGAAGCACATTAGGAGAGCAAGGAAGAGTCTACCTGTCGAATCTGTGGAGAAGGGAAGAATTTATGACTCAACAAGAGATAGATAACATTATGAAATGCAAAATGGAAAATTCTGATTGCATTTAGTTAAAAAACGTTTTGCACAATGTCAACGCAACCAAGATTAGAAGGAAAACTGAAAGCTGGGAAACAATTTTTGTACAGTATCTCCTATAAAGACATTATTTCTCAAATACATACAGAATAGAGTCAAATTTATAAGAATACAAGTCATCTCCGATTGATAAATGGTCAAAGGATATGAACAGGCAGTTTTCAGAAAAAAAAAAATCAGTTATCTAAAGTCCTATGGAAAAAAATGCTCAAAAATCACTGATTAGAGAAATGCAAATTAAAACAACTCTGGTAAAGTGTACCACTTTACACTTATGTGATTGGCTAATATGACCAAAAAAAAAAAAGAAAAATGATAAATGTTGGAGATGTGGGAAAATTGGAACACTAATGCATTGTTGATGGATTTGTGAACTGATTCAACCGTTCTGGAGAGCAATTTGGAACTATAACCAAAGGGCTATAAAACTGGGTATACCCTTTGATCTAGCAATACCACTATTAGGTCTGTGTCCCAAAGAGATCTTAATAAAAGGAAAAGGATCCACGTGTACAAAAATATTTATAGCAGCTCTTTTTGTGATGGCAAAGAATGAGGAACTGAGGGAATATCCATCAATTGGGAAATGGCTGAACAAGTTGTGGTATATTAATGTAATGGAATGCTGTTGTATTCTAAGAAATGATAAACAGGAAGCTTTTAGAAAAACTTAGAATGACATGAACTGATATTAAATGAAGTGAGCAGAACCAGGAAAACATTGTACACAGTAATGGCAACATTGCATGACAATCAACTTTGTTGACTTAGCTCTTTTCAGCAATACAATAATCTGGGACAATTCCAAAAGACTCATGATGGAAAATACTATACACATCCAGAGAAAGAACTATGGAGTCTGAACACAGATCAAAGCATACTATTTTCTCTTTTTTTTTTCTTTCTCATGATATTTTGCTTTTGTTCTGGTTCTTTTTTCACAACATGATTAATATGGAAGCATATTTAATATGATTGCATATATATATATATTTCTTGTAGTCTTGAGAAGGGTGGAGAGGAAGGAGGGAGAAAAAATTATGGAACTCGAAAATCTTATAAAAGTGAATGTTGAAAACTATCTTTACATGTAATTGAGGAAAAAATACAATACTATTAAGTGGGAGGAAAAGAACTGAGTTCAAATCTCAGCTCTGTCATTTACTATTTCTGTGATTTTTGGCCTCAATTTCCACATCTCTGAATGAGGTAGTGGGATTAGATGGCATCTAAGGTCCCTTTCAATTCCAGTTCTGCAATTGGATGGTCATTTGATCTTTGCTTTAAAAGACAACCATGCCAGAATCTATGAAACATCTTATGAGTGCTTGAGATTATGACAGTAGAGACAAATATTTTTTAGATTTTGAACACATCTTAGAATTCCATGTGTGGTCATTTTATTCTTGATGATGGTCAGAAGAAAGTTGTTTCTTTTCCATATTACTTTTAAAAAGCAAAATAAATGCCATTTAGAGCTGCAGTCACCAGCCTCACTTTCTTCTCCAGAGTCCTAAAGGGGAATATACAATTATAGTTAGTTAAATGACTTATTAAAATAGTAAGTGTGCCACAGTCATAAGTGGGAGATGTTCATTGCAAATTCATGTCATCTAACCTCTGTCGGACATTCCTTTGCCATGGGAGGTGGAAGGGGACAGTTAGCTGGTGCAGTGGATTGAGGGCCAGACCCAGAGGCAGGAAGACTCATCTTTGTGAGTTTAAATCTGGCTTCAGACACTTACAAGCTGTGACCCTAGCTGAATCACTTAACCCTATTTGCCTTAGTTTCCTCTTCTGTAAAATGAGCTAGAGAAAGATATGGCGAACCATTCTAATATCTTTGCTAAGAAAGCTCCAAATGGGGTCATAAAAAGTCAGACATGATTAAAACAACTGAACAACAGACATTCCTTTTGATTAGTAACATTCTTATTCATCTCTTATCTATTTTCAATTGCATTTTCCAAAGTAAAAAAAAAACCCAAAATTCCTTCCTCCTTCCTCACCCCCCACATCAGTTGACTTTATGTCTTATTTTAGAGAGATCAAGGCCATTTGGTATGAGATCTCTCAACTAGTCACTTCCCCATTTGACAACTCCTCTAATATCTGTAGATTTGCTCTGTTTTTCCTTCTGCCTCCCTTTTATAGAAGAAAAATGATCTCTTTTGTAAAACTAAGCATATTCAGATTTGTACTTGATCCTACATACTCTTGCTTCTTATGGGAACTTGCTTTCTCTCTCGTACCTTCAGATTCTCAGGATCACTATCTTCCTTCACTCTGTCATGAGCTACTCATATGTCCCCCTAATCTAAACATACCCACCCACAACCACCCCATGCACATTTGGACATGCATGAACACACACAAACACATACACACTTCAGAGTTTACTATGTCCTTGAACTCACACTTTGCAAATAGGAAAGTAAAAAAAAATGCTGGGAACCATCGTGGAATATTCAGGAAATTGTAATAGATTAATTGTACTTGATGAATTGTTAGTTAGGCAATGACCATTGGGAGCTTTTGAGTGGGGAATGATGTAATCATAATAATACTTCATATCACAATATTTCATATTAATTGGGCAGTGATAGAATGGAGAGAATGAGGACAAATAAATAACCATGCCTATTACTAATTCAGGAATCACCTGAGAAGGGCTTCCATAAACTTGTACAGTGGGTTTAGAAGAAGAAAAGAGAAAATTGATAGGACTTTGTGACTTTTACAAATCTCAGCAATGAAAGGAAAGAATCAAATATAATACTGAAGTTTTGATTCTTAAGGACCAGGACAGAAATAGAGTAGTCAACAGTAGAAAATTAGTTCCAAGGAGATGGTTATATTCATTCATTCATATATGATAATACAACAATTATATTTCCTTTATGATATCAATGTCTTTTTCCAAGATTCCTTCTGGGTAACATCATCAGTCGTATCTTTAATACAAGAAGAAGAAAGGGGAAATTTGAGAGAATCATATAACCTTTCAATTCAGTTCAATAGTGTCCAGATTTTCTATTCTGTGAAAGGTACACTGATGGATAGGAGGGAAGCAGAAACACCGTGAAAAATACTCCAGTACTCCAATTTCTCCATCCTAAAGTAAGAGACAAATCATACTATAGGGAAACAGTAGAACAGTGAAGTTAGAAAGTCCCTGAAATAGAAAGAAAATATCAAAGAAAAATTAAAATAAAGATTTGAATCATATATCTTTTTTCTTTTTATGTGACATAAAACACCATGTTACATAACATAAACTAGTATATATTATACTCAATGTGTGGTATGTCTCTGTATACATGTGTATGTATTGTATGTATGCATACACAAATATATATATATGTATATATATATATATATATATATCTATAATTTACATGGATCCTTTTCAGCATTTATGACAAACTCAGGCTCATTTATTCCATGAGTACCTGTATCTATCTTTTCCATATCTATTAACATTATTTGTCTATCTGACTATCCATCTGTTGAGATGATATAGGAGGAAGATGATAAATGGGGAGAGGGAGAGAGAGAAAGAGAGAGAGAGAGAGAGAGAGAGAGAAAGACAAATGTATAAAGCACTAATTAAATGCTTATCATGTGCTAAACACAGTGTATACCAACAGAATTACTGAGTGAATGGTATTTTAACTATTTCAAATACCCAAATTAACTAAAAGAGAAAGAATTGGCAAACAGAAGTATGTATAGAATAATTTTACATATTTATGCGTATGTATATATATACACACACAAAATATTCATACATATACACACATTCATGCATACATATATGTATGTGTACATTTATATGCATGTATGTGTGTATATATACATAGAAACATATACATACATATATATTTGTATATATGTACATATGTGCTTAACAATAGCCATCTCTAGAGCAGAATGGGGAGGGTAGAAAAAAGAAGAAAAGAAATTTACGTAATAATTTTGTTTTATATTTGAAAGAAATAGCAAGCTGTGCTTAGTAGATTTGCAGTTTCACATACAATCATCTTTTTTATTGTACTGTTATGGAAATGCTTGTTTTATTTCATAAATATCTAAATATTTATGTAATATATGTAAAATATTTATGTAATAAACATGTAAAAGAAAGGAAAATATTTTTAAAGAACACTTTCCGTTAGTAGAATAACAAGGCTGAACTGTTCTCTAAGGTCACTGACAACTCTTTAAATCAATGACTTTCTCTCTGAACTCCAATAATACTACTTTCTATTGTAATTATTTCAGCTTATACATAAATTAAGATTATTAAATTCTGAGTTCACATAATTTCATTTTGCATCCTTAAATATAATGGTCATTCACAAATAGTTACAGCATGAATAGACAAGAGTCACAACAAAATGTAAACAGAAAGGATGGGTTGCAATCTTTATAATTAGGGATAGTAATTACATTGAGTATCATTCATATCTGTTTAATGAATGAGTAAAAAAATGAATGAATTTACTCAATTCAACAAACATTAGAGAAGTTCCTACTTTGTTTAGAGACACTGGGTCACCTAAGAAGGAAGATGTAAGATTTAGGCAACATAGCCTCCATGCCTTCACAGAATGTTAAAAATTACATAAGGAAATATGGCACACACACACACACAAAACAATTGCAATACTTACAATGTGCATATAAAATGTGAATGGAAAGTACTATTTGGGGTCTACAGGGAAGAAAGGGTCTCACAAACTGGAGCAATCAGGGAAAGGTCCCTGCAAAGGATAGCATTTGAGTTGGGACTTAAAGAATAGCTAAGAGATAAAGAATGTTGCATGCATTCTCAGATATGACAACGAAATTGGTGTTTTTGTTTGTTTCAAGGTAAGAAGAAAGGCCAGATCAAGATATGACTGTAACATAAAACCAAAAAGGCATAGATATTTTAGATATGCATACTGTAGAATTTCACCAGAAAAGTTATAATATTTTAAGTGATTGCAATAAAAACTCAGGGACAAAAAAAGAGGTATGACATTTTAGGGATAGCATGTCCTCATTGCTTCTTGTTTACAAAAGTAGCAGACTACTGAAGAGCTTCTTAAATAAAATTTATAAGCATCCCCCATGACTTCATGCAAAACCAAGTGGATGAAAAGTGCCTATTTTCTAGACTATAACATACAGTTAGTTGGAACCCTTTTTAGCTTTACTTGGACAGTGTCTCCCACGCTGCACAGTCAAATCCAAAGTTCTTGAGAGAGGCCTTGAGAGTGTCCTTGTATTGCTTCTTCTGATCACCATGTGATCACTTGTCCCATTCAAGTTCTCCATAAAATAATCTTTTTTGGCAAGTGTACATTTTAGTGTACATCACATACACAAAGACATCCACAGGATGCCTCCTCCATCTTGTATTTAGGAACTGTAATTACTTTAGCTCTTTTATTGAAATTTCATTGATTTTTGCCAATGTGGAAATGTGGATAAAGTATGGAGCAAGGAACACTTGATTTGAATCCTGCCTCATTCACATACCAGCTGTGTGGCCCTGGGTAAATCATTCCACCTCTCAACTTGAATTTTCTCATTTCTCAAAGGATGGTAACATCTGCCTCAGAGAGCCTTTTAAAGGATCAAATTAAACCAATAAACCTAAAATGATATTCAAATCTGAATGTGCTATATAAATGTTAGTTATCATTCTGTACATTAAATTTAATCATACTAACCTCAGCCCATTGTTTTAGTCTACTGAAATCTTTGCATTTTGATTCCGTCATGCAGAGCATTAATTAGCTAGTTCCTCTAGCTTAGTTTTACCTGCAAATTTGATAAACTGTCTACCTATATCTCCAATTCACATTTTGATAAAAAATATATTGAGCCACATGTTAACAGTCCTTAAAAATTTAGTGAGTAATTTAAAAGTAGATGTCTCCTTTCATACTATTGAAATAGTTTCCCAAAAGTTCGACTGCCCAAAAATATCTCCCTCCCTCCTGTCAAAGCCCTAGATTCTATTACTGAAGTCATTCCTTTTGAGTATCCAAAGTTTTTCAGTCTTCAAGAGTTCCCTATTAAAATGTGAAACCAATTCAGCTGAAATCTTAACAGGGACTATTTGACATGCAGCTATGAACAAAATAGATGGGAGAGGGAGGATTAAAAAGGAAGGGTGTGTGTGTGTGTGTGTGTGTGTGTGTGTGTGTGTGTGTGTGTGATTGTGCTAATGGCTCCAAGTCAAGAGTGATGCTGAAAAGGAAGGTGGGAAGGTACCCAAATCCAACTTTTCTTCCTTCATAATTTTTTTTTTCTGTGGGCCAGTCTTGGACACAAGTCTAGGGACACTCCTTTCTCCATCAATCCCTAGGGTGTCTTGCTTTCTTCCGTTTAATTTTCTGTGTGGGAAAGGGACCTCCTTCCAGAAATCGTTTTCCTTCTGGTAGGAGTCAGGATCTCATCGGAGATCTTTCTTATGACCTCTAGACAGTCAAGACCAGAAGCTAAAAATTATGAAACATTTGGTCACCTCAGGTAACCTATAATTTTACAAATTTTCCCTTTGCAAGTAGTTTTTTTCCCTATAAAACTGGCCTTCCTTTCTGCCACCTTTTGTCTGAACACTGACCACACACAGGAGAGAAGTAGTGCATCTGGGAAAAATAGGGTCTTGCAAATAGTTCCTCCTGCTTGGCAAGCAGGGAATGGAAATCACTTTCCCAGCTCAGCTGATGTGCTAAGAATTGCTGACAGATGCACTTTTTTTAATTCAAGAGGAGAATGGAAACTGTAGTACCTAGCTGTTTATGAAATGGAATACACATACTACAGGAAAAGCCTCACTTCCCATATGAAAGTTGACTGACTGAAAGGATCATCTGGACTGTACCAACTCTGTTTGATTGTTCTGGAGCATATTATATTTCTCTCATGAAATTGTGAGCATATGTTTTCATAAAAAGCATTTTTTCCTATTAATGGAATTGGTGATTTTTAGATTTGTTTTTCTTTAAAGCTACCACTTGGCAATTGACCATGTAATTTAACTAAAGATATTGATCTTGGACTAGGGATACTAGATAGTAGTGCTACTAGGTCTCTCTCTATCATTTTTGGAGGTAAATGGAATGTATATTGTGGTGTAGTCAGTGAAATACAACACAAACTTTCTTCCTGAGTTGGACCCAAACATGAAGCTAACAGAAACATTATGACACAAACATTTACTTCCTGTTTTGGCAGCAGCTACTAGACTAATGTGGTATATAAGGTATACATATTCTTCATAGGCGTTTTAAGGGGCCAACTTTGAAATGACTTGTTAATGTGCTTAATGAAGTCATGAAAATATGACAAATAGGGAGCCGGTTAATGTGTTAATTAAAAAGGAAAATTCTTTTAGCAAGAGTTAAATTTAACCAAGACAAAGTACCCCTTCAGAGTTTTAATCTTGGCTGCCTTATAAAGGTTCTAAACAAAGCAGGGAACAGACAATATAGATGACCCACAAATGTAGGAAAATGTGCCATTTTTCTCCTAAAGAGACAAGTGAGGTTTAACAATCTCCTACTATTTATTTTCTGCCCCTTCTCGAAATATTGAAACTCTCATCCTAGTCACTTGTAGATATTTCTTGTCCAACAAAAGTTATTCATCTTGATTCCTGCTTTCCTCATTTTCATGACCTCCGGGTATGAAGCATGTTTTGATCTGTTCTTTCAAGACGCCAATGCTTCAGTTTGAGATGCCTGCAAGAAAAGGAGGCAGTTGATTAACTGTAACCCCCTTTCTTGCCTCAATTTTTAAGAATTACTTTGAAATAAGGAAATACTTTTATCCAGCATTGCCCTCTGGTTGCTTTCTTAAATTACGATTTTCAAGTAATCCCTTCTGCCAAGAGCTGACAGCCACTGAGAGGGAGATTTCTAAAGACAGATTAGGAAGGATCCGTAGTTTTAGTTACATTAGATTGATTGAGGAAGATACATTTGTGCATGTATTTGTAAAATTTCACCAACTCATTTTTAAATGGTGATAGCCTGTATTTTATAGTATCTTAAAATTTTAAAAATGCTTCATAAAGTAATTCATTTCATCATTATCATCATAATAGCTAGCATTTATACAGTCTTTTAAGGCTTACAAAGTTCTTTATATGGATAAACTCATTTCATTCCCTTCTATTTTTATTTTTTTCATATTGCTCAAAGCTTTTATTAGACAACTAGACATTTGAGAAACAACACTTTTAAAAGACTGTCTCAGTAAGCCCTAGCACTGTAGTTTTCCTAAAGAATATTTTTCACTAATTACATGTAAAACAAACTTTAGAATTCTTTTTTTTTTTTACAGTTTGAATTCCAAATTCTATCCTTCTTTTTCTTCCATACCATCCTCCCTAAGATGATAAGTCATCTGATATAGGTCATACATGTACATTCTGTGTTGAGACACCATTTGTTCTTTCTCTGGAGACAGCATTTTTCATCATGAGTCCTTTGCTATTGCCTTGGATTATTGTGTTGCTGAAAATAGCTAAGTCATTCACAATTTTTTTCATCAAACATTGCTGCTGCTACTGCATACAATGTTCCCTTGGTTCCACCACTCATTTCATTCTGTGTTAGTTCATGTAGGTCTTTCTAGGTTTTTCTGAAAACATTCCACTCCTCATTTCTTATAACGCAAGCATGTTCCATTACATTCATGTACCACAACTTGTTCAGCCATTCCTCAATTGATGGACATCCCCTCAATTCCCAATTCTATGCCACCACAAAAAAGCTATGTTTTTGTACTAATAGGTTTGCTCCCTTAAGAAAAGATCTCTTGGGATATATATCTAGTATCAGTATTGCTGGATCTAAAAGTACACACAATTTTATAGCACTTTGGGCATAATCCCAAATTTCTCTCCATGATGGTTGGATCAGTTCACAGCTCTACCATTAGTGTACCAGTTTTCCCACATCCCCTCCAATATTCAACATTTTCCTTTTTTGTCATATTAGTCAATCTGATAGGTATGAGGTGGTACCTCACAGTTGATTTAATTTGCATTTTTCTGATCAATAGTCATTGAGAGCATGTTTTTATATGACTTGATAGCTTTGATTTCTTCATTTGAAAATAGCCTGTTCATATCCTTTCACAATTTATCAATTGTGGAATGACTTGTGTTGTAGATTTGACTCAGTTCTCTACATGTTTGGGAAATGAGGTCTTTATCAGCTTGCTGTAAACATTTTCCCCAGTTTTCTGATTTCCTTTACATTTTTGTCCCACTGATTTTGTTTCTGCAAAAGCTTTTTAATTTAATGTAATCAGAATTATCCATTTTACATTTTATAATGCTCTCCACCTCTTGTTTGACCCTAAATTCTCCCCTTATCCATAGATCTAACAGGCAAAGTATTGTATACTCTCCTAATTTGCTTATGGTGTCACCCTTTATATCTAAAACATATACGCATTTTGACCTAACCTTGGTATATGTTGTGAGATATTGGTCTATTCCCAGTTTCTGCCATATTGTTTTCCAGTTTTCCCAGCAGTTTTTGCCAAATAATGAGTTTTTGTTCCAAAAGTTTGAATCTTTGGGCTTCCCAAACACTAAATTACTTTAGTTATTTATCATAATGTACCTAATCCATTCCATTGTTCCATCACTCTGTTTCTTGACTCGTACCACGTTGCTTTGATGATTACCACTTTATAATACAGTTTGAGATCTGATACAGCTAAACCACCTTCATTTTTTATTGATTCTCTTGATATTTGTGACCTTTTGCTCCTCCAGATGAATTTAATATCAAAAATCCTGTGAAGTAGCTATTTTTTTATTTTACAGATAAAGAAACTGATCCTGAGAAAAGGTAAGTGATTTTCCCAGGAAAACACAAGCTAGTACATGTTTGAGGTAGGATTTAAACTGATTTCTTCCCGACTCCAAGTTCAAAACTCTACACAATATACCACCTACCTCCCTCACAACTCTGCCAGGTTATGCAAGAAATAAGGGCTCAGTGAGGTTATTTCTACCACATAGCTAGTAAATACCCCAGAAAGGAGTCAAACCCATATCTTATGATTTTAGTGCTCTATTTCTCCCAATTCTAATTACTCAGATGTAATTTTGTTTGGGAAATATATATCTATTTCAAATTTAAAGCATTCCATCTAGTAATTCGAGTCATTTTTCATTGTTGTTTTGATTTGCTCATTGAGAAACTTACAAGAAGTTAATGGAATTAACTTAGTATTATTAGGATTTAGGGGTAGCATAATAAAGTTAATAGTATGTTCATGAATATATATGTATGGACATACACATAAATACACTCATAGATATATGATATCTAAAATACATAAAAACATACTGTGTGAACACATATGTAAACATACACGATATATGTAACCATACAATGTGAAATATGTTTTGTGTTTATATGTATTTGTATATGGCAACCAGTGCATAAAGAGAATGACCTGAGCCCAGAAGTATATGGGAGTGGGGTGGAGAGAAGAGCAGGCTGGACTGCATTTGTGGAATTATTCTGTGCTTTTGATGATCACAAACTTCTTTATAAGCAGCAACACATTTTGGTTCAATTAACTCATTCCAGTTCAACAACCATTATATATACCAGCCACTGCACTATTCACTCAATTTTTAAAAATAAATAAAGGAGGGGAGGTTAGTGATGGCAAAAAAAGAAAAAAAGAAAGGAAAGTACATGAACAAATTAAAGATACACCGAAAAGTGCAGAAAGTAAGTCAACAGGGATACAGACAAGCAGGATAGTGTTAGAACTGCCACAATAAATTGAATAATCCTTATATAATGGCATTTATTTTGTAAGGGTTATATGAAGCAAAAGTGAGAAAAGAAAAAATAGAAAGATATGGAACAAATCCTGTGCAATGCATCTGAAGATGGAAAGTTAAATATGAAGAAATATTGATCTTGGTGTCCATTAAAACCCCTATATCTTTTTTTCATGTATTTTGTTTTCTTGGTTTTGTGAAGTTAATTCTTTGAACTTAATAAAAAGGATTTCAGATTTAACCTTATGTATTTTCATTTTCTTAGATTTGACTCTTTGTTGTAGACTTTTGAGAGACTTTTTTTAATTCTGATTCTGTCATCCTGTATGTTATTTATTCCTTCCAGCATTGTGTCAGCTGCAAATTTGATGAGTGCTATTTTTGTTAACACACACACACACGCATACACAAAAATATAGATCCCCAGAACATTGCACTGGACAGTTTCTTCCAAGTTGAGTTTTGCCATTTACTCTTTTTTGTATCCTACAGACATTGCTAGTCTACATCTCTCTATATTTTCCAAAAGAATAACAGGAGGGACTTTGTCAAATCCTCTCCTAAAATCTGTCTCCTAAACCATTCTCTTGATCTATCGGATTAATGGTCTAGTCCAAAATGAAATTATGTCATTCTCTTATGTTGTGTTTTTGATGAAGCCATCATCCTTGCTTCTTTTTTGTATGTGTTCACTAACTATGCCTTCTAAGGACACATTCTAGGATTTTGACTGAAATCAAACTTAAGCACGCTAGTTTGTAGTTTACAGACTACAATTCCTTTCCCTTTTTTGAAAATCAGGCCATTTGCTTTTCTCCAACCCTGTAGTCATTTTTTAATGATATTTCTTCTTTAAATAAGCTCTATTAGTGCCTTTAGCTTTCTATAACAAGTCATTTGCAGATATAAAGTTTATCATGGAAATGAACTACCCCTTCTAACAAAGAAAACAATTGTTGCCACAAAGACTGTGTAAAAATGTGTGCAATATTCTTCCTGAATAGCATACTGTTTCACTATTGAGAGGAGTGATAGGTTTCATTATCTGTTCACTAAGCAGCACAATAGAGATTTAGACATCACATAAGGAAGATCTGAATTTGAATCTTGTCTCAGATCCTTAACAGTGGCATGATACTGAGCAAATCATTTAACTTCAGTTAAATGGGTTTAGTTTTCTCATTTGAAAAATGAGAGGGTTGAATTTGAGACCAGTAAGATTTCTTTTAGCTCTAAAACTATGATCCTATCATGTATTCTCCTATTATCATTAATGGTTTATTAACGGCTCAGTTTAGATGAACAAAATTGTATTTTTGTTCTGATTCTGCTTATTTCATTGTATATCTGTACATTTTTGCCATTGTCTGAATTTCTTATATTGACTTTCTTAATGCAGTCATTTTCCATTACATGTGCATGTTATAGTTTGTATAACTATTTCCCAATCAAATGATATACTCTATACATTATTTTAATATATATATTGGAATATTGTATCTAATTTTTGTCTTTGAGTTCCTTAGGGAATTTTTCTCATGGTAGAATTTCTGGATGACAGGTTAGTAACATCTTCTTGACTTTTTCTTATGCAATTTCAATTTCTTTTCCAGAGTAGTTGGGCTAATTCACCAAATTTTGGCTCCACCAAAAGTACTATAGTCAGTCAGTTTTCCCACAGCCCCTTTATTATTGGTCATTTTTTTCCCCGATTTACAATGTAAGAAATGAAAGGTCATGCTTGTCTTAATTTGAATTTGAATTACCGTTTGTGATTTAGAACATTCTTTCATATGGTCGTTCAAAGGATATAACTTTTCTTTTGAAAACTGTTCATATTATTTAACCACTTATTAATTTAAGAATGATTCTTGGACAAACATATTTGTATCATTTTCCTGTATATCTAAAACTCAGACTTTTATTATTTAATGTAAATATCCCCATACTTTACAGATTCTCTTATTCTATCTACATAATTTTTGTTTGTGTATCTTTAAAAACTGTGTAATCTAAATTGTCTATTTTTTTTGATCAGTTATTTTTTGGGGGAGAGAGATCAGAAATTCTCTGTTTAGTCATAGTTCTGAAAAGACTATCTCTTCTATTTGCCTCTACTATTTTTTCCAGTGGCATGAACTCTTAAATTCAATTCCCATATCCATTTGCAGTTTAGTGATGCTGGTCTAAGCTTAATTTCTGCCAAATTGCTTTCCAGTTTTCCTAGCAGTTTCCCAGTAATTAATGTCCAAAGGCTATTAAACCACTGGAATCTTGCTTTCATTTTCTTCTGATTTTTTCTTACTCTCAGCAATCTATTTCACTAGTCTACTTTTCTCTTTATTTATCCATATTAAACATAGGTTTACAGTTTCATAATATAGTTTGAAATCTGAAATTCCTTATTCCCCTTTAATTCTACTTTATTCCATTATTTCCTTTGAGATCTGGCTTCTTCCCTTCTCCAAATAAAATTGTTATTGTTTTGTCTAATTCTATGAAGCATTCCCTTGGTAATTTTACTAGTAAGGCACCAAATTAATTTAACTTTATTTTATTGATGTGGCCCAATGAATACTTAGTACTTCTTCTATTATATAAACCTTTCTTATTTCTGTAAAGGGTACATTGTAACTTGCATTTTATATAAAATCTTGAGAGTGCTTTGGTAAATTAACTCTACATATTTTATTTATTGCCAACTATTTTGATGAAAGCTCTTATATTAGAGGGGAAGCAAGAGAGAGAAAGCAAAAAGGCAGTAAAGGAAAGAAGGAAGGAAGGAAGGAAGGAAGGAAGGAAGGAAGGAAGGAAGGAAGGAAGGAAGGAAGGAAGGAAGGAAGGAAGGAAGGAAGAAAGGAAAAATAAATTAATGATTTAAATAACTGGAAGTAACTCAGAATAGCATTGGTAAAAGTTTGAGAGGAAAATTTGTGGCAGTAGGATAGCATCTAATCAGAATGAGACAAATTAATCTCACAAATAAAGTACTGACTAAAAAGAGGAAGGGGTAGACAACAATACAAAAGAAATAAATGAAAAAATGCAAATGTAGCCATCATAGTTTTCAATGTAAATGGATTAAACTATCTAATACAATGATATAAAATGGGTAAGCAATGCTGTGGGAGTCTCTTTTCAGGAGGAGATGCTCAAGAGAAGACAAAGTATACAAGAGAATGAGACAAGCTAATAGGTATATCCTCTTATCTAGAGTGTAGGTGAGATTAGAAGGGCTAGCAATTTCTTCAGTGTCTCAGTAAGGTTGAGAAGTTACAAGATTGCAAACAAGAGTAGAAGAAAAGTGAAAATGGTCTCACTTTTAAAGAAAATAAATATAAAGCTACTATTCAAAAAGTAATCGTAAGGAAGCAAAGGTATATGCCTGTAACAATAGAAAAGAAATTCTCCAATGTAATATACACACACATATATATATATATGTATGTATGTATATATATGAGTATATATACATATGTGTGTGTATATATATATCTATAGTATATATATATATATATATATATATATATATATATATATATATATATATATATATATATACATACAAACGTGTATATTTGCCTCTGCGCTATTTAGTGTGTTGATCAGTGACCTAGAAAAGGTATTCAGGGCCTACTTAGTAAATTCACAGAAAACATAAAACTGGGGAGGTTAGCTAACACATTGGATGGATAGACAGGGTCCAAAATATTTTTGACAGACTAGAGATAGGGACTGGCGAACTACAGCCCTGGGCCACTTCCAATCTGCCACCTGTTTTTGTACATCCCCTGAACTAAGAATGTTTTTTACATCTTAAAATAAAGATTTATTATATTTTTCAAAATATAAAAAACAGTAGTAACTTTGGGGACCTTACAAAAACAGGAAGGTGGTATGGCCCTAATTTGCTGACTATTGGATTATAGCCATGAACTGTGTTATACATCAGGTCAAGTAAGATGGAATTAGCAATTTGCTTGAATAAGAAAAAAAAAAGTAGGAATTTAACTGGATAAAGAAAAGATCAAAACAGTCAGTATTGTGATGTGGCACTAAAAAAGCTAATGTAATGAACTATTTTTAGAGAAAATAGTTTGTAAGAATAAGGGATTGATATTCCATATATAATCCATATATATATATGGAGTAAAATATATATTATATATTTATATGTATAATATATATTCCATATATACTCTTCCCTCTTTAGGGAATTGTTTTGTTGTCAATAAATGGAAGAAAGATTGTTTTCAGTCTGTTTGTTCCCACAGGGCAAAACCAAGGTCAGTGAGTAGCAGTTTCAAAGATGGAGTCTCATTTTAATGATAGGACAAAACAGGAAAAAGAGACAAGAGAAAATCGACAACAGAGGCTTCAAAATTTGAATGGGTTGCATGGCAAAAATCTTTAAGCGAAAGTTGATGACCAGTGATCAGATCGGTAGACTGTAGTGGGAATTCCTTTTCAGGTATGTTAGACAAGATGGCTATTCAGTTCCAAAACTATGTGATTCTAAATCTATGAATGTCATCAGAACCTTTGAGCACTTTATACTTGTTGGGATCTATGCTGTGGAAGAGCATTTACATGTATGAGTGTAAATTAGTATGGACAATTTTGCTGAGGTACTGTAGCAAGATGGCCTAATGGTGCACCCAAAGAAGACTGAGATTATGTCCCAAATTGCTCACCGAAGCTCTGGTGAAAAGTCCCAGAAAGATTTTCATTATATATGCAATGTGGAAGGTGCTTGGAAAGCATGTTATTTGCAAATGTGATCAACAAAGAAGTGGAAAACCTAGTCAAGATAATTGACATATACATCTCAAGAAAACAATTGAGAAATGTACAATAAGTGTGGTATCAAACAATGGTTGAAGTTAATGTTATATGTTAGTGTTATGTGTTATTTTACCTAGGCTGGAGTGATTCCCTTTTAAGTAGGCAAGAAGGTTGTCACCATGTTTCAATAATCCAAAGAGCTAGTCTTATAAAGATGACAGTCTATGGGAGTTGGTGTACTTAAGGCTTAGCAGAGGTCCCATTGCTTATGGAACATATTTTTATCCAATGCTGCTGTCCCAATAAATGTTCAGGCAGAGGGGGGAACATTGGTTTTTTTTGGTTTTGTTTTAGTAGTTTCATTGTTATAATTCTTTTATAGGATCTGTGATTCTAGGTGAAAGAGACCTTAGACATTTAAAGGAAGATAAATTTAGGCCCAGAGAGATCAAATTATTTATCCTGAGCCATAAAACTATTAAATAGCTGAGGTGGGATTTTTACCTTGTTCAGGTAAAATGCTTTGTATTCAATTTCATGCTCCATGAATATCTTGTGGCATTTTATTTCTCAACCTGAATCAATGGACTGGTCTGAGCTAAGCCTGGCTGAGAATAAAGGATGTGAAGCTATAGTAGTGTCCCACTTCATATATGTCCATGAGAATTATTTTCAATATTTCATCTTATTTCTTTAACTGATTCATCAGAATCACCTACAAACCCTATCCAAAGTTAAATGGCAAAATAGAATTCCAGTAACAAATTGCTGGAGCAGAGCAACTCACTTGTCATCACGAGGATGAATAGGATAACAAAACACTTGAGTTAGACCAATGAGAAAAATTTAAAACAGGAATATTTGAAAAGTGGAACTGCCATACGTAGTAACGGTAGAAAGCAGGTTTCAAAGATTTTTCTCTATAGTAGTATTTCTAAGTATAGTAGTATTTCTAAGAACATGACAAACTTGGAAGTACTAGAACTGGAGAAACCAAAACCAACCTTTCACATAACATTCGGAGAAAGCTAAGTTCTTTTTTGAAGTTTTGTTGTTGTGTGTTTGGTTTTTTAAGATTACAGAGTCTAGGGAAGAGTCGCAAAGAGTATCAGCTGTAGAAGCAATGGTTACAACGCCAAGTCCCCAGACATCATGTATGTGCGTGCATGTGTGTGTGTGTGTGTGTGTGTATGATGTGTGTGATATGTGCATGCATGTGTGTATGATGTGTATGTGTGTGTGAATGTGTGTGATACAGAAATAGTTATTCATCTTACATTAGTCTTTTCAGCCACACACAAAGTAACTAACCCTAGCAGCATCTTATTTGAAAGATGAAGGGTCAGTTTACTAGTAATACTCTACATTACTCATTTCTTTGAAAATCCAAAAGTTATTCTCTGTTATGTAATCATTTGAAATACAAAGTTTATAAAAAAAGATTTAGCCATCACTCACTGGTACTTAAAAAGATTGAAATATGAGAAACAAAATGTTTCTTACTACCCCTTTTTTGTATGTGTTGTCATAATAAGGATAATCTTAAAGATTCAACAACTTTACTTGTACATCATCTATTTTAGATATCTAGAAGTCAGGATCAATCTGTGTCCTAAATGTTTAAAGTATATATACATATGTGTGTATGTCTATAGAGAGACACATATATAATATATAGATACATATATAATGTACACACATACATATATATATGATAAATTAAGCATAGCCATACAAAGTCATTTCCAGACGAGTTTGGGAGTTCTTGTAGCAGTTGAGATGATGTCTTTTTTAGGTCCTTTAAAAATCACAGCAGGGAATAAGAGGGTTGGTATTTAGACTGTTCCCCCTCATTAAACAGCTAGATTTCTTTCGGCAGTTCCTGGGAAAGCAATCAACATGTTTGTTTTCCATGATAGTCTGGGAATTAACAGCATGTCATACTTAATGGCTATGACATTGCTGGGTTTGCATCTGTTCTAAGGGCTGGAAACAGCACCCGTGTGACTAATTATACACCTCCCTCAGACAATGAGGCAAACTGCAAATATTTTAGCACCTCTTACACAATTAACAGGTCAAAGAATGTTTGTACTATTTACCCATCTGACCCTTTCAGTACCAAATGCTTTGGAGAGCTCTTAATAAATTCTAATAAATATTCGATAACAAATGCTTTTGTAACTGCATTATTGGCAAGCTAACCATCCATGTTCTTTAATTAAAATACTTTGATTTGACCACTCTTTATAAATATTTGCATATTAATCCATATAGCATCCTTCAACAGAAAATAAATGAGAAGATTGTGAATAGACTTTATCACACTTAAGTTTTTTCGAGTACCTATAATATTGTTTGTATGACTACTTCTGTAGCCAGTGTAGATTGCAACTCTTCTGTGGCTTGAAAGATGGTCTTTAAGAGTTGCTGTAGTATAAAATTAAATAGCTTGTACCCATTCTACTGATGAGAGACAGTCCTACTAACTTAGCTACTCTTCATATAACAGGCATATTTGTGTGCTATATATATATATATATATATATATATATATATACGCACACATATACACATGTATGCATGTATGTTTGTGTTATAGATGTAGATATGCATGCGAACAAATATATATGTACATATATGTGTGTATACATGCACAATACAGCCCATCATCATTGGATTTTCATTAAAAGTTTAGCCAGTTCAACCATACCAGTCAGAATATACCTGGAATGAACCTTTGAGAGCTCATGTTCTGATTGTTCTGGCAAATGAGGCACAAGGCTTTATCAAAAGCATAAGAAGATATCTTATTAAAACAAGATAATTTCAGCTATCTTAAGGTAATTTTAAACTGCACAGACTTCTGGTGTCTGCGCATACACATCATGCATGCATGTGTATATGTATACATGTATGGATAGATGATAGAAAGATCTTTGCTATCTCCCTTATTAGAGCACAATGTGTTTTATTTGTTATATTTGGATTCTAAGTGCCTAGTACAATACAGTAGATACAATGTAGTAGATAGTTAACAATTACTTGTAGGTTGATTTAATTAGGCCATCAATTCAAAGACTGATGCATCATCATTCTATAGAAACAATAAGCACTGGGAGATGATGGTTAAAGACTTTCCCTCAAGTTAGCAGAACTAAAAACCTTGCCTCTTACATGTTCTCCCTTCACGTCCATTACCCTCTTAGTGCCCCAGGCAACTCGCGATTCAGAAATTACACTGCTCACTGATAAAATTACAGGTTTGCCCTAGCCCCTAAGGAAAATAGTCAGATTAAGGGTAGAGGTAATTAAAGTCACATTTTATAGTGTAGTGCATCAAAGTAAAGCTTTTTTCAAGTAGGCAAGATTTTTCTCACATATTGGATTGTTGCATAATACCCTAACTGTCACTTCTCTGTTAATTGAGAGGCAAAAAGAAATGAAATTTATTAATAGAGGATTCTAAATCTCAGATAATGTGAGAAGAATTTCCATGTTACTTAATGAATTTTCAGGTTAGAAAAGGAGCATTAATAAAAGTGGAGATTATTGTTCTTAAAAGAACTTCCTATTAGGATATAAGGTGAATTTCTAAAAGATTTGTATTTTTCTCACTTTTCTTATGAAAAAAGATATAATGGCCCCAAAATGTTCAATATTTTTATCAGCAAAATCATAGATAAAATAAACTCTTTCAGTAATGTATCTACTTATTTAGAATCTAATTATCTATCTAATCATTTGTCTATGCACACATCTATTTATTTATATTTACATCTTTATCTATGGCCTTTCATTCACATGTGGCAGGGAGTTTCCTCCTGAATATGCTCTTTTTTCAAAAAAATCCATGATAACCTCCATTTTTCTTGGCTGCTATATACGGTTGAAAAGTAAAATCTAGAGTGTGCCATTCGATTTTCTAACTCTTTCAATAGGAATTTAAAAATGCATTTCAGAGCTAATTGCTGCCTCAAAACAACTTTTACTCTATACTCTTTCTGGATAACTATTCTCATGTGGTTCAATAGAAAGAAGATAGGATTGGGAGTCTAAGAATTTGAGTTCAAATTGTAGCTCTACTACATTTCATCTGTGTGATCATAGGCTAGTCCCTTAACCCTATCTCCTCAACTTTATCTCCTCCAAAATGAGAGGGGAGGTAAACCTCCAGGCTTCTCTTGGATCTTTAAATACTCCATCTAAAGGGAATCTTCAAGTACAGAGGCTTGCCATGGGACATTCATATGCAACCTGAATACATTCTACAACAGTTCTAGCTGGCTTCTGGGAGCAGAGACTGCTGTCTGTTCCAAGGTTTGGGCTGTCTGAATTCCGCACCTAGTTTTGTTTACATAGCTTAGCAATTCAACAAGGCAGCAGGAGCACACTTCATTAATTTGTTGAAGTAATGTATGTGCCTCATTCCTGCCATAGCGAATGCAAAAGATTTGAGCAACATGACCCCTCCCAGAGTGATTTTTTTCTTCCATATGATCATCTTGTGGCTACTTACGTCTTGATGAATTTCTTTCTCTCTACCAGTACTTACCATCTGCGCCCAAGGTGTTGCATGCAGGCTCATTGTATACTTCACTGGGTTTCAAAAATGGCTGGATGACTTTCACATGGTGATTTCAGACACTATGAAATGGCTGATGTTACAACAATCCATGAAAATGGAATAGACTGGGTTGGTAACTAGGAGGAGCACTGTGATGGTCTGGTCATATATTCTTTAGTTTTCTGTTGCTTTTGGGAGTGCGTGAGATTGCTAAATAATTTGGATGAAGAACTTTGGAAATTTACCACTCTCCAGTGTTCATGTGTTGTATGAGTTGCAAAAGTCAAAAAAAAAACAAACAGATCACCTAGATAAGTGATGATAGATGTTTGGGCTCTAAGCTAGGTTAGTCCTCAGACACACAGAATCTGTTACTAGGACCATGCTCCTAGTTTTAACAAAACTTGAACCCCTCAAACTGAACCTGATTCAGCTCTACCACATAAGAATGAATTAGAATGTAGATAAAAAGATTCAGAGGCTTCAGTGATCCATCTTCTCATTCTCATTATATAGACAAGGAAACTGAGGCCTAGACTTGTCCAGGAGCTTGAGTTTGGATCTAGGCTGTCTAAGACAGCATGGTAAGGTAGAAGTAATGACAGCTGACATTTAGAGAGATTTTTTTGATTTTGCAAGGCACTTTATAGTCATTACTGTATTATAGAAATTATGGTATATAGTCTCAAAATAATCCTGTGAGACATACACTACAGACATTAGTTTTTAATTTTTTATAGATTAGTAACCTCAGTCTCAAAGAAGTTAAAAGACTTACCCTTGACTCTACAGATATATAAGTATGTGCAATAGAATTGGAATCTAGTGTTTCCTTACTCCACATCCAGTGTTCTAAAAACTGGTGGATTAAGAGTCAGACTACTGAAGTTTGAATCCTCACTTGGTTACCTACTTCTTGTGAGATTTTTGGTATGTTATCTAACTTCTATGGGTTTCAATGTCATAATTTGTAAATGAAAAAAAATTTAAATAAGTAATGAGAATCCTTTCTATCTCAAAATATATGATCTTATGCCAGAATATTTATTAATAGCTTTCCAAATATCAAAATCAGGTCAAAAAGAAAGGCAATTAATTCAAACTTTAGTAGCTGTATCTCTGATTTTTTTTTAATAATTTGATGTTAATTTTTCTTATATACTCAAGTATCTATTTATAGGGTAGCTAGGTGGCACAGTGGATTGACTGTTGAATCTGGAGTTAGGAAAACTCACTTTTGTGAGTTTAAATCTGGACTCAGACACTTACTAATTGTGTGACCCTGTTTGCCTCAGTTTCTTCATCTGTAAAATAAACTGGAGAAGAAAAAAGAAACCACACCAGTGTCTTTGCTAAGAAAACCCCAAATGAGGGCCACAAAGAATCAGACATGCCTGAAAAACAACAATCTATTTGTAAGACCAATAACTTTAGTTGCCAAGAAAGGATGGTGAAAATAGTCATTTCTAGTGACCTTCAACCATTTTCAGTAATTTCTACTACTTTTCTGTGGTTAGTATTGCTTTATTTCATGGTTCAGCAATCATTTAACCCAGCCCCTTCATTTCATAGATGGAAAAACTAAGGACTAAAGAAATGCTATTACTATCGAGTTAGAAACTGAGTTGAAGCAATGTGATGGACTGATGTGACTGAGAATGTACTCCTGGTCATTGAAAGATCTAAGACCAGAATGATTTCTTAAGAAAATATTTCCCTGGAAAATCCAATTTACTGGTGGAATTATGTGGTTGTGGAATATTTTGTCATTACCAAGATCATTTCTGTTTTAGTGTAATCTCAATTGAAGTTGACCAATATCTGTGGTAGGAAGAAAATGAGGAACCAGGCAAAAAAGACAGTGAGATATAGCAACAGACATTCAGTGAGTTTGGGGGAGAACAATAAAAGTACAGCACTGGAGGAGACAAAGAAGAATATCAAGAAGGGAAAAGAGAATAGTATAAACTGTTTTAGAGGGTCAAGAAAAAAATGAAAACAAGTTGTTGGGTTTAGTGATAAGGATGTTATAAGTAGCTCTGAAAATAAGACTGGCCAAAAAAATGTGGTAATTCATTTACTATTTATCACTTAATTAGGCTTTGGGGGGTATAACACTTCAAGTTCAATATAGATATTTTGTAGGGGGCAGCTAGGTGGTACAGTGGATAGAGCACCAGTGCAGGAGTCAGGAAGACCTGACTTCAAATCTCACCTCAGACACTTGACACTCACTAGCTGTGTGACCTTGGGCAAGTCATTTAACTCCAATCACCTCATTCTGGGCCATCTCCAGTCATCGTGATGAATATCTGGTCACTGGATTCAGATGGCTTTGGAAGAGAAGTGAGGCTGGTGACCTGCACAGCCCTCCCTCACTCAAAACAAAGTCAAGTGCAAGTCATGTCATTATTTCTCTGATAGCATGATTTTCTTTGGCAACAAAGGACAAACATGCACAGATATTTTGTAGAATAGAGAATTCTTACAAAAATGAAATTCCAGGAAATATGGCCTTTATGGTTATGTTGAAAAATTAGCCTTCATTAGTCTAAGAAGAGATAGAATATAAAGTGTTTTATAGTATAAAATATAATTAAGCAAGATATAGGGACTGTAATTATTTTAGGGAGCAGAAGACTGTTGTTGAGTCTATCAAAGAAAGCAAAGTGAATAATAATTTTAAACCATAACAACAGAGATATAGTTTAAATCTTTGGAAATTGCCTTTTACCAAGATAGTTGTATAAATATGCTAATGTATTGAAAAATACCTCTCATTGGAATCTCTCCAGACTAGCTTCTGAAGAGCTAGTCTGAATAGCTGAATAAGATCTTGTTCAGGATGTAGTTTATGACATAAACCCTTGCACTGTCATAGGAAACTGAACTTTAAGACCTTGAGTTAATTCAATTTTGCAACCCAGAATTCCATATGTAATTGATTCAATTAAATAGGAGAATATGATCTTGTTCTTTGATGAAATCAAGTGAAATTAGATATAGACCCTGTTTTCAAGGTTCTTGCATTCTATTGGTGGGACAAGAAACATATACATATATAGACATATGAATGCATATATGCTATAAAACTATTTTAAGAGTAAAAAAAATCCGAAATTTTGTGATATTTTCAAGAGAAAGGTGTCTTTTTGTAGGAGAAGACCCTTGGTTAAGAGATGTCATTTGAGTCAGACCGTGAAGGAAGAGAAATTTCAACAAGTGGAGGAAATTAGAACTTAAAAGATATCATCTGAGAAATGTATGTTTAAAAAGGAGGTAATATTCCAAAACATATATAAAAGATGGGCAGTCTAAGAACTACACTGATATTCCTGAAATATCAAGAGTCAAAGGAAGATCACTAGAGTACTGGAAATGTCTCCCTTAGGGAGAAACTATGGAAAGGCATGGCAAGAATTGTGTAGGGTAGATGACATCGAGGTACATTTACCCTTCAGTTATGATAGAATTACTCCCACCTGTGTTATCATGGCTGAATAAATAAATTCATTCAATCAACTTCCAGAGAGTACAATTCCTTTGCTTATTGATTTTACTTTGTGCAATGGCTGTTTTTTTTCCATTACTACGAAGTGACCTGAACTTTTCCATAAACATATTTATCCTCAAATAAAATTTATAATCATTATATTCAGGCAGGTGGCACCATTCTATTTTCAGATTTATACTAGTCTGGATAAGGAATAAATGGCCACATGGAATTTTCATAATAGAAACCTATTCGGAGTGGCAGATGATGACAGAGTGACAGTGATAGGTAGATATCAGTAAATGATTATTTTAATGGCAAAATAAATGTTATTCTGAGTAACACTTTTATATTATAAAACTAAAATTTTATAAATAATCATCATTCTAGATGATGAGTATGTTACGTTCTCTCATAGTTCATTCATAAACTTGCTCCTAAGCTTACAAAACATTTTTTTCTCCCTAGACGCATTATAAATAAGTTACGATATTAGTCAGAAAAGTTTATTTATCCCAGGATATAGGTTAAAATGATATTTTTAGAATGAATAGTAATAACTAAGATTAGCAATGCTGGCAATTAAAAAATAGCAAAAATAGATTCTTACTCCACAGAGGTCAGCTACTACCCCGACTCCCCAGCAACCGTGTCAAAGGGACCCGGAGCTGGCATTGATCTTGGTTACCACTTACTCCTGTGTGGGAGTCTTCCAACATGGGAAAGTGGAGATCATTGCTAATGATCTCCAAGGAGACAGGACCACCTCCAGTTACGTCACCTTCACCACCACAGAACGGTTAATTGGTGGTGCTGCAAAGAATCAAGTTGCAATGAACCCCACCAACATAGATTTTGATGCCAAACTTCTGATTGTTCGCAGATTTGATGATGCAATTGTACAGTAAGAAATGAAGCACTGACCTTTTATGGTGGTGAATGAAACAGGCAGTCCTAAGGTCCAAGTGGAGTACAAAAGGGAGACTAAAAGTTTCTATCCAGAAGAAGCGTCTTCTATGGTCTTGACCAAGATGAAAGAAATTGCTGGGAGGTGGGAAGTTTAGAATTTAGAATTTAGGTAGAATTAGGTAGAATTACAAAAGTGGCCACTAAGAATTTGAGATTGATAGATCTGAAAACTAGTTTTTCAAAATATAAATATGTTTACAGTGAGGATATAATACTGGTAGCGGAGAGAGAATATCATACACTAAATAGCACAAAGCTGGTTAAAGGTAATCCAGAATCAATGTTAGTAGAACGTTGAATGAAATTATTTTCCCATTTTAAAAAATATTTTTATTTAAAACTTTTACTTAAAGTTTTGAGTTCCAAATTCTCTCTCTTTGCCTTCTTCCCCTTCCTCTTCCCTGAGAAGGCATGCAATCAGATATGTGCAATTATGAAAAACATTTCCATATTAGTCATTTTGTATAAGAAGGCCAGAATTAAAGAAAAAAAGAGAAAGTGAAAAATAGCGTGCTTCAATCTGTATTCAATCAATATCAGTTCTTTGCTGATAATATGCTTCATTAGTCCTTTGGGATTATCTTGGATCATTGTATCACTGAGAATAGCTAAGTCATTCACAGTTCTGCACTGAAAAAATATTTCTGTTACTGTGCATAATATTCTCCTAGCTCTGTTCACCTTACTGTGCAATGGTTCATGTAAGTCTTTCCAAGTTTTTCTGAAGTCATCGTGCTTGTAATAGTACAATAATAGTCCATCACAATCATACCACAGCTTGCTTTTCCCTTCCCCAGTTGATGGGCATCACTTTGACTTCCAAGTCTTAGCCACCACACAACGAGCTGCTATGAAATTTTTGTGCAAATAGATCTCCCTGCTTTTGTTTTGAATTTCTTTGGGATATAGACCTAGCAATGGTATTGCTGGACAAAGTGTATGCACAGTTTTATAGCCCTTTGGACGTAGTTCCAAATTACTACTCAAAATGGTTATATCAGTTCACAACTCTACCAACAAAGTATTACTGTCCCACTTTTCCCGCATCTCCTCCAATATCCAACATTTTCCATTTTTGTCATATTAACCATTCTGATACCGGTGAGGTGGTACTTCAGTTTTGTTTTAATTTGCATTTGTCTGAGCAGTATTGATTTAGAGCATTCTTACTTTTCAAAATTAATTTATTTAGTTTTAGTTTCCAATGTTGACTTTTATAAGATTTTGTGTTTTAAATCTTTCCCTTACTTCCTCACCCTCATTCCCAAGACAGCATACAATCTGATATAGGCTACACATGTACAATCACATTAAACATATTTCCACATTAGTCACGCTGTGAAAGAAGAATCAAAATAAAGTGGAAACACCACAAGAAAGAAAGAAAAAGAAGATAGTATGCTTCAATCTGCATTCAGACTCCATAGTTACTTCTCTGGGTGGGTGGTATTTTCCATCATGAGTCTTCTGGAACTGAATTTGGAGTATTTTTTTCAAATGATGACAGATAACTTTGATTTCTTTGTCTAAAAATTATCCGTTAATATCCTTTGACCATTTATCAGCTGAGGAATGACTTGTATTTTTTACAAATTTTATAAGTTTGATTTAAGTCCTCTATATATTTGAAAAATGGAGTCTTTATCAGAGATACTTGTTGCAAAAAATATCCCTAATCTGCTTTCCTTATAATGTTGGTTGCATTGATTTTCTTTGTGCAAAAACTTTTTGATTTTTAGATAATCAAAATTACCTATTGTATATTTTGTAATGCTTTCTATATCTTCTTTGGTTCTTATACATAAATCTGAAAAATAAACTATCCCCTGATCTCTTAATTTGTTTATGGTAACACTGTTTATATGTAAACCAAATACCATTTTGACGTTGGTACACAGTGTGATATGTTGGTCTATACCTAGGTTTTGTCATACTGTTTCCCAGTTTTTCCAGCAGCTCTTCTCAAACAATGAGCTTTTGTCCCAAAAGCTTGATCTTTGAGTTTATCACGTACTAGATAATTATGTTCATTTTCTGTAATGTAATTTGTGTCTAATCTATTCCACTGATCCAGCACTCTATTTCTTAGCCAGTAGCAGATTGTTGTAATGATTACCACTTTGCAATATTGTTTGAAATCTGGTATGACTGGATCACCTTCTTTCACATTTTTTCATTGATTCCATTGATATCCTTGAATATTTGTTCTCCCATGTGAATTTTCTAATTTTTTCTAGCTCTATAAGATAATTTTTGATAGTTTGATTGGGCCCTGAATAAATAGATCAATTTAGGTAGATTTGTCATTTTTATTACATTGGCTCAACCTACCCATGAGCAATTCATGTTTTTCCAGTTATTTAAATCTGACTTTATGTTTTCATAGAGTTCCTGGGGATGTCTTGGCAGGTAGACTCCCAAGTGTTTTATATTGTTGACAGTTATTTAAATGGAGTTTCTCTTTCTAGCTCTTGTTGCTGGACTTTGTTAGTGACATATAGAAACACTGATGATTTATGTGAGTTTACTTTGTATCTTCCAACTTTATTAAAGTTGATAATAATTTCAAGTAGTTTTTAGTTGATTCTCTAAGATTTTCTAAATGTAAGATCATATCATCTGCAAAGAGTGATACCCTTATTTCCTCATTGCCTATTCTAATTCCATCAATTTCTTTTTCTTTTCTTCTTACTATAGTTAACATTTCTTGCACAATATTAAATAATAAAGTTGATAATGGGCATCCTTGTTTCAACCCTGATTGTACTGAAAAACTTGGCCCTGAAGGAGTAATTTTTTTGCCGACCTGCCTAAGAGGGAACATAGCTACTATTGGGTAGCTATGGAAACAGGGTCTCTCTGCTGATAGGCCCAAGGAACTGGATCTGGTGGTTGATCACCTTGGGACATTGCTTTACTACAGGTCAGCAATGGGGTCAAGGCTTCACTGATAGCTTGTGCTGAGGGTGGGGTCTTGGGGTGGAGTCTTACTGTGCTACACAGGCTGCTTACCTTGCAAAAGGGCAGAGTCTCACAGGTAGAGACTTGGAATCCTGCTGCAGGCCCTCTTCTGTGAGGCTAGCTACTACTACTTATTCCTGGACCTTGTTCCCCTCAAACCCCAATGAGAAAAACCTTTCCTACAATGCTAGTAAACAGCTTCCCTGTTCCTAGATCAATTCTGAGGCAGTTATATAGTTGTTTGGAGGGGAATTTGAGATGGCTTCAGAGGGTTCCTTCCTCACTCACCCATCTTGGCACTGGAAGTCTTGAATAAAATTATAAGAAGACACTATTGGATCTTAAAGAAACACCTTTCTTGTATCTATTCAACAACCAGTCTTCAAATATTTTTGTGTTATGTACTTTACTAAGTGCTAGAGATGTAAAGAAAAGAAAATAAGATATTCGTTATCATCAGGGGCTTTCATTTTATTGGAGTGCAGGGCTTTATAATGTGCATAGATAAGTGTATATTAGGAAATTTGATGAGTTCTAACAAAGGAAAGGAATATTAGGATAGTTTCTTGGATAAGATAGAGCCTGAACTGAACTTTGAAGGAAAATCAGATAGATGGAGATGAGGACATGAGGACACTATCCATTCTCCAGGATGTGTAATGGCCTTGTAGAATGCAAAGACATATAAGGTAGAATATTGAATTCATGAACAATGAGTAAATCAGTTCATTTGGATGGTTGAAAATGTCATTTGCTGAGAGTGTGTAGTTATTAGAAGAGAAATTGTTTGTGAGTGTGTATTCTTAAATTTATTTTATTTGTATCCTCAGTGATTAGCACTGAAACATCATAGGAGAATAATAAATGCTAATTAATGGATTTTGGTGATGTTGTAGGCTGAAGGAAAGAAGTTTTGAACATCCACTAGGGAGAATGAGATAAAGGACTAACCAAGGAAGAATAAATGCATTGCTAGGAAGCAGTGAGGGTCCAATTGAAATCAATTAACATGAATTTGAATCTAGTATGTACAGTCATGAAATTTCCTCCAGTGATGTTCAGCAACATAAGAATAGAGGCAGTGAAGGAAATGATTATTAATAAGGAGTGATTTGGGAAGATCCAAGGTTTCTCCTTTTTCTAAAGTCCTCATTTCAAAGCTCAGTCTCTGAAGGTTTAACTAAACTTTTCTTCAGTCATGATCAGACTCCCAGGCAGTCTTACAAGGAATCTAATCTGGGGTGAATTCCTGTCCACTGAGTTCCACTCAAGCATATTTGGATGGATGCAGATCCTTTGTCTGGATTGCTCAAGGCTGGGAGTGGGTGGGAATCCTCTGGGTGTAAAGATATTCTCTTTGTCCAAGAGTTACATGATATTATTTCCCAAGCCTCATTAGAGTGAGCCTACTTCTCTTTAGTAAAGTTCACCTCTCATTAATTGCTAAACAATCAGAATTGATTGCCATTCTTAGGAATACCCCTTCTTCCAAGGCCATATAAACCATAAGCCCAGGGCCATGAGGGACTCTTTGGCATACAAGAGTGCCACTGATCTCTTTTGTCAATACAACGCTAGCATTATTAATAAAATGATTAACTATCCAGACACTATGTCTCAACTTTTAAATGTCACAGGCAGAGAAGGCAGATGCTTGGGGTTTTCCAGATTTGAGGAATGTCTGGGTATGACTGACAGAGAGACTAGGAGACAAGGGAGTTTTGAATGGAGGAGAGTAGGTAATTGAACAAATTAGGTTCAGCAAGTCAACATTGTTAAGAGAAAAGGTGAGGCCAAAATAAAGCTTAAAGACTAGAAGAAAAGGATTGGATTGAGAGAGTGAGGGCAGTTCAAAGAACCCTATACTGGAATAGAGAACTTTGTCCCAAATCTCATGATGCCCATGGTTCATAAGCCCCTTGGTGACCTTAGGCAAATCATTAAATTTTTTTGGTCTCAATTTTTTCATGTATAAAATTAAGAACTTGAATCAGAAAACATCTATGTTCCCTTCCAACTGTGAATCAATGAAAGCATGAAGGACTTTAAGTTAGAATGAGGACTAAGAATAGGTATAGAAGCTGTAAGAAAGTGAGGAAGTGAGGAGTTGGAATCAAGATGACAAAGTAGAAAGACAAACTTGCTCTATCTAGTTCTCCCCCATAGCCCATAAAATATCTGTAAAAATGACTCTAAACAAATTCTAGAGCAGCAGAAGCCACAAAATGACAGAGTGAAAGACACTTGCAGCCCAAGAAAGCCTGGAAGGCTGACAGGAAAGGTCTATCACACTGGACTCAGAGTAGAACAGTCCAGCCATGGCTCCTTGGCGTGGCATGGATAGGACTAGAGCAGGATTCAAGCCATGAAATCATGGGTAGTAGCTGTGGTTCCCATATTTTTCAACCACAATCTCCAAAGACAGCTTCATAGTTCAGTGAGAAAGCTTTTTTCACCTGGGTGTGCAATCTGGCTCCAGTCCTGGCCCCAGGACAGTAGCAGCATCCACTTTTGGAGCCTTCAACCTAAAGATCCTGGGGAAATCAAGCAAGTGATCTGGGTATCTGTCCTGACTGGTGGTTCTGGGGTGAGGAGGAGTGCTGGCATGGTGGAACTGGTGGTGGTAGTGGAGAGGAAATCCTGCTTGCAGATACTGGACAGAAATGAGTGCATGTGGTTGCTTGCAGATCAGAATGCAGGCCAGAAGAGGAGTAAACCCCTTGCATTTGATTATGCCAGCTTAGAGGAACTGAGAACCATAGAAGGTTACTTTCTTGGTGAAAAAGTATTTTCTTCCTTCCTTTTGAATGAGGAAGAACAAAGCATACCATCAGAAGAAGACATAAAAGTCAAGGCTTCTGCACCCAAAACCTCCAAAAATATATGCAATAGTCTCAGGCCACAGGAGACCTGAGAAAGGATTTTGAAAATCAAATAAGAGAGATGAAGCAAAAATTGGGAAGAGAAATGAGAATGATGCAAGAAAATCATGAAAAACAAGTCAACAGCTTGCTAAAGTAGACACAAAAAAATGCTGAAGAAAATAGTACCTTTAAAAATAGATTAATTCAAATGGCAAAAGAGGTCTAAAAAGTCAATGAGAAGAATGCTTTCAAAAGCAAAATTAGTCAAATGGAAAAGGAGGTTCAAAAACTCACTAAAGAAAATAGTTCTTAAAAAAAAAAAGAAAGTGGAAAAACTAGAAGGATGGGAAATTAGAGGCAGGTAGATGGTGCACAATGGATAGAGCACTGGGCCTGAGGTCAGGAAGACCTAAGTTCATTATCCAGCCTCAGGCACTTACCAGTAAGGTGACCTTAGGCAAATCACTCTTTTATGCCTACTCTCACCCTTGGGGATTTTAATGCTAATATTACTTTCAATGCTTGGGATTCCCAAATTGTTAACCTTCCCAGTTCCTAAGGTTTGGTTCTACTTCAGTCACAGGAGGCATCAGATCCCAAAACCAGCTAACATGTATGTAGTACTTACTATGAACCAGACACAGTGCCACACAGTTTGTAATTATTTTCTTATTAGATCCTCCCAACAACTCTAGGAGATAGGTGTTATTCTCATTTTCCAGATAAGGAAAGTGAGGCTACACATGTTACCTGTTATTATTATGATTAGAGATTGGAATTTCAAGATTCAAAATCACTGGGGTAGAAAAATTTTATGTGATAGTAAGATTTTTGAGTTCTGACCTCCCCTATGACTCAAGTCGAACCAAACCTTAGGAAATGGAGAGGTTAACAATCAAGAATTGAAAGCAATATTAGCATTAAAATCCTCAAGAGTGAGGGTAGGTATAGAAGAGAAGGGATGATTAAGTCAAGTATTGAATTGCTTGAGACATGAGGAAACATCAACTAAATGATAGCAAAATTCTTCACTAGACGTAGATGAAGTAAACCTCAAAGGAGGAGAGTTGGCATAATGACTTCATTAGACAAAAGTTGTGTAAGTTGGATCATGGAAGAGGTTGCTATGGTTTGTCCTTTGTTCTGAAAGAGGACTATGACATCATGAAGGTGCAAGTGAATTGGATTGAAGTGAGGCAGGATCCTGCAAAGTCATCAGCTTCACTTTTTCCTCCAGAGCCATCTTGCTCCAATGGCAGCACATACATCAGAACGACTGGAGATGGCCCAAAATGGGATGGAAGACCATGGCCTTTTAAAGCTAAAGTATTTGGTAGGTCACGGTTTGAGTAAGGCCAGATTTTTAAAAAGTGAATCAAAAAATGGCCTCTTTAACCTAGTCCAGAAAAAAAATTCAGACTGGAAGGTGAACACCCTCAGGGTTTCTGTCCAAAAGAGAAACAATTCCTATCTACATTCATTCAGTTCAGGGCCCAAACTGTGTTGATCCTTTGTCCACTGTAAAAGGGGACAGGATGGCAGGAACAATCAGTATTGGAAAATCTCTTCCAGATACAGCCATGTTTATGTAAGTGCAAGAAGATGGAAAGGATAGGAGAGGAAGCCAACTAGAACCAAGCAAAGTGTGTTAAAGATAAAAGAGAGTGAGTTTCCAGGAGTTACAGCAAAAGGGCAGAACAGAGGAAAATAGTAACTGAGGAGAAACAGGATTATAATGAGTAGTAATGAGGAGGAAAGGGGATTTGTGCCTTTACAGGTGGATGAACTGAATCAGAAGAAGGAGAAGAGAGAAGGAGGTGTGTTTACTAGCCATAGGAAGCACTTGGAAAGTGCCAATTGATCCATGACCCCATCTTCTATGGTCTCCTGATGACATTTTGATATGAAGACAACTATATAAGCAGGCTGGTAGAAATCTTCTTGTGCCATGTATGTAAAGAACAGCAGTTGAGCAGGTGCCCTGAAAGCATGGTCAGATATTTTTCAGGATCAGACAGAAAAAAAGAAGAAAAAAAACCATAGCTTTTAAAAGCTTTAATAGGAAGCACAGACTTACTCCTTCCTAGGCAGTTATTGATATGATAGAGACTTTTTTCCACCATCACTTTAGGGTAAGGTCTTGAAGATTACATGTTTACCTTATTACACCATCAAAAGGAGCCAGATGGAAGTCCTAAAAATTATAGGTTTTATTCCCTATGATTTATACATTACCCAGAAACTTTTGGCTTCTTGAAATTCTGAAATAAATTTCCAAATTTCTTGGCAGTAACTTCAGATGCTATACTTTTCACTGGTAACATAATGCAATCCTAAGTAATAATAACCTGAATAGTAGGAGTGTTGAGATTTAGGGGTGTTGTGACCCTGAAAGAGTGACATGCAGATCCTGACTGAATGAATTCAACTTGCTTTCCTTGAGCCAGAGAAAAACAAAGTTTATTAAAAATCCACCATATTGGACAAAATCTTAAGGAATCCGAACATTTGTAATGTTAATGTAAGTGGGTCAGACTGAATCTGAGCACTTTCACAGAAATAAGATGGATAAGGCAGAAAGACTGAGGTAAGAATCCAAGTGGGGCCAAGTAGTCTGGGGTGACTACAGGAGAGGTCCTAGGGAAAATCTTGATGGGAGTGGTCAGTAGATTGGGGTGACTAGAATTTGGATGTCAAGAACCAAGAGAATGGAATTAAGGGTGGGAAGTAGCCTAAGGCTATGTGGAGATAACAGACAATGGACAGCTAGGCTAGGTTAAGGGTAACAGAGAATTGGGTATAGCAATAGTGAAAGGTTTATAGCCTCAGGAAATGCCAGATCAAGTGGGAAGATTCAAGTAAAGTTAAAGAACATTCCCAGAGTCTATAGACAGTCATTAGAATATAGCAACCTATGGCCTATTGTGGTGGGCTAGAATCTGTAACATTCTCATGGCAAATTTTCCTTCAAATCCCTTGCATTGCTAGTGAGTTTTACAAAAGAGAAAAACTGTAGTTAACTCTTGGTCAGCAATCCATGACACTCATGCTGTAGATGGCATATAGTCACAAGCAAAAGAATATATATATGTAAAATCATGAAGAGGGATTGAGGATTAAAAATAATAACACCTAGAAACTAAGGTGTTACCTAATCAATCAGGCAATGTCTGAACAAAATGTAGTTTAAAAATGTCACGAATATTATTGTACCATAAGACATGACAAAAAAATCATTCCAGAGAATTCTGTGAAATATGAACTTACATAGAGTGAAAAGAGCAGAGCTACAAGAAAAACAATTTCAAAGGACTTTACAAAGTTTGATCAAAGTAAAAATCAGCATTGTTTCCTGAGGACTTATAAAGTATATTGTCTATTTCCATACCGATTAAGTAAAGGACTCAATAAAAAAGACACATTTTGTCCATTGTATGGATTTGTTTTATATGGATGAAGGTTATTTATTATAAGTTTTTTTTAAAATTCTTTTGTAATTGATGGGTTGAATTAGGAAGGGAGAAAACCATGGTAATGGGAATTTAAAAAAAAAGAAGAAAAATAGGAGGGCCATTGAAACATATTTAGAGGTGAAGAGGAGAAAGAAGGAATTTTAGAGGGAAACATAGACAAGGAGAACAGCTTTGGATTTATTACATTTTTTTTTTTACCAAACAATGAGATTCATATTTACATATAATTATCTTTTATGTTCTATTTTGTTTATTTAAGATGCATTGTTAAGAATTGTTTGGTTTTTTTTAATTAAATTTATCTTTAAGAAATAAAAAGGGATGGGGTGGAGCCAAGATGGTGGAGTAAAAGCAGGGACTTGCTTGAGCTCTCCCCCAAATTTCTCCAAATACCTGTAAAAATGACTGTAAACAAATTCTAGAGCTATACAACCCACAAAATGAGAGAGTGAAACAAATCTCCAGCCAAAGACAATCTGGAAGGGTGACAGGAATGCTATATTGTTCTGATCTGGGAATGGAAAGCAGTTGGCACAGATGGTGGTGGAGCAAGCCTCAGGGGAATGAATCACTAGTAGCTGTGGCAGCTTTGAAACTTTTCAACCTACAAATTCCAAAGACATCACAGAAGTTCAGTGGGAAAACTCTGTAGGATTGAGTGGGGCAGAGTGAGGTACATTTGGGGTCCAACCTCAGCCTGGGGAAGCAGAGGTTGTGATGGTGGCAGTGGCAGGAGAACTAGCTGCTTCCAGTAATCTTGGCACACAGACTATGGGTATTGTGTGGCTGATACAAAACCACTGAAACCTGGTTAAGTACACCCAGCCCCACTGGAAGTAGAATCCTACCTTGACAAAGAGTTAAAAAGTCAAATATTTGACTGGGAACATAAACAAACAGTGTAAAAAACTTCAGACTACAGAATCTATAGACAAAGAACAAAAAATACAACCAGAAGAAAACAAAGCCAAATTAAAATGTCTCCAAGAAAAATTTGAATTGTTTGCAGACCATGGAATAGTTCAAGTTGAAAATCAAGTAAGAGAAGCAGAGGAAAAATTGGGAAGAGAATTGAGAGTGATGCAAGAAGATCATGAAAAATTAGTCAAGAACTTACTAAAGGAGACCCCCCAAAAATACTGACAAAAATAATGTCTTAAAAATAAATTAACCTAAATGGCAAAAGAAATCCCAAAAGCCAATGAGGTGAAGAATGCCTTAAAAATCAGAACTGACCAAATGGAAAAGGAGGTCCAAAAAGTCACTGAAGAAAATAATTTCTTCAAAGTTAGAATGGAGAAAATGAAAGATAATAACTTTATGAGAAATCAATAAATTTCAAAACAAAACCAAAACAATGGGAAAAAAATAGAAAAAAATGTGAAATATCTCACTGAAAAAAATCACTGACCTGGAAAACAGATCCAGGAGAGATAATGTAAAAATTATTGGACTACCAAAAAGCCATGATCAAAAAAAAGAGCTTAGACATCATCTTTCAAGAATTTACCAAGGAAAATTGCCCTGGTATTCTAGAACTAAAATAGAAATGGAATGAATCCACCTATTGCCTCTTGATAGAGATCCCAAAGGGAAAACACCTAGGAATATCATAGCCAAATTCCACAGCATCCAGGTCAAGAAGAAAATATTTCAAGCAATCAGAAAGAAACAGACCAAATATTGTCAAGATATAATCAGGATAACACAAGATCTAGCAGTTTCTACATTAAGAGTTCAAAGGACTTGGTATATGATATTCTGGAGGTCAGAGGAGTTAGGAATGAAACCAAGAATCACCTATCCAGCAAAACTTAGTATAATACTTCAGGGGGGAAAATGGAATTTCAATGAAATAGAATACTTCCAAGCATTCTTGCTGAAAAGACCAGAGCTGAATAGAAAATTTGGCTTTCAAATACAAGAATCAAGAGAATCATGAAAGGGTAAACAGGAAAGAGAAACCATGAGATACTTATTGAAGTGGAACTGTTTATATTCCTACACGGAGAGATAGTATTTGTAACCTATGAGACCTTTCTCAGTATTAGGGTAGTTAGAGGAAAGATAGATGATAGATAGATAGATAGATAGATAGATAGATAGATAGATAGATAGATAGATAGATAGATAGATAGATAGATAGATAGATGGGTGGATAGATGGATGGATGGATGGATGGATGGATGGATGGATAGATAGAGAGAGGGCACAGAGTGAGTAGAATATATCTAAAAATAAAATTAAGGGATGAGAGAGGAATATATTGGGAGAAGAAAGGGAGAGATAGAATGGAGTAAATTATCTCACATATAAAAAGCAAGAAAAAGGTTTCACAATGGAGAGGAAGAGGGGTAAGCGAGAGGGAATGAATGAGCTTTACTCTTATCGGATTTGGCTTAAGGAGGGAACAACATGCACAACTGGTTATCTTAACCTACAGGAAAGTAAGGGAGAAGGAGATGGGGGGGGTGATAGAAAGGAAGGCAGACTGGGGGAGGGGGTAGTCAGAAGTAAACACTTTCGAAAAGGGACAGAGCCAAAGGAGAAAACAGAATAAGTGGGGGGCAGGATAGGATGGAGGGAAATCTAATTAGTCTTTCACATCATGATTATTATGGAGGTGTTTTGCCTAGCAACAAATGTATAACTTATATTCAATTGTTTGCCTTCTCAATAAGGGTCGGTGGGGAGGGAACAAGTGAGAGAATTTGGAACTCAAGATTTCAAAAACAAATGTTAAGAATTGTTCTAATAAGCAACTGGGAAATAAGATATACAAGCAGTGGGGTATAGAAATTTATCTTGTCCTACAAGAAAGTAAGGAGGAAGGGGAGAAGGGGGGGTGAAAGAAGGGAGGGAAGACTGGGAGAAGGGGTTATCATAATGCATGCCACCTTGGGGTGGTGAGAAGGGGAGGGATGGGGAGAAAATGTGGAACTCTAAATCTTGTGAAAATGAATGTTGAAAACTAAAACTAAAATATAAATAAATAAAAGGAGAGTTAAGTGATTTGTCTATGGTAACAAATCTAATACATAACCAAGGCAGAACTGGAGCTCAGTTACTTATGTTTCTAAGACCAGTATCCATGGACACTATGTCATTCATTATTTATATAACCAATGTAAATTTTATGGTCAGGTAATATTTTGATAACCTAAATTGTTATGGATATTTAAAATTATTAGCATGCCTTTGTAAGTAAACTAAAATTACCATTAATATGACTACTAAAAAAAAATAATTCATAATATCACTATATTTGCAATGAGGGAAAGGGAACATTGATTAACCAACTACTATGTTCCAGTACTGTGCCAGACACTTTAAAATATTGTCTAATTTGGTATTTTATTTTATACAACACAATAATTAAAAATTCATAGTCTAAAGAAGACAGGATTTTAACTCCAGAGAAGTGAGTCAAGCTTACTATTCATGTATTTCTGCAACCATCATCCATATGAATTCCTTTCACTAAATATTTGGTGAAACTCTCCAGCTACAGATCAAGTCTTTCCAAGGCTGAGGTTAAGAAGAAGTCTGGAACAGAATCTGCCAATGATAAATCAGTACCAGAACTTCAGAAACAAGACTCTACCTAGGCACCTACATCCAAGTCCCAGCTGGCGAGATCAACGAAGAAACAGTCAGCAAAGCAAAACCAAGTTGGAGTGAAAAGAAAGGGAAAAAGGCTAAGGATAAACTGGGACATGAATAGGTAAAAGGGATTACCAGAGTCACCATCTGTAAATCTAAGAAAATCTTTATCATCACCAAGCCAGATGTCTACAAGGAATTGACCTCAGACATTTGTAGAATCTTTGGGGAAGCCAGTGCTTTGGACTTCTCTTAGTAGGCAAAACAAGCTGCTGCTGAGAGGTCAAAGTTCAAGATGGAGCAATCTCAGACATTCAGAAGAATATACAAACTTCAAATGTACAAGAGGAAATCAAAGAGGAAGGGGTTAGTGAAACAGGTATGGAAGTTAAGGACATAGAATTCCTCATATTCCAAAGTAAGCATATGGAAGGCAAAGGCTGTCCAAGCCCCAAAGTACCAAAGTAAGATTATGAATTATAAACAAGGATATTTCTTTTTTGTGTTTCATAGGAGATTAAATGCAACCTGATTTGACATTGGCATTGTTTTTCTCAATAATATTGCAGTTTCTTGGGAGGAAAATACAAACTATCTCAAATACATAATGTCAAAGTGATCCTGGGTAAGTCATTGAATGTTCATGTTTCTCAAACAGCTCCCTAGGAATTATGTATATAAAAGATGTCTTCAATTTAGAAGTTATTTCCAGCCACAGAGGCATGACAGATACAACTGTTTATTTTTTTTATTTTTTATGATTACAGGTTTTTATTGAGTTTAACTCAATGAGGAAGTTGGGGGAGCAATATGTGCAAAAGCCAAAGTCAGTGTGGTGGGTTACCTGTCATAGTCACCAGGAAAGTGAAGGAGGGTGAATTTTCTGGAAAACCTGCATGGTAGCTCTTGAAGGAGCCAACTGCTCTACTCTGGGTACAGTAAACCACAAGGTTACTGGGTGTTTCTCTTCATGTAAATAGATAGGATTGGAGGACCTGGAGGAGGGCATTTCAAATCAACTAAGAGAAGCCTGCAAATTCTGACAGTAGGGGATTTTTTTACACAGTCATAATTCAGGTAAGCTTCCTGTAATAGTTAACTTGTAATGGAGGAGGGCACCCCAAAGACTCATTCTGGGACCACTCTAGGATTTCTTCTATCTGGTATTAAACCAGAAGGGTTGTAATCTACACTAATGGATAGTTCTCTTAACAACAAAATGCTTTATATTTGCCATAAAACTCTATATGGGAACTATGTAACCCACTCATATTATTTTTCTTGTTCTTTTTAGCAACTTGCAATATCAGTATAAGATTCAGGTCGGATATTTATTGTCTTTTATTGTCACTAAATGCCTGCCTCATGAAGCAGCTAAGTGGTACAACAAATAGAGTGATGGACCTAGAGACAGGAAAAAAAATAGTTCAAATCCAGCCTCACATCCTTACTAGCTGTGTGACTCTGGGCAAATCACTTAACTTCTTTATGTTTCAGCTTCCTCATCTATAAAAAGGGGGTAATAATAGCACCTATTTCCCAGAGTTGTTTTATTAATCAAATGGAAAAAAATTCAAAGTATTTTTGCAAACCTTAAAGCACTATATAAATTCTGCCTATGTCATTATTCTTAATACGTTACTGTCACCAGAGTCCCAAAGTCTATCGGTTTGGGACTCTCCTCACTGGTGGAGATCAATGCCTAACACCTGTATGATGTCTCTTGAGTCTTTCAGCTTTTTCTAGCTTCCAATATCCAGAGATAAGACACTGGGGATTTCAATCTCTCTTCAGGACAAAGATAGGAGATAGACTTTGGAAAGAAACAGATATGAACATGTGAAGAGCTGGCAATTTCTATCACATCCCTATTTCTAAGCTTGCTACACTAGAGTCTTCAGAAAATTCCTTTGGATGAGATCTGGGACTCTGGGTGTGTGTGTGTGTGCGTCTCCATCTCTCTCTGCTTTTTTTCTGCTTTTCTCTCTCTCTGTTTCTCTCTCTCTCGTTTCTATCTTTGTGTCTTTCTCACTCTCTATCTCTCTGTCTCTGTCTCTGTCTCTTTCTCTCTCTGTCTCTATCAATCTAGGACATCTTGTTCTCAGATATATATATATATATATATATATATATATATATATATATATATATATATATATATATATATATAAATGAGTCAAATATTAGATATAAAACTTGGAGCTCTCCTTCCCTACTAAGAAATAGCAATCAGGAATTAAGCTTGTGTTAGGGGCCAAGCTCTGGACCGGCCTTGGGAGCTGGCTCCACCCTCAGGGAGCTGGCTCTGCCCTTAGGGAGGAACATGGGTGGGGCTCTGGCTGGGGATATAAGGAGCTGTCGGGGAGGGATCAGGGAGAGAGATGTAACCAAGAAAGAGATGTAGAAGGACGCCATCAATAAAGTGAAGAGCACTGACATCCTTGGGCGAGTGTGTAGTCATTGTTCCCTCCGTGGAGGAGGGGACAGCCCTGTCGCGCAAGCTAGGCCATACGGTCGCACGGCAGGGACCGGAGACGTCCGAAGACCGGGGAACAGGTGAGCAAGCGAAGACCAGGCTGAGGGAGCCTGGTAGGGTCAGTTGGGGTTAGGAGATCGGGCTGAGGTAGCCTGGAGGGATCAGCTGGGGTTAAGAAGCCCAACTAGGCCGCGCCGGGGAATAGCCCCGTGCATTGAAACCCAACTAAGCCGGGCCGGGGAATAGCCCCGTGCATAGAGGTCGGGGAATCGCCCTGAACAAGCTTGAACCTTAAAAACCTAAAATCCTAAGACCAAAAATATTTTAAAAAGCAAATAAATGTAACTCTGCTCCAGATTCTTTTCTTTCTCTGACAAGCAGAGAGGCTTCAACTTCCTGCTTCCCCTCCTGACAGCAATTAGTCTCCTTTGGATAAGAATGAGGGGACAAGATTCTAAAGATGTCTACTCTTGTCTCACCGCAAGTCATATAAGACAATACAAAAAGCTTTGCTGCTACACCACCATCATCATCATATCATCATCATTACCATTACCATTTCTACTTTTAGTCATGCATAACCTTGATAATGTCTTTTATGGAGCTTCTTTCACACATCAGCTTTAGTAGCATGCTGTGGCCTCCTTATAACCAGGATATGGCTGCTGCACATGCTACAGCTTCCTGTTTGTCCTTCTTCTAAACGAGGACCATGGCATCAGGAGGGAGAGGTCCTGACTTGCAAGTGAATTTCATTTAAGCGAGGGAGATCTGTGCAAAGTCATCAGCCTCACTTTTCCTCCAGAGTCATCTGAGTGCAGTGACAAGTTATAGATCAGTATCACTAGAGATGGCCCTCACAGCTTCTTGGAGCCCCCAGTTGAGAGTTGGGCAAAAGGTGGCCACCAAAGGTTAATGAGAAGCCCTAAAGAGGTCTCAGCAAGCCCTCACACCAGAGGTGGTAGTCCTCCCTGGACACCCCATACACATAGCTTGCGCAGCAGCCACACTCCAGCAAAACTATCTCGACAAATGGGCTAAACCAAGTTAAGTACAACTGACAAGCCTCAAACCCATCAGTGACATAGGAGTCTGTCTACTCCAACCACTACTCTGGTGGAATAGGCAGATGAGAACAATTTATTGTAAAGGCCATGCAGGCAGCTGAAGCAGGTACTGTCAAGTACTTGGAGTTTGGTCAGACGTCAAAGACACTAAAGTCATTCACTGTATCCTTGGTCATTGCCAGTCATCCTGATTTTTCCTTTGCCACTGGACTTTTTTTTTAAATTTATTTAACTTTTTACATTCATTTTCACAAAATTTTGGGTTCCAAATTTTCTCCCCTTTTATCCTCTTCCCCCACCCTAATACCCCAAGCATCTAATTTTCCCTATCTCCAATCTGCCCTCTCTTCTGTCATCCCTCCCTTCTCTTGTCTCCATCTTCTCTTTTCTCCTGTAGGTCCAGATGACTTTCTATTCCTCCTTAACTGTATGTCTTCTTTTCTAGTAGCAACAGCAATACTAAACAGTTGTTCCTAAAACTTTGAGTTCCAAATTCTCCCCATCCCTCTCTCCCCACCCATTCCCTTTGGGAAGGCAGGCAATTCAATATAGGCCATATCTGTGTAATTTTGCAAATGATTTCCCTGATAGTCGTGTTGTGTAAGACTAACTGAATTACCCTCCATCCTACCCTGCCCCTCATTGTTTCTCTTCTGTCTTTTGATCCTGTCCCTCCCCAAGTGTTGACTTCAAATTGCTCCCTCCTCCCTTTGCCCTCCCTTCCATCATCCCCCCCCTTGCTTATCTCCTTCTCCCCCACTTTCCTATACTGTAAGATAGGTTTTCATACCAAAATGAGTGTGCATTTTATTCCTTCCTTTAGTCAAATGTGATGAGGGTAAACTAATTGTTTTTTTTTTCTCAGCTCTCCTCTTTTTCCCTCCACTAAAAAGTCTCCTACTTGCCTCTTAAATGACATATAATTACCCCATTCCATTTCACCCTCTTTCCTCCCACTATGTTTCTCTCTCACCATTTACCTTAATTTCTTTTCAGCTATGGTCCCATCCTATTCAATTCACTCTGTGCTCTCTGTCTCTGTGTGTGTGTGCATGTGTGTATGTGTGTATGTGTGTGTGTGCATGCATGTACATGTGTGTGTGTGGTCCCACCAACCACCCAGATACCGAAAAGTTTTAAGAGTTACAAATATTGTCTTTCCATGTAGGAATGTAAACAGTTCACTTCTGGTAAGTCCCTTAAGACTTCTCTTTGCTGTTCACTTTTTCATGCTTCTTCTCATTCTTGTGTTTGGAAGTCAAATTTTCTTTTCAGCTCTGGTCCCCTCATCAAGAATGATTGAAAGTCTTCTGTTTCATTGAAAGACCATATTTTCCCCTGAAGTATTACACTCAGTCTAGCTGGGTAGGCGATTCCTGGCCTGAGTCCCAGTTCCCCTGATCTCCGGAATATCCTATTCCACGCCCTTCAATCCCTTAATGCAGAAGCTGCCAGATCCTGAGCCACCCCGATTGAATTTCCACAGCACTGGAACCGTTTCCCTCCAGCTGCCTGCAAGATCCCCTCCCCGAGCTGGGAGCTCTGGAATTTGGCCACAATGCCCCCAGGAGCCCCCCCTTTGGGTCTCCCTCAGGTGGTGATCGATGGATTCCCCCAATACCCACTTTGCCCCCTGGCTCCAGAACGTCAGGGCAGCTCTCCCTGATAACCTCATGGAAGATGATGTCCAGGCTCCTCCTCTGATCATGACTTTCAGGCAGTCCCACAATTTTCAAATTGTCTCTCCTGGCTCCACCCTCCAGGCCAGCTGCTTCTCCAATGAGATACTCCACACTCTCCTCCATCCCCTCATTCCCCTGGTCTTGCCTGGTGATTTCTTGGCTTCTCCCAAAATCACTAGACTCCATCTGTTCCATTCCAATTCCGAGAGAACTATTAAATTCAGTGAGCTTTTGAACCTCTCCTTCCACCTGGCTAACTCTGCTTTTGAAAGCATTCTTCTCCTCATTGGCCCCTCGAACTTCCCCTGCTAATTGAGTGAGCCTATTCCCCAAGGTGCCATTCTCTTCAGCATTTTCTTGGGTCTCCTTAACCAAGGTATTGACCCGTTTTTCATACCCCCCTTGCATCTCTCCCATTTCTCCTCCCAGCCCTTCCTCCACCTGTCCAACTTGCCCCTCAAAATCCTTCCTGAGCTCCTCCAAGGCCTGAGCCCACCTGACATCCCCCTAGGGTGTCTGGGGCACTGAGGTCCCACCCTCCACGTCTTTCCCTGATGGCAAGAATACGTCCTCGTCATCAGATCGGGATCATTTGCATTTGTTGGAAAAAACTCTCTATAGTCTTATTCTTCTTCCCCTTTCTAGGCACCTTCCCAGCCAGTTACTTGACCTCTGAGATTCCTGTCCACCCCCGCCTAGATCTGCCCAGCTAGTGCTTGGGGTGAGATTCAAATGTGCTTTCTGTGCTGCCTGCCTGCTAATCAATGTGACCTTTAGTTCTGGTGCTGGGGTGGGGGGGGCACCTCCCAGGCTCAGTTCCCTCAGGGGCTTTATGCAGAGGCCTTCAGTAGTGGAGCAGGGTGGGGCAGGGCCATCTCCCAGGCTCAGCTCCCTCAGGTTGTTTATGCAGAGATTTTCAGTAATGAAGATCCTGCCTGCTGCTGGGGGAGTCCCGGGCCGCCGCGGCCGCGCTGCTGCTGCCTCCGCTGCTGCCCACGCCTCTGCCTCCCCCGCTTCCTGCCCCCATCTCTGCCGCCGCTGCTTCCTCCTGAGGGGGCCCGAGTCACGGAGACACTCTGCTCCCCCTCTCGTCCAGCCCAGCCTTCTCTCTCACTGACCTGTAGCTTCTGTGGGCGGAGGGACTTTCCCGGCTGCCGGAGCTTCCGTCCCTGAAGCCTGCTCGGATCAGCTTCTCTGGGGCCACGGCCAGGGCAGCGCTGGGGTGGGGTCCGCTTTCCGGGGCACGACAGACCCTGGGGATGGCTCTCCAGGGCTCTCTGGGACGGAAATCTCTTCCACTCTGTTTCTGTACCCCTTTCAGTGGTCCAGAAATTATGGGGGTCTCTTTTTACATTAATTCTATGGGCTGTGGGTTGGAGCTCGTAAACGTGCGTCCTTCTACTCTGCCATCTTGGCTCTGCCCCTGCCACTGGACTTTGATGACTGGAACAAAGTGAGGCTGACAGTTGTGTGCAACTCTTCTTCACTTAAATCCAATTCATGCGTAAGTCAAGACCGCCCCATGATGTCATCGGTCCTCTTCAAAACAAAGGATAAACAACATTTAGGCCCATCATGTGTCTTTCTTTTGGCTTTGGGTTATTTGAAATTTTAATTCTTTGAATTATCAGGCTTTACAATTTGTAACCTGACAAATTGAAAGGAAATATTCTACTTTTGAGATGGGCTGCATGTCATATTGCATAGAGAGCTCATACTGGAGTTAGGAAGGCCTACATTCAAGTCATGCCTCTGACATATTGGCTGTGTTTAACAAATATTATCTCATTGGGTCCTCACAACAACTCCAGGACGTGGGTGCTATTATGATTATCACTGAGGTTTTGCAGCCTCTGGAAGAATGAGGTTGTTGAACATTCTTTTCCATAATTTAATCCAAGTTTATTATCTCCTCCTACTGAATTCTGGAGTTAGTCCAGAATTTTATTTGCAGCCCTTGTCTCAAACCATTTACCTTGATTGTGTGAAGTTTTAGGACCTAGCAGAGCAGAACCTTCCACAAAATGAGATGTAAAACTAAGACAATTATCCAGGTAAATTAAGGGAAAAACCTATGAAATTTGGTCACTTTTTATATTTTATACCAAAATGTGCATCTTTAGGAAAGATAAAATTTTCAAATTTTTTTCATAATATTTTAAAGTTTTTTTATTTTCCTATCTTAATTAAAAATTCACTATAATAATTTTAATCTCTGTGCATAAATATGTACACATGTGCATCTTTACGAAATTACACATACATACATATACACAATTACTCAAGGCATTAAACTAGTTCAGACCTGCTCTGTCCACAATATTTGGTCTCACTGATTATTGACTGTGTTTGCTTCCACAAGGCATAGTAATGTATTTTCATTTACTTTCACACCTTTAAAAACTACTTTTTAAGGTTTTCATGAGAAATAAAAAGGTGGTTCAGTTCCAATTTAATTTAGAAATGTCAAAATAGCTTTCTCAGAAGTGCTAAGTATCTATCATATTGGTTCAGCTGAATCTGGATTATTTGGTTTTAAATAATCTTTCATGTGTTACAGAAACAAGACAGTTAGCAATCCTATTACCAGAACCTGCAAGAACATTAGAATTTCTTTTCTTTTGGTTTCATGAAACACCTGGTGTCATTGTTACAGAAATGTCAAACATACAAGATTTGAAAAAAATATTACTTTCAGTTTGTCAGATGATCAGATTTTTGACAAATGACATATTAGATATAAGCAAATAACTTTATGATCCCAAGTGGTTCTAAGTAATATTCAAACCAGGATTGAAACAAAACAAAAAAAATGAACTAAAATGGAGAAAAATTTTTAAAAATGTTCTTTTACTTGTGACAGATTCCAATACCAAATTGATCTGGATATATCATTAAACTATTCCCTTTGACTCTGTAATGTTTGTGAGAGAAAAGATTAAACTTTATTCTAGAGCATTTCAAACATAACTGAAATGCTTTATTACTCAGTCCTAGTAGGCCTCAAACCATTCAGAAACAGCTTATGTGAGGCAACCTAAAAGAGACATTTTTCTGAAGTCTAAATATATTTTCTAACAATAAAAATATAATTAAAATCACTGAAATTTTGTCCTCATAAATTATTTTTATAGAATATAAATGACTGTATGAAGCTTTCTTCCTCTTTGCATTATGGAAAAGACATAATTTTTAGAATTTAGTTAACAATACTTAATGTGTGCTGAAATATTGAAACTTGGCATATAGGATTTCTGCTAGGAGAAAAGGCTTTCAAACAAATTTTGGGGGAAATATCACAGAATTGAATCATGTCTTTCTATGTGGTAGTTTTAGGGTTAATAAACCATTTTCTCCCTTGCATCTATTAAACTCTTATAAACTGGATGCAATTCTTTATTGCCATGAAAGTAGCACAATATTGATACATTACTACTCAATTGCTATATCAGTGACTTATACATAGTATATATGCACATGTATGTATATAGATGTTGGATTACATGAAATTAATTTGAATTTAATTATTTAGTCTATATGAGCTCAGTAATATTCAAAGATATTCTTTATTTTTACATATTTTCTACTAACAAAAAATGTTGATTAAGGTTTTTTTTGTCTTTTCTAGTAATGATATTTCAGCTGTAAGAGAAGAAACTAGAGAAAAAAGTCACCAAAAATGACAGGAAAATATCTGACTTAGCTAGCTCTACCACATGCATTCTTCTGAAATACTACCTCTGAGTTCCTTGCCACTGTCATTGATCTCTTCTTTGGAACTCGGTAGAAGGAAAGAGTTAGGTGAATAACACTTAATTTTGTATTTTCTGTCAAAATCATATTTTGATTTATGTAATCAAGCAGTTGCTGGATAGTTTTTGTAGAGTAGTTATTGTAATTGATGTAGAAAATGATGTTATCTTTTTATATTATTGCATAGTGATTGTAGTACATGGAATAATGGGCTGATTATCACTTATAATGGTATTGTTTCCATAAATCTAATGTTTTGGAATGATGATATATCAAAAATACATGCCAGTCTTTCCAGAAACCTGTTCTATTTTGGGGGGGTGGGGGAAGGATAATACCTTTTACTCTATATTTAGGTTAAAAGTAGAAGGCATTTTAGAATTTGGGGAGCAGTCAAAGAAAGATATAGAGGAGCCAGGAAGATGGTAGTGTGTGTTGGGGAAAGGTTGATAATGGGGGATAGAGTGGGAAACATGGGAATATTTCAAAAACATGGTAATATTTTACTCTCATACCTAAACAAAGAAAACCATGAATCTAAAAGCTAAAACAAGCTCCCTGAAATCATTATTTGCAAAGTTTTCATCAACAAAAAAGTTTAAGAATCTAGATGACCTCTTAAAACAATTCCACCCCAGAGTTCTGTGTCCCTATTGTTATAGTAAGCAGAAACCAGATTAAAATATCTCCATCCAAAATCTTGTGGTTCTGCAATGACATACATGCCATAAAACATGTAAACAATAACTCCAATCTCCTAAAACAATTGCCAAACACAAAAGATAAATTACCCCTGAAACTAAGCCCATATATAATCATCAAAAGATTAAACTTTATCATGACTTTTATTCCATTACCAAATGTTGTCAAGTAGTAATTAAATTGAGTTCTTTTAGTGAATATTCTAGGGAGGAGACTGCAAACATTTTTCTTAATTGATAGCATGCTCTAATGTTGAAGCCTTGCCACTTTGATAGAATTTCAGTTCAAATTACCCCATCCAACACACTGACCATTTTTTTAGTTAGTGCATTTATTTTTCCCTCACTTCTCTAGCTTTCTTCAAGTATCAATTAAAATTCCTCCTGGAGTATTTAGGGACTACTAGCCCCTCTGGTGTAAGAGCTTGCCAACCCCTTTGCAGAGCTTCTCATCTGCCTTTGGTGAGCACCTTTTACCAGACTCTCACCTGTAAAAACCATTTTGGCATGTAAGCTAGACCAGGTTGACGGTATAGCACACACAAATTAACTCTATCTATTTTTTTTGTATTTAAAGCTCTTTGTGACCTGACCCCTTCCTATCTTTCCCATGCCTCTTATATCTTTCTCCCTTTTATGCACACCTTGGTTCAGCCACACGGGACAACTTGCAATTTCTCGAACCTTTCGTGCCATCTCCTGTCTGTGGCTTTTCAGCAGCTGTTCTCCAGATCTAAAATGTTCTGCCCTCTCACTTCCTCTTAGTTTTCTTGATTTCATTCAAGATGTGTCTCAAATCTCATCTTCTGTAAAAGGTCTTTTCCTGGCATACCCAGGAGTTTTTGCTTTCTTCTTTAGGATTTCCCTCATAGGTTTTGTGTGTATTTCATACATATCTAGATATTTATATGTTATCTCCCCCATTAAAATGTAGATTCCTTGAGGTTAGAGACAGTGCTTTGCTTTTTGTTTGTGTTTGTTTGTTTTTCCATATCCTGAATTCTTAACACAATATCTGACACTTAGGAAGCACTCAGTAATTATTTTGTAATTTCTAGTTTTCATGATTGGATGAGGGCATTGAAAAATTAAATGACTTGCCCAAGGTGAATTTGAGGTGATATTTGGATATATGTCAAGGACAGGATCTGAATCCCCCAATGATGGAGTCCTCTGTAAACCTGTATTTATTTTATATTTCTCCCGTACATACTTATATATGCATGTATTGTCTCCTCAATAGAATATAAGTCCTTTGGGAGTAATGGTTCATTTTTTTGTGTGTGGTTTTACCAGTCTCTGGCACTAGGCTGGGCACCAAGTCAGCACTTAATAAATTGCTATTGATTTGCTACTCAACTTTTTCTATATTTATGTGGTAACAGAATCTTGATAATTATTACTTCATAGTATAATTTGAAATCTAAAACAGTATATTCTCTTTTATCTTTTTTCTTTTGTTTTTTAGTTTTTTCTTGGTATTCTGACTGTTGGACTTCTTCCATATGCATTTTCTTACAATTTTATCTATTACTGCTGGTACTTTGATTCATATATGTCCAGTCTAAAGATTAATTTGGCGTTATTGGAAATTACATTGATTTAACTATTAATTTCTCTTGAAATGTTGCAAGTGTTTTGGTAGCTTAATAACCAAGATTTTCATATATTTCATCATTTTTATTCCTCTTACTATCAATTTTTTTCTGATTGTGTTATTGGCACATAGAAACACTGGTGACATTTTGTGGATTTGCTTTATATTCCTAAAGTCCTATTCCTATGAAGGTGACCCCAAGGAATTGAAGGCTATGTTTGTTTGTTTTTTAACTTTATTTATCTATTGTTAGTTTTCAACATTCATTTCCATAAGATTCTAAGTTCCAATTTTTCTCCCCATCTCTTCCCCTCCCACCCAAAAACCCCATGCATTCTGGATACCCCTTCCCCCAATGTACCTTCCTTTCTGTCACACCCCTCCCTTCCCTTATCCCCATCTTCTCCCTTCTCTTGTAGGGCAAGATAGATTTCTATACCCCATTATCTATATTTCTTATTTCCCATTTGCATGAGAAAACAATTCAACATTCATTCCTAAAACCTTGAATTCTAATTTCTCTCCCTTCCTCCCTCTTATCCCCACTCAGAAGGAAAGAAATTCCATATAGGTCATACATGTGCAATCATGCAAAAGACTTCCATAATGTTGATGTTATGAAAGACCAACTATATTACCTTCTATTCTACCCTGCCCCACATTTATTCTATTCTCGCTTTTCACTTTGTCCCTCCCCAAAATTGTTTACTTATAATTAATCCCTCCTCCCACTTGCCCTCCCTTCTATCATCCCCTCCAACAGCTTACTTATCTCCTTCTCCTCTACTTTCCCGTAGTGTATGAAAGATTTGCATACCAAACTGAGTGTGCATGTTATTCCCTCCTTAAGCCAAATGTGAAGAGAGTAAGCTTCACTTTTTGCTTCTCAACTCCTCCTCATTTCCCCTCCATCAAAAAAACTTTTTCTTGCCTCTTTTATGAGAGGTAATTTTCCCCATTCCTTTTCTTCCTTTCTCTTTCCGATGTATTCCTCTCTAATCCCTTAATTTTATTTTTTAGATATCATCCCTTCCTATTCAACTTACCCTGTGCCCTCTGTCTATATGTATATGATTTCTTCAACTACCCAAATATGGAGAAAAGTTTCAAGAGTTGCAAATATTGTCTTTCCATGTAGGAATGTAAGCAGTTCAAATTTAGTGAGTGCCTTATGATTTCTCTTTCCTGTTTACCTTTGCATGCTTCTCTAGATTCTTAGGTTTGAAAGTCAAATTTTCTATTCAGCTCTGGTCTTTTCATCAAGAATGCTTGAAAGTCCTCTATTTCAATGAATGACCATTTTTCCCCCTGAAATATTGTAGGATGTTTTTCTGGGTGATTCTTGGTTTTAATCCTAGTTTCTTTGACTTCTGGAATATCATATTCCAAGCCCTTCATTCCCTTAAGGTAGAAGCTACTAGATCTTGTGTTATCCTGATTGTATTTCCACAATACTTTGTGGATGCTTGCAATATTTTCTCCTTGACCTGGGAACTCTGCAATTTGGCAATAATCACCCTAGGAGTTTTGATTTGGAGAACTTTTTCAGGAAATGATCAGTGGATCCTTTCAATATTTACTTTACCCTTTTATTGTAGAATATCAGGGAATTTTTCCTTGATAATTTCATGAAAGATGATGTCTAGGCTCTTTTCTTGATTATGGCTTTCAGGTAGTCCCATAGATTTTAAATTGTCTCTCTTGGATCTATTTTCCCAGTCAGTTGTTTTTCCAATGAGATATTTCACATTGTCTTTCATTTTTTTTTATTCTTTTGGTTTTGTTTTGTAATTTATTGTTTTTTTATAAAGTCATTAGCTTCCCACTGTTCCTTTCTAATTTTTAAAGAACTATTTTCTTCAGTGAGCTTTTGATCCTCCTTTTTCATTTGACTAATTCTGCTTCATAAAGCATTCTTCTCTTTGGCTTTTTTGACATCTTTTGCCATATGGGTTCATGTATTTTTAAAGGTGTCATTTTCTTCAGCATTTTTTGAGTCTCCTTTAGCAGGCTGTTGACTTGTTTTTCTCGATTTTCTTGCATCATTTTCCTTTCTCTTTCCAATTATTCTTCCACCTCTCTTACTTGATTTTCAAATTCCTTTTTGAGCTCTTCCATGGGCTGAGATCTTTGCATATTTTTTTGGAGGTTTTGTATGCAGAAACCTTGACTTTTATATCTTCCTCTGATAGTATGTACAGTTCTTCCTCATCTGAAAGGATGGAAGAAAATACCTGTTCACCAAGAAAGTAACCTTCTATAGTCTTATTTTTTTTTCCTTTTTTTGGGCATTTTCCCAGTCAGTTACTTGTCTTTTGAGTCCTTTTTCAAGTGGAGGATATGCTCTGGGGACCTATAAGTCCTCAATCCCTCCAAGGTGGCACAATCAAGGAAGAGGAGTTTACTCCTCTCTCAGCTTGCACTCTGGTATGGGAGCAACCACAAGCTTTTCTGTACAGAATCTGTGAGTAGGTTTCCCTGCCCAGAGCCTCAATCTGCTCCACCAACTAGTGCTCCTCCTCACCCTGGGACTGCCACTCAGGGCTGAGATCCAGATCATCAGCTCAATTCCTCCAGGGTCTTTAGGCCTAAGGCTCCTAAAAGGACCCTGCTGATGCCTGGGGTTGGGGCTAGGGCAGGACTCGCCTTCTTTCTCACCCAAGTGAAAGATCTTTCTCGCTGACCTTTGAAGCTATCTTTGGCATTTGTGGGTTGAGAAATCTGGGAACCGCAGCTGCTACCCATGATTCTGAGCCCTGAAGCCTGCTCCAGTCCTGACTGTGCTACACTGCTGAAGGTTATGTTAGTAGAGCATAACTTCTGCCAAATTTGAAAAAGAAAAGTATGAATTTAATAGTAAGCCTTTCTCCAAGAACCAATCTTAGTTTGGAGTAGTTGGTGGTACTTTTTGCCATAGAAGCATAATTTTGTTTCCCCAGTCACAGTCACTTTTGAGGAACATTTACCAATAACAGGAGGAGTTTCAATTCTGAATTGGTAGAGGTAGCACCTAAACTGATAAAATAATAGAACTATGGATTATTGAATTATTCTGTATCCCATTATTTGGTAGAATTTATGTATTATCTTGATAATATTTTATTATATCTCTTAAGTTTTCTAAATAAACCATCACATTATCTGTGAGTTGAACTAATTTAACATTTTTTTTAGCTATTCCATTACTTTTGGCTGATACTTTATTTCTACACCTAACCAAAATTATGGCAGATAATAATGGTAAAATTAAATAGGTTTGTTTTCATTTGTTCATAGTGGGAAAAATTCCTGTGCTCAAGAAAAGGTAGGAAAGTCAGGATGGAGGGATAGTAGCTTTGTGCCATGCAAAAAAGAAAGGTAATTTCTGCCTTATCCAAAATGTTTCTATAGTTCTGATGTGTTCAAGAGAAAAAGAGAAGGGATTAAAATTGAAGTGGGAGGGAAGGGTGACATGCTCTGGCAAGATTTTGAAATCAGTTAAGTCTGGAAAGATCCTGAAACAAAAAGAGGTGTGTGTGTCTTGTAACAGTTCTTAAGAACATCAAGATTAATTGGAAATCCCTTGAAATTCTGCCTTTCTCCTGCCTTGATATTGAGATAATTAGGATTTGAACAGTTGAACCAGTTTGCAATTGAACAGATAACTTTCACAAACTAAGCTTACCTTGTAATATGTTTTATTTAATACTATGAAATAGCTGTCAATGTCATTTTGCTGAATTGTTTGCTTAAAGAATGACTATTTTCTTTTCCAAATGCCATAAAATCTATGTCTATGTAGACAAATCACAATCTGTCTATTTGTCTATGTAGACAAATTTGTCTATGTAGACAAATCTGAATCAATAGCAAGTTAATCTAATTTCAAACAATCAATCTACAACAGTCAACAAGCATTCATTAAATCTTTGCCATGTACCATGTACCATGTCTCTACCATGCTAAGTGCTGGAGATACAGAGACGGAACAGAAAAAATCCATCCTTGAGAAATTTACGTTTGAATGTGGAAGGCAATGCATACCCATATGAGAATGTATAGAAGATATTTTTAATATTAATAGAATGTAGTTTGGAGAAGTATCATAGAAGCTATGGATAGGGAAGATATGCAGAAAAGTTTTTTGTGAATAAAGTTTGCTTGAATTGAGTCTTCAGATAGACCAGGCATTCCAGGAGGTGACAATGAGAATGGAGAGAGTTCTAAACTTGGAGGAGAGTCAGTTCAAATGTACTGAAAAGATAAATAGGGCTTCTTATATACAGAAAAGGGAAAAGCCAATGTGGCAAGAGTGTAGGATAGGAAAAGGGAAATAAAGAATGAGAAAATTGGAAAGGTAGGAAGGGGTCAGCTTACCATAAGCTTTAATGTCAAACAGAGCAGTATACTTTTGATGCTTGAGGCAATAGGGAGTAACTAGAATTTGTGGGATTGATGGCAGTAGTTTCATGATCCTTTCTCCATTTTAAGGAAAATATTTTGACATCTGGGTTGAGGATGTTAAATTTGTGAAGTGGATTTTAGAATTGTTTCTACCATGACAACATTGAGGAAATAAAGATTGAATTAAAAAGGTTAAATAAAAGAAGATTTTGGCTTAAAATATGACCCAGAAAACCTGTTATAAGAACATACAATGAGTGAAGAAAAGAAACTTTCAAGGAGATTCACCTCTTTTATTGCATCATGCATTTTCTTCATGGGTTTAAGACTTCAAAGACTATGATAACAGTAAAATACTAATGGTCATAGTCCTTAGCCTTCCCTGGGAGTTGATCAGGCAAATTTAAGCTATAGTCCAGCAAAGGTTTAAGAAATATGGAAAATTAGACACTCCTGAAGCTCTCACTTTGCCTTTAGACAGTCCTTGATTTTCATTATTCTTTGCTTTCAGAAACACAGACTTAAAGCTAGAAATAATTTGTCACTTTTTCTAACTTTTGGAGAATTTTCCCTTTCATAAAATCAAGTTTCATTGAATATTTGACAAACTCTTATTAGGTGTCTATGACTTCTAAGTCCTGATCTCCAGCCTTGAATGTTCAATGGTCTACTGAACCTATTAAACTATATGTCTGATGGAAATCTTAAATTCAACATACCTAAATCCAAACTCATTAACTTTCCTTCAAAACTCTCCCCTCTTCCTAACTTCCCTAAAAAAATATCTATCCCACTATACAATGTTTTATTTTGTACATCCTGTTATACAGTCAAGGTATTGATATATCTTAATACATTTAAATAAGAGATTGGTTGAAGATTTTTTGAGATTAGAAATATATGTTTATTCCTCACAAATGTATATATGAGCCCATATTTCTTTATTTTAAGATACATAAGCAATTAACATGTACATATGTATAAATACATAAACACACACATTTAAGTGTATGCAAATGTATGTAAATGACCAAAACCACTATACAATAATTAAATTCTTAAAAGAAGAATTGGGAACTATTAGCAACAATGTGAAAGAATGATCCAAATCACTAACAGCAAGAGAAATAAAAATTAAAACAGTGCTGAAGTTTTACCTTATACCCTATAAATTGTCAAAGATGACAAAAGACAGCAATAGTTAATGTTAGAAGAGTTGTGGGGAGAAAGGAACTCTATTACATTGTTGGTAGAGCTGAGATTCAGTATAAATATCTTAGAAAACAATCTGGAATTAAGAAAATAAAGTGATTAAAAATTTTCATACCTTTTGACCCAGAGATTCCATTACTAGGCTTTCGCCCCAAGTAGGCCACTGAAAAGAAGAAAGGTCACATATATACCAAAATACTGATAACAGTACTTTTTGTGATAAAAAAGAATTAGCAATAAATACAAAAAATGGACACCTACACAAACTGATGTAAACTGCAGTAAGCAGGACTTGGAAAATAACATACACAATGACTGATTATTGTCCTTTGTTTTCAAAGAGGGCCAAAACGACATCACCATGATAAAGTGAAGTTTCAGTGTGTCCGATTGTGTCTGAGCTCATAACGCACTACCACAGGTTGGGCGCAGATAGTCTGTATGAATTTTTGGGGTGGATACTTCAAATTTGTGCTTCCTATGTTGACTTTATGCTGTCTCAATTCTACTTTGCTCATACAGCACATATAGCATCATTTCTGATGTAGGCACACCATGCTGAGCGGTCCTGTGCCAGTGTCTCCCATGTTGCACAGTCAAATCCAAAGTTCTCAAGAGAGACCTTGAGAGTGTCCTTGTGTCACTTCTTTTGACCACCATGTAATAACCTGTCCCATGTGAGTTCTCCATAAAAGAGTCTTTTTGGCAAGCATATATTTTGCATTTGAACAACATGGCCAGCACATCAGAGTTGTGCTCTCTGAAGCATAGTTAGAATGCTTGACAGCTCAATTTGAGCATGGACTTCAGTCTGGTACCTTATCCTGCCAGGGGATCCTCAGAATCTTCCTAAGGCAGTTCAAATGGAAGAGATTCAGTTTTCTGGCATGGTTCATGTTTCACAGGCATACAACAATGAGGTCAGCATAACAGCTCTGTAGACCTTCAATTTGGTAATCAGTTTAATACCTCTTCTCTCTCAATCTTTTATTTAGAGCCTCCCAAACACTGAGCTAGCTCTGACAATATGTGCATTAATCTCATTGTCAACGTGTACATCCATGGAAAGTACACTACCAAGATAAGTGAACCTATCCACAGCATTCAAAACTTTTCTATTTGTTGTAATCAATGGTTTCACATATGGATGGTGTGGTGGTGGTTGATGTTTTCATCTGTGTTTTCTTGGTGTTAATTATTAGGCCAAAATTAGCACAGGTAGCAGAAAACTGATCCATATTTTGTTGCATCTCAGTTTCAGAGTCTGCAATGAATGCACAATCATCTACAAACAGAAAATCATGCACCAACACTCCTTCCACTTTGGTCTTGACTTGTAACCTTTTCAAATTGAAGAACTTGCCATCAGTATGGTACTTGACCTTGATGCTGGATTCATCCTCATTGAAAGCATTTGTCAACATGGCTGAAAACATCATGCTAAAAAGCATGGCAGCAAGCACACAACCCTGTTTCACTCCATTGGTGACTGGGAAGTCACGAGAGCTTTGTCCATTATTCAGAACCTGGGCAAACATATCATCATGAAATTGACATACAGTATTGATGAACTCTCCAGGCAACCAAATTTTGACATAATTTTCCATAAGCCCTTATGACTAACAGTGTCAAAGGCCTTGGCCAGATCTACAAAATTGCAAAATTATAAAGAATAAGCATGATTTGAAAGAACAGATATGAGAAGACATTCGCATCCCACCTGAATTTGATTAATGCAGTAAGTTATGTGCTTAGGACACTTGATATTAAAACATTCACATAATATGTTATATATGTTGTAAGGCATGATCAAAATATTGGCTTGCTTTACTTCTTTTTTACAAGAGAGAAAAAATTCAATTAGGGAAGTTGCTGTCACCAGAAAAGAAAGGTGATATAAGAATTAAGATTGATAAAAATATTTATATTTTTAAAAGACTATTTTGATATTTTACTAATCATTTTTACTAACAAGTAACATTTAATTTTTGTGCATATTTTTGAATAAAAGAAGGCAGCTGGATAAGATGATGCAGTGTAGCTCAGCTTTAAGATCCTTTCTAAGAATCCAGGGTTTCTTGAGTTTAGTGATCAATGACTACTTTAGGTTTAAGAATTTCATGTTTATTAAGGAGATAAGGCAAACTACTCATGTATCTTTGCCAAGAAAACTCCATATGAGATCATGAAGAATTAGACACAACTAAGTGAGTGAGCAATGACAATATATACATACTAGTCATTATCATTATTCCTAATGGAGGAGAATCAAGAAAGATTTACTTAAGTAGTAAATTTTATTTGAGTTTAAGGATAAGTAGAAAGGGTCAAAGATAGCAGAATGAGGATAGTAGTGAGGTATTCCAGGCAAGGGAAAGTATTATGAAAGGCACAGAAGTAGTAAAACGCAGACTTTATACAAATACAGACTTATACACAAGATATCACTTCTATAAAATTAGAAGACAGTTGCATAAAATAAGCATATAGAGGTAAAGTGGCATGAGACTGTGAAAGGCTTTGTTTTCCAAACAAAAGTGTCTGAATTCTACTTAGGAAGCAATAGAGAGCAAAAAAAAAAAACAAAAAACCTTTTTTAAAAAAAAAATTGAGAGGTTTTGGAAAAAAAATACAATGATGTAGCTAGATCTATGTATAAGAAAAATGTCTGAAAATATCATGAAGGCTGGTTTGGAATGGAGACAGAGAAAGCCAGGCTGAAGTGCTATTGTAGTAGTTCATGAAAGCGTAAAAGAGGATTTTTACAAGAGTGAGAGCAATGGGAACAAAATAGAAAGGAGAGAATTCATGTGAAAATTTGCAAATAGAATTAACTACCTACTGTTTGATTGCAAATAAGAAGTGAGAGAGAGGGAAGAGCCAATGGTAATAACTTAATCCTGAAGAGAGGGAGCTGGATGAATGGGAGTGTCCTTGAGATGAATACCGATGTCACAAAGAGGAATATATTTAGAGACAGAGATTCCAAGTGTTATTTTAGACATTTTTAGTTGGAGGTCCAAATAGTGCATACACAGTCATCCTGTAGTTAGGAATATGGATCTGGTACTTTGATCATGACTAGAGAACATAGATTTTTTAAATCATTTTGTAGGAATGATAGTTGAATCAGTGGAAGTAGTATTCCCCCCCCAAAAAAAAGAATATATAAAAAAGAAAAGAAGAGGGAGAACAGAATCTTGGGGAATGCTTATATTTATTGATTTTGTTATACTTACAGTTAAGGTGATAGCTATAAGTATATTTTAAATGTTCTGAGAACTGTCAGCATATGACAGTTCTCTAAATGATGCTTCAAGACCTTTTGAAAATTTCCTAAATTAAAAAAATAACTTACATGAATAATATTGATTACTTGTGGTTTTATGCTTGTATTTATAGTAAAAATGAGACAAAATTAAAGGAGAGGAAAAAGACAGCATCTCACTGATTTAACTATTTTTTATATAGTTCAGGAAGAGGATCAGCACTTGGCTCAAGGTAAGGGGTTCCTAAATCTTCTGTGAGTCATGAACTCTTGGAAATCTGATGAAGCCTATGAATCTGTTCTCAGAATAATATTAGAAGCATTATTTTAAAGAGATTACAAAGGAAAACAATTTTATTGAAATATGGCTATAAAAAATTAAGTTCACACATCCCAAGTTATAATACTGTGATTAAGGGCAAACTAGAAGTTGAGTAACTGGTTTTGTACATTGTTCTTTTTTTATATAACCTTATGATTTCCAATTCACCAAACACTGCTTCTCTGTTGTCAAAGAATACTGGAATGTAACTCAGAAGACTGTTACTCTCCTCAAAAATTTTCAGTAGCTCACTGCTGCCTAGAGTAGGAGTTCTTAACATGGGATCTGTAAACTTTTTAAAGAATGTTTTCCTTTGTAATTGCTTTCCTTTGTAAATACTTATTATTTTGTTTTATACATTCAAAACACATTATTCTGAAAAGAGTCCATCCACTGAAGGATTTCATGATACACATACACCCACTCACATACAATGTTTAAGAACCCTTGTTTAATCAAAATGTCTAATTTTACAGAGGACCAAACATAGGTCCAGACTTGAAGCAATCTAGTATATTAGAAAGGTCCCTTGACTTAAGAGAAGAAACTTGTATTTGAATTCTAACTGTACACTGAACAGTCATGTAACCTTAATTAAGTCACTTAACCTCTGATTGCCTCAATTTGCTTATCTATAAAAAAGAGATAATAATGCAATATATTTTTAATGTAACTTTTGGGAAGAAATCACTTTTACAAACTTTATAGAGCTTCATAAATGTGAATTGCTGTTATGAGTTATTATTCCCTAAAGCCAGACAGGTATTAAGTGATAGGTTAGGTTTCATATCCAGGTGTGCTGATTTTGCATCTCAGTCACACTATACCATATGTTCCATTTGAGACCTATCATCCTATCTTATGTAGAAGAGTTAGAGCCTTGCATCAGAGTTCATAACTCCTAGAAAGCTTTACTCGCTAAATGATGAGGCATCTATGTTATACGGGGCAACAGTTGGAAGGCATCTGCAAGTCCCTGCTTGAGGAAATGGAAAGGAGCCCAGCAAATATGATATATGTGATTAAAATGCAGGGGGAAAAGTCAACTAACAGGCATGAAACTTGTTGGGATAGACAGCCATTTTGTAATGATTCATTAATTCAGGGACATGAATTTAGGGACATATATTCCAAAACCTGCTTGAGTGTAGGTGTTCAGGAAACTAAGGAGAGTGTTTGTACTCCCACAGATCTCTGGCACAAGATGCAAAGCCAGACCAGGGCTGCGTAGCCAAGGCCATTCTGAGCTTAAAAGTCTAAATGTTTCCAGCTTTTGTCTCACATGAAAAATGAGGTGTGATGGCACCGTTCCTCTTCTGTTGACTTGTAGTCAGTATGGAAAAGACTTCTCTTATTCAGTGTCATGCTCCAGATGTGCATGGATAATTTGGAAGAAAGAAAAAAACTTAAATATTTCCCTCATTAGTGCAGTTTTGTTGGGCATTCCTTGAAAACCAGGAAGTGAGAATTTTTTTTAAGTTTTTGGATCACTTGAATATTTAATATGAAACAGAATGAAGAGGCTCTCCTTAGTGTAGATATTTCTAATCATAATTTCTTTAATAAGAATCTTTTAAGCAAATTCTCTTCCCAAAAAAGGAGAGTAAAGGTACATAGTATGTTAGCTGTGGGCAGAGTATGTTAATCCCCCTTTTTCTTTCTTTCTATTCTTTGAGACAGAGATATCACTAGTGTTGTCTACTGAGAGCATGTTGGACTTGGCTTTGGAAAACCTATATTTAGACCTGGATTGGACATTTTCTATCTCTGGAACTAAAAGTCTACAAGCATCAGATTTCTTATTTGTCAAAGAGTTAGAGAGTGATATCTATGTAACTGATCTCAAGAAGTTCATGAAAGAAAAGTGCTCGTCAAATATTAGGATACTAGAAAAATATGAGCAGAAATGATCACAATCCCATTTGTCCAAGACCCTGAGCTGTTCAATGCTACCATTTTGTTGGCATGTTCAATCTCTCCCTCTTAAATGGCATTTTCTTTCTGATTTGTCTACAAACTTATTCAGATCTCTCCCAAATCAACATCCGAAGTAGCAACAACAAATTCCCTGAACGTTGTTTTCCCTTATAAACTATCATTCTACTTTTATCTTTATGAAGTTCAAGAAAATATGGTCTATACATAATGCCATTTTTTCCTTCCTCCCTTGTAGTTTGATTTCTGCACCCTCTATAAGACTCACTTAGAATGATGAACTCAATAAAAGAACATCACAGAAAGAATGCTGGACCTGGTCAGGGAAACTTGGATTCCTATACCAGCTCTGAAAGTTAGTAGAGAGGTGAACATGGGCAAGAGTCTTGTCCAGTGTGTGTCTCAGTCATCCGCCAAAAGAGGGATATAATATCTGTAGAATATTTCACAAGTCTGTTGTATCAAATGAGTTCTTGTATGGAAAATGTTTTGAAAAATTTCAGATGTATAAATATCACTATAATTACTAGAATAGTTCAAGGAGATGTCGTTATAATATTTAAGTAGTCTTTTAACTTTGTATCCTAAAAAAACCCACAAAAATAAAAACAAGAAAAAAGTCTGGTTGCTTTCGATCTGCTGTCAGGAAACTAGGTAGTACAATGGGTAGCATGGATATTGAAGTCAGGAAGCCGTGAGTTCAAGTCTAACCTCAGATCCTAATAAGCCATGTGACCTTAAGCAAATCACATAATCTGTTTGCCTGAGTTTCTTTAGCTGTAAAATGTAATAATATCATCTACTTCCCATGTTTGTCGTGAGGATAAAATAAAATAATATGTGTAAAGTACTCAGCACAATGTCTGGCACATAGCAGGTGTTATAAAAGTATTAACTACTATGATTATTTTTATTGTTATCAATTCCAATGCAACATTGATTATTATTTTCTGAAAATGGCAAAAGAAAAAATGCAGCTCATTACTTGTAATTGTTTTAAACCAAATAATTTTATACTTTGAAAAGATTGTAGGCTTTTTTCCCTCTTGCACATCTGCTACCACCTTTAAGGATGATTTGTTTGCTCCCTATGTTTGATAAGTTAAATCAGCCAAAGCTCAGTTCTTCTTATGAAGGATTGGAAATAGCATTGGCTATGCAGAACCGAACACAGCTGTACTGGCAAGAAATTGGATTAGATAAACTTCCCTTTGATCTTTTTACTTCTAAGAAAACGTACAACACTGAAGTTTTCATTTCTTTAGAATGAGGTATCTATCCACCTCCTTTTGCTTAGATATTGGATATTTTTGAGCTCTTAGACCACAAATAATTGGGATAAGACTGAATATTATGGGGGCCAAACTTATGTATACTCTGAGATAGATTCTATTACTACTGAAAAACACTTTGACAAAATTACCCTCCATAAACACCTCTACTCTCATCCATGAAGTATTTGAGTCAGATATACCCATTACCAAGAATGGCATTGTAATACAGAAGGTGGTTATCTAGATCTATCCAAGCTCTATAGTTGGGAATTTACACTCAGAAGATTGTCTCCAAATAAGTCCTGATAAATTTGTACTTTACATGAATCATTAGGCATTTTCTCTTTTGGACTGCACACTCTCTATTATCTTTCAGCATTCTTTTCCTCCTGGATCTCTCTGCCTCAAATTTTCTGATCTAATCCATCCTTCATATACCTGCTAGGAAGATTTTCTTTAAGTACAAATCTGACCACGTCACTTCCCTGCTTAAACTTCAGTGACTCTCTATTGCCTTTAGAATCAAATATAAGCCTCTTTCTTTCTCTGCCTCTCTCCCTTCCTCTCTCTGTCTCTCTCTCTCTCTGTCTTCCTCTCTCTCTCTCTCTTTCTCTCTCTCTGTCTCTGTCTCTCTTTTCAATCAGACTTTTTTTATTTATCATCTATAAAAACAATGAAAAAAATAATAGTAACAGCTAGCATTTGTATGGGGCAGCTAGGAGGCATGATGGATAGTGTGCTAGTCCTGGAGTCAAGAGGATCTGAGTTCAAATCCAGCTTCAGACATTTCTCAGCTGTGTGACCCTGAGCAAGTCACTTAACCCTGTTTGCTTCAGTTTTCTCATCTGTAAAATTCTCTGGAGAAGGAAATGGCAAACCACTCCAGTATCCTTGACAAGAACACCCCAAATGAGGTTATGAAGAGTTGGACACAACTGAAAAATGACCAAATAACAAAAAGAAAACGAAATGAAAAAGTGTGTACTGCTTTATCATTTGCAAAGCACTTTACAAATAGGTTATTTTGCCCCCTTAAAACAACACTGAAAGGTGTGATCATTTTTTCCATTTTACATGAGGAAACTGAAGAAGACAGTCTGTTCCTGTAAGTGCTAGTATTCACACTCCTTGTTTATTTATATTTATTGTCTTTATAATTATTCTTTGTAAGTTTATAATACACTGTCTCCTTCATTAGACTAACAGCTTCCTAAGAACAGTGATTATTTCATTCTTTGACTTTGCCAAGCACAATGCATGACAGCGTTCTTAAAAATTTTTGATTTTTTTGAATCATTGCTCAATTCAGCTGTGTCATAGAGGCTAAGGTTGGATTATTTCATGTTTCACGTAGTCTAAAAGATTTAATTCTATTTCCGCAACAATGTTTATGATATGTGATGGTTGTTGCTCAATCGTTGCAGTTGTGTCTGACTGTTCGTGATCCCACTTGGGGGTTTTCTTGGCAAAGATATTGGAGTGGTTTTTTCATTTCCTTCTCTAGCTCTTTGTACAGATGAGGAAACTGAGGCAGAGTTAAGTGATCTCTAGAGGGTCACACAGCTAGTAAGTGGCTGAGGTCAAATTTGAATTCAGGAAGAATATGCACTCGCACATGCACATATACAAGCACATAAATGCAAGTGTCATAACAACCCTGGAAAATGGATACAGAAAAATGCTGGTTTCATTTTACAGATTAAGAAATTGAATGTCAGAGATATTAAGTAATTTGCTTAGAGATAGGTTTTGAACTTATCAGTTTGGCCAGCAATCAGGTCTACACGATGCTGCCTCTCTAAGAAAACACTCAAAATAAAACTTTATACAAAAACACCAACTTTTCTTAAGACTTATCTGTAGTCAGGAGGGGGGGAGGTAGAATATAGGAATAGTGTATGTATTGCGCTGTGAATAATGTGTATTCATGGAATGATAGCTAATTTCTATTTATTGTAAAAAAAAAAAAGAAATCTTTTAAAAGGTCTGGGTAAATTGACTAAATTCATTGTTTTCTATTTATAGCAGTCTTAGCAGAATAGTTCTGGTAGGGGTCAAAGACAGTCTGGCCAGGAGCAACACAGAAATTCATACCCTTACTCAAAAAAGGTCACTGAAAAAGTAGCAGGGATTATGAAATTATCTCTTTTATCTCAGTTTGTAGTGTAGGGCAATGCTGTTTCTCTTCTAATTAAATTAGTGGAATTTGGTCTATATTTCAGAATGAAAAAGACAACCACAGCCAATTCCCTAGCTCAAACAAACAAAAAAGCACACATTTTCCATGTCTTGGAAATCCCAGAATATTTCCACTTATTACATCAATTAAAAGCAAGATGAAATGAACAAAAACTTCCCCCAACTATAGCAGTTTTGGGCTTTAGCTTGGTCTGTTCTATGTCCATTAAAATATGAATTAGCACAGCAGTTTCACTTTAGCTTGATGTTTAAAACTGTGGTTTGGGGACTGGGAAGAGGATATAAATTCTAACGAAATGTATCTAAGGCATTCAAAATTATGTATTAGGAAATTTAGATATGCGCATAAATTAGAAAAAGTATTCTGTAAACATCTTGAAATATTAAAAATAGAGAAGTGGCATTCTGTGATAGATGTAGCACCCCATCTTCTGACCTGGGTTTAGTTTCTGGGTCTGCCATTTCTTATGAGCATAAACTTTGGACTGAAATTCTTCACCTGTAAAATGGCACTAGAAATGTCTTTTTCATAGAGTTGTCTCAACAACCCTGGAATAAATGAAATTATGATGTAAAAATATTTTGCAAGCTGTAAAGCATTATATAAAGGTCAATAATTATTGTTTGAAATTTCTTCAGGGAGAGATAAATTTAAAAAAATGAAAACCAATAAAAATTCAAATTTTGGGAACATTGAGCCATAAAATTCTAGAGTTGAAAGGGAACTTTTAGGTCATTTAGTTCAACCTCTTAAAAGATGAGAAAGCTAAAGCAGACAGAGGTTAAACTGACTTGTCCAAAATTATCCAGGTTACTAGTGGCAGAATGGGTTCCTTGAGTAGTTTCTTAAAAGTATGAACTTTAGAATTTATTGTGCTAATAAAATCTTAATTTTTGTATGTTCTACTTTTATTATTTTTAGAACTCTCATTCTGAGAGGGGAAAATCTAAATAATCTATCTACTTTTATTTCCCCTGAATTCTTGTCCTCTTTTTTAGTGGTTTAGTGGACTATAAAATTCCATGAGTCAACAATATGGTGTACTGTCAAAAGAATGAAAATGACCTTAACATACTAAAACTATAATATCCAGATGAGAGGAATCACAACCCTACAGTTTTTTACTTTGATTAGGTTACAACTAGAATATTGTGCTTAGTTTTATGGGTGGTTCAGAGGTAGTGTGATATAGTCAATAGATGGTTGGCATCAGAGTGAAAAAAAAGAGTTGCATTCTTGTCTAGTTTCTGATATTTAATTTAATATTTAATTTTATATTAATTTTATCTAATATTAATTTCTAATATGTTAAACATTTATATTTGTTGTTTAGTCATTTCCAATTCTTGGTACTCCCCATTTGGGGTTTTCTTGGCACAGAAATGCAGGTTTGCAATTTCCTTCTCCAGCTCATTCTCCAGATGAGGACCTGAGATAGAAGGAGTTAAGTTACTTGCCCAGGGCCACACAGCTAGTATGTGCCTGAAGCTGTGTTTGAATTCAGATATTTCAGAATCTAGGCTAATGTTCTATTTACTGCTCCACCTAGGTGCCCCCATCAATAAAAACAACCCACAAAAACAAAAGCTCTTGGAGGAGGTCCTCAATAATTCTTAAAAATATAAATGAGTCTTGAGACCAGAATATTTGAGAGCTATTGCTTTATTCAGCTCTAAGATACTAAGTAAAAGGGAAGGTGCTGACCTACATTGGTAGAAGGAATTTCTTCACTGGGGACCCATGTACCAGGCAAATCACAGATCCAGGTCCTACCCTGATCCCTACTTTAGTGTAACTCCCTCTTAACCAAGAACCTATAACGCAACTGTAATGGATAACTATAGAATAGGTGAGAAATCCTCAATGTTTTCTTTCCCTGTGAGTAAGATTGTGCTTTGGGTAAGATGTTAAGATTGGGTAATATTAAACATTACTTTCCTAGGAGTGATTTTCCAGAAGAAAATAAGCAGGATGGTAGGGGACTAGAAACTGTATCATAAAATCAGCTGAAGGATGAGGAATGTTTATATTAGAGATGAAATTATTTGGATATGGGGAGATGACCGAGCTTTTTAAATGTTCTAAACTCTTGTTTCTAGACTGTAAGAATCTTGAGAGCATGAATTGGCTTTTTTATCTTTTATTTTGTCCTTTCTTTTTCCCCTTCTTGCTTAGCAAAGATGCCTGGCATGAAATAAGCACTTAATAAACTCATGTTAACTGATTAAGAGCTAGCATATGAAAGAATTATTAGACTTTTGGTTAGGACCAGAAAGAATCTTAGGACTAATGGAAAGCAGCTATAGGAATACAGATTTGGGATCAATTTAATAATCTGGTCCACTCCTAAAGCAGCTGCACCGAATGTGTAGGAATTGCACAAGCAAGTGGGTTTTCCTCATTTACAACAGCCAAGACTACTTTCTGGGTGCACCTGTGACACAATACTGGGTTGTGAATGGCCTTACAAAACATTTGGCTATATTTTAATGCATAGATAACCCCAGGATGCTCTGTGTTTAAAAATGTAATGAATTGGTTTATAGCTCTTCAGGCAGAAGCTAGGCAAGCACTTTTTGAGGTTGTTATAAAAGCTTCAGGGGAAAGTTTGGACTAGATAATCTCTGATATCCCTTCCAACTATAGAATTCTATATGTTTTATTCTTTTTTGTTAATTATAATAATAGTTCATATCTACAGGGGACTTTATGTCTCATAAAATATTTTCCTCCCACAATACTATTGTGGTAGTATTGTAAGTATTATTATCCTTATTTTTCATACAAGGATATTCTGTAATAACTGTGTGATGGATGGAGGAGGGTTAAAGGAGAGTAAGTCTGCATTTCCCCAAATTTTGTCTCACCTCTTTGGACTCTACTGGCTCTGCTCGGATCTCGCTGCTTTCTGCTTCCTCTATTCTGAAAATAGGGCTGTCTTGATTTTCATCATTTTTCTATTCCCATGAGAAGATATTAGTGGGAATGTAATAAAAATGAGAAGAATTTCAGTAGCTATAGAAGGACTTTATTATCAAGAATTGAAGTAGTAAAGACCCAAACATGAAATTTGAAAAGAAAGTTCATCTTTCTATCATAAATATCTACCTTCCATTTATTTGGAAATAATGTCTTATGGTCTATCAGAAATACATACTATAGTCACAGAGTTTTGCTTCTTTTTCTCTAAATGGCATTTTTCAGGACTACAAGGCTGAATTTCAACTAATTTCAAAAATTGTTCTTTATTGCAGCAGGATGAACCATACCTCCCTTAAGGGGAAAAAACATGAAAATCTAAACTATAATAATTTGGGGTGTACACAATTGCACATCAAAGCATAATATTTTTAGTGCATGGTGTTTCAAGAAAACTACCATTTGGGCCACTAATAATATATTATTATCTAATTTTTAGTGAAACTTTGAAACTATTCTTCAGTTACCATTGAGTTAATCCTAAAATTGCCACCAAAAACTTTGACTCTAAGACCTTACAAATAATGCAGTTCTAGGGATAAACATGTTTTACATTGGTCCCATAAAATGTGCACTTCCCAAGTTGTAAAGTTGAAAGCTGCACAAGAATTTTATAAACATCTGGCACAAAATAAGAATAGTTTGGCTAAGAAAGTCCAGAATGCAGTCCTCAGGAGGACAGTTTTAGTTGTGGTATGTAAATTCAAAGGACGATAAAGAAATCAAAAGACTGCATTCAAATCATATACCAAAGTCTGTTGTTTTAAGTGCTTACATTCAGAGGCAATTTTCCCCAAAAACTTTTTTTCTTTCATGGGGGATGGAGAAAAGACCTCAGTAGAACCAGCACCTGTTCTTAGGTCAGACTAATTACCTAGGGCAAATGCATTCGACATGCCAACTAGGCGGCCAGTGTGGGAGACCACAGCAGAGCCTACTTGTTTTACTGAGTTTAACATCCTTGACAAAGATTTCTTTAATAGAGGATACAAAAAGTCAACTGCAGATGGAGAAGGTTGGGAATGAAATCAAGATGGTATTATTCCACTGCCACAGAAGAAAATATATGGAGCATCTTTCCAAGTTGACTGGGACTCTGAATAAGATCACAGATAAAATGAGTAAGAAATGAGAAGGGACTGAAGCCAGTGGGTAAGGTAGTCTTAGTCTGAGTCCTAGAGAATTATCATGAAGATGATTTTTTAAAAATACAGCTTAATGAGTCATAGCAATAACAACAAAAATGAATAAGATATTTCAAAGTGAAAATACTTTGGTATATTTGTATATATTGGTAGGTATATTTTTGCTATCAAAAAGCTTTTTAGCTTTAATCTATGTGGCAGAGGGAAGGTATAAATTTTGCATAATTGAATTTCATTTATATATTCATTCATTCAAGAAACAGTTTTACATATCTACTATGCTAAGTATTAAATTATAGGAGAAAACAGTTTAGAAAGACAAAATTACAGATTATTTCACCATAGTAGCAAAATTATTTAATGTTCAAAACAGGATATTTTTACCCATTTTTACTCCTGATGCCTAGTCCAATGTTCTTTCCATTATGTTGCAAATCATAAACTATTGCTTAACAATCTTTTTCCAAATATAATCATGCTAATTACATATGGATCGTTAAATTTCGTTGGCTCTCACCATCTAGTAAAGCAATATAGCACTTGTAGAAATAGTGCTAATACAAATTTCAATCAAATTCAATAAATATTTCTTAGGCATTAGACACCATCATGTGTAAGGCCTTGTGCTAGGTGTAGTTGTTGGGAAGAAATAAAGCTAGGTTAATAGATATGAACTACATCTAGATATAAAATTATCTCACTGTTGATGTCACTAGTATATATCAAAATTAGGATTTAAAAGAAAGTCTTCCTGACTTCAAGTCAGATCTTCTATTCACTATGCCTTGTTGCTGCTGTATTCCAAAACATTAACAAATTATTTTAATAACTATTTCTTTATAAGATCATTTGATATCTGGGAATGTTAGATCACAATCATTCCTTTTTGGCCTCCCCTACTGCTTTTCTATGCTCCTCAATCAATATATTAACAGAAGTGCTATTCTCAAGGAATTTATAATCACATGAGAATAAAAGAACAAGCAAATACTCAAATTCAAAGTGAAATGTAATTGAGGCAAAATAAAAAATCCAGACCAAGCTCTCCAGGAAAACTGGAAGGGGGGGGCCATAATTTTGGGCTATAATTTAAACACCTTAAAGACAGAGGTATTTGGTTGATTGTTTCTTTGCTATCAACCACAATAAGTATTCTGACTTGTTTTTCCTTTTGCTTTTGTAAAAATAGGGTAGTAGGGTTAAAATAGGATGCCTTGGGGGAGGAGCCAAGATGGCGGAGTAGGAAGATTCACATATGCTAGCTCGAAATCCACAGTCCATAAACTACCTGTAAAGAGGAACTCCCAACAAATCCTGGAGCAGTGGAAGCTGCATAACAATGGAGTAGAGGAGATTTCTGTTCCAGAGAGCCCTGAAAAACCAACACCAAAAGCCCATCGTGCACCAAACCCAGAGCAGAGCCCAGCCCTGCCTTGGCCCTGCGGCCCTGAGAGGAGCAGATCCAAGCAGGCTTCAGGGATGGAATCTCCGGTGGCCGTGAAGGACCCTCCACCCACAGGCACTACAGGTCAGTGAGACAGACTTCTGGGCTGGCCAAGAGGGGAGCAGGGTGTCTCCATAACTCAGGCCCCCTCGGGAGGCAGCAGCAGAGGCAGCAGCAGACCCGGGCTCGCAAAGCAGGCAGGACCTCGAATCCATTGTTGAAGATCTGTGCATAAACCCTCTGAGGGAACAGAGCCTGGGCTGCCCTGCCCCCACCTGAGAACCTGAACTTAATCTCATACTGAGTAGCAGCCCTGCCCCCCACTGAAAGCCCTGAGGCTGAGAAGCAGCATTTGAATATCAGACCCCAAGCACTAGTTGGGCAGATCTGGAGGTGAGGCAGGGGTGGAGAGGAATCTCAGAAGTCAAGTAACTGGGAAAATGCCCAGAAAAGGGAAAAAAAATAAGACCATAGAAAGTTACTTTCTTGGTGAACAGATATTTCCTCCTTTCCCTCTGATGAGGAAGAACAATGCTTACCATGAGATAAAGACATAGAAGTCAAGGCCTCTGTATCCCAAACATCCAAAATAGATATTCAGTGGGCTCAGGCCATGGAAGAGCTCAAAAAGGATTTTGAAAATCAAGTTAGACAGGTGGAGGAAAACTGGGAAAAGAAATGAGAGAGATGCAAGAAAAGCATGAAAAATGGATCAATATCTTACTAAAGGAGACCCAAAAAAATGCTGAAGAAAATAACATCTTGAAAAATAGGCTAACTCAATTGGCAAAAGAGGTTCAAAAAGTCAAGGAGGAGAAGAATGCTTTCAAAGGCAGAATTAGGGGCGGAGACAAGATGGTGGAGTAGAAGGAGACACATTTACAAGCTCCAACCCACAGCCCATAGAATTAATGTAAAAAGAGATCCGCATAAATTCTGGATCACTGAAAGGTGTGCAGAACCAGAGTGGAAGAGATTTCCGTGCCAGAAAGCCCTGGAGATCCGTCCCCAGGGTCCGTTGCGCCCCGGAAAGCGGACCCCAACCCCAGCGCTGGCCTGGCTGCGGCCCCAGAGAAGCTGACCCGAGGAGGCTTCAGGGATGGAAGCTCCGACAGCTGGGAAAGTCCCTCCACCCACAGAAGCTACAGGTCAGTGAGAGAGACGGCTGGCTGGAGCAGGGGAGCGCGGAGTGTCTCCGTGACTCGGACCCCCTCGGGAGGAAGCGACAGCGGCAGAGATGGGGGCAGGAAGCGGCGGAGGCAGAGGCATGGGTGGCAGCTGAGGCAGCAGTGGCTGCGGCCGCCTGGCACTCCCCCAGCAGCAGGCAGGATCTTCATTACGGAAGGTCTATGCATAAACAACCTGAGGGAGCTGAGCCTGCGAGATGGCCCTGCCCCACCCTGCTCCACTGCTGAAGGCCTCTGCATAAAGCTGCTGAGGGAGCTGAGCCTGGGAGGCGCCTTCCCCCACCTTCTCCGTTCCTGAAGGTCTCTGCATAAAGCCCCTGAGGAGGCCGAGCCTGGGAGGCGGCCCTGCCCCCACCCCAGCACCAGAACTAAAGCTTGCTGCGGAAAGCCCATTTGAACCTCAGACTGCAAGCACTAGCTGGGCGGATCTAGGCGGGGGTGGACAGGAATCTCAGAAGTCAAGAAACTGTCTGGGAAAATGCCTAGAAAAGGGAAGAAAAATAAGACTATAGAGAGTTTTTTCCAACAAATGCAAATGATCCCAGCAGTCGGATCTGATGACGAGGACGTATTCTCGTCATCGGGAAAAGATGTGGAGGGAGGGGCCTCAGTACCCCAGACACCCCAGGGGGATGTTAGATGGGCTCAGGCCTTGGAAGAGCTCAAAAAGGATTTTGAAAAGCAAGTTAGACAGGTGGAGAAAAAGCTGGGAAGAGAAATGAGAGACATGCAAGAAAAGTATGAAAAACGGGTCAATACCTTGGTTAAGGAGACCCAAAAAAATGCTGAAGAAAATAACACCTTGAAAAATAGGCTCACTCAATTGGCAAAAGAGGTTCAAAAAGCCAATGAGGAGAAAAAGACTTTCAAAAGCAGAATTAGCCAAATGGAAAAAGAGGTTCAAAAGCTCACTGAATTTAATAGTTCTCTCAAAATTAGAATGGAACAGATGACTTTACGAGAAACCAAGAAATCACCAAACAAAACCAAAAGAATGAAAAAATGGAAGAGAATGTGAAATATCTCATGGGAAAAACAACTGACCTGGAAAATAGATCCAGGAGAGACAATTTAAAAATTATGGGACTGCCTGAAAGTCATGATCAAAAAAAGAGCCTAGATATCATCTTCCATGAAATTATTGAGGAAAACTGCCCTGACATTCTAGAACCAGAGGGCAAAATAAGTATTGAAAGAATCCATTGATCACCACCTGAAAGAGATCCAAAAAGAGAAACTCCTAGGAACACTGTGGCCAAATTCCAGAATTCCCAGCTCAAGGAGAAAATCTTGCAAGCAGCTAGAAAGAAACAATTCCAGTACTGTGGAAATACAATCAGGATAACTCAAGATCTAGCAGCTTCTACATTAAGAGATTGAAGGGCATGGAATAGGATATTCCAGAAGGCAAAGGAACTAGGACTCAAACCAAGAATCACCTACCCAGCTAAACTGAGTATAATACTTCAGGGGAAAATATGGTCTTTCAATGAAACAGAGGACTTTCAATCATTCTTGATGAAAAGACCAGAGCTGAAAAGAAAATTTGACTTCCAAACACAAGAATGAGAAGAAGCATGAAAAAGTAAACAGCAAAGAGAAGTCTTAAGGGACTTACCAGAAGTGAACTGTTTACATTTCTACATGGAAAGACAATATTTGTAACTCTTAAAACTTTTCAGTATCTGGGTAGTTGGTGGGACCACACACACACATGTACACGCATGCACGCACACACACATACACACGTGCGCACACACAGAGAAACAGAGAGCACGGAGTGAATTGAATAGGATGGAATTGTATCTTAAAAAAATGAAGCGGTGAGACACAAATGTATTGGGAAGAGAGAGGGAGAAATGGAGTGGGGCAAATTATCTCTCTTAGAAGAGGCAGGCAGGAGACTTTTAGTGGAGGGAAAAAGAGGAGAGCTGAGAGGAAAACATGAAGTTTGCTCTCATCATATTCGACTAAAGGAAAGACTAAAATGCACACTCATTTTGGAATGAAAACCTATCTTACAATACAGGAAAGTGGGGGAGAAGGGGATAAGCAGGGTGGCAGGGGATGATGGAAGGGAGGGCAATGGGAGGAGGGAGCAATTTGAAGTCAACACTCAGGGAGGGACAGGATCATAAGAGTGAATGGAAACAATGAGGGGCAGGATAGGATGGAGGGAAATATAGTTAGCCTTATACAACACGACCATTATCAAAGTCATTTGCAAAACTACACAGATATGGCCTGTATTTAATTGCCTGCCTTCCCAAAGGGAATGGGTGGGGAGGGAGGGATGGGGAGAAGTTGGAACTCAAAGTTTTAGGAACAACTGTTGAGTATTGCTCTTGCTACTAGGAAATAAGAAATACAGGTAATGGGGAATAGAAAGTTATCTGGCCCTACAGGACAAAAGAGAAGATGGGGACAAGAGAAGGGAGAGATGATAGAAGAGAGGGCAGATTGGTGATAGGGAAAATTAGAATGCTCGGTGTATTGGGGTGGGGGGAGGGGACAAATGGGGAGAAAATTTGGAACCCAAAATTTTGTGAAAATGAATGTAAAAAGTTAAATAAATAAATTTATATTTAAAAAAGAAAAAAGAAAATAGGATGCCTTTAAAATTTATTTGTTGAATTGAGTTCTACTGGAGGACAGTGAAAAGAAAAGCAGAAATATACAAGAAGGTTGGACAAGATGGGCTTCCTCAAGGTTGTGCTGGAGTCAATTCAAACCAGTGAGTAAGAGTCATTTCTTTTTGTTTTTCTCTAATTTATTATTTATTTTAAACATATGTTTTTTTTTTATTTTTTTCCCACCATTACATGTTAAAACAATTTTTAACATTTTTTTTTTAAGTTTTGACATCCAAATTTTATCTGTCCCTCTGTCCTTCTCCTGCCCCTTCTCTGAGATGGTAAGCAATTAGATACAGTTTATACATATGCAATCATGTAAAACATTTTCATATTAACCATTTTGTATAAGAAGATACAAATAAAAGAAAAAAAATGGAGGAAGAAAGTAAAAAAAATAACATGCTTCAGTCTGTATTCAAACAATATCATTTCTTTTTCTATAGGTGGAGTGCGTGCTTCATCATTAGACTTTTGGGAGCATCTCAGATCATTGAATTGGTCAGAATAGCTAAGTCATTCACAGTTCTTCATCAAACAATATTGTTGCTACTACGTTTAATGTTTTCTGGGTTCTGTTCATTTCATTTTGCATAAGTTCATCTAAGTTTTTCCAGATTTTTCTGAAATCATTCAGCTTGTCATTTCTTACACTACAATAATATTTCATTCTAATTGCTTAGTCTTTCTCCAATTAATGGGCATTCTCTCAATTTCCAATTATTAGCCACCATAAAAAGATCTACTATAAATATTTTTTTTACAAGCAGGTCTTTTTCCTTTTTTATGATGTCTTGGCATATAGACATATTAGTGGTATTGCTGGATCAAAGAGTATGCAGAGTTTTATAACCCTTTTAACATAGTTCCAAATTGCTCTTTAGAATGGTTGGATCTGTTTCCCCCATCTTCAACATTTATCATTTTCTTTTTCTTTCATATTAGACAATCTGATATGCGAGAGATGGTACCTCAGAGTTTTTTCAATTTGCAGTTCTCTAATCAATAGTGATTTAGAGCATTTTTTTCATATAGCTATAGGTAACTTCTATTTCTTTCTCTGAAAACTCCCTGTTTAATATCTTTCGACAATTTGTAAATTGGGAAATGACCTGTATTCTTATAAATTTGCCTCACTTCACTAGGTATTTGAGAAATTAGACTACTATGTGAGATACTTCTTGTAAATTTTTCCCACTTTTCTGCTTTTCCTATAATTTTGGTTACATTGGTTTTGTTTCTGAAAAAAATTAATTTTACATATTCAGAAGGATTTAGTTTACATTTTATAATGCTCTCTATCTCTTCTTTGTTCATAAATTATTCCCTTATCCAATAGAGCTCACAGATAAACTATAACCTGTTCTTCCAGTTTACTTATGGTATCACCCTTTAAGTGTAAACCATTTACCCATTTTGACCTTATCTTTGTATATAATATGAGATATTTTTCCATATCTAGTTTCTGCCATACTGTTTTCCAGTTTTCCTAGCAGTGCTTATGATATAATGAGTTTTTGTTCCAAAAGTTTGGATCTTTGGGTTTATCATATAGCAGGTAAGCAGAATTAAGACAGTACAAAGTAAACACAGGATGTGCAAACTGGGGATATTCACCCCAAACATTGACATGGACTATCTGTACCCAACCTATGGTAGAGCATTCTGAGCTCATACTGGTCTGATCAAACACAGTTGGACCCATTGAAATTTCACTTTACAATGGTGATGTCATTTTAGTCCTCTTCGAAGACAAAGGACAACAACCATAGCAGGTTACCTTGGTCATTTGCTATTTTGTAATTTGTACCTAATCTATTCCAATGATCCACTATATTTCTTAGCCAGTAGCATATTCTTTTGATAATTACCACTTTATAATAAAGCTCAGTAACTGTTATGACTAGACCACCTTCCTTCAAATTTTTTTCATTGAATTTAATATCCTTGACCTTATTTTCTTCCAGATCAATTTTATTATTTTTTTAATCTAGCTTTACAAAATAATTTTTGACAATTTGATTTGTATGATACTGAATAGATTAATTTAGTGGGATTCTCATTTTTATTACTTTGGCTCAGTCTACCAATGAACAATGCATATCTTTTCCAATTGTTTAGATTTCACTTTATTTATGTGAAAAGCATTTTATTATTGTGTTCATATAGTTTCTTACTAGTCTTGTTAGGTAGACTCCCAAGTATTTTATATTGTCTACAGTTATTGAAATGGAATTTGTCTTTCTATCTCTTGCTGCTGGATATTGTTGGTTACATGTAGAAATGCTGATTATTTATGTGTATTTATTTTGTATCCTGCAAGTTTGTGAAAGTTGTTAATAATTTAAATTAGATTTTTAGTTGATTCTCTATGATTCTCTACATATAACATCATTCCTCATTGCCTATTCTAATTCCTTCAATTTCTTTCTCTTCTTATTGCTATACCTAACATTTCTAGTACAATCTTGAATAATAGAGGTGTTAGCAAGCATTCTTGTTTGACCTCTGACTGTATTGGGAAGGCTTGTACTTTATCCCCACTACAAATAATGCATGCTGATGGGTTTAGTTAAATATTACTTATTTTAAAGTAAGCTCCATTTATTACTATTCTTTCTAGTCTTTTTAAGTAAGAATTGGTGTTGCATTTTTGTCAAATACTTTTTTCTGAATCTATTGAGATAAGCATATAGTTTCTATTGATTTTACTACTAATATTTTTGCTAGTTTTTTATTTAAAATTTTTGCATTCATTAGGAATATTGATCCATAATTTTCTTTCTGTGTTTTAGCTCTCCTTACTTCAGGTATCAGCACCATATTTGTGTCATAAGAGGAACTTGGTAGAACTCTTACTTCTATTTTTCTAATTATTGGTTGCATGTCCAGTTCACTGATCTACTTTTTCTCTGTTTTGTTGATATAAGTTATTAGAGATAAAAAATTTCCCATAAGTACCACTTTACATCCCATAAATTTTGGTGTGTTATTTCATTGTTGTCCTTTTCTTTAAAGAAATTATCAATTATTTATATAATTTGTTCTTTTAGCCACTTGTTTTTAGGATTATATTATTTAATTTCCAATTTCTTTTACTCTTTACATTATCCATTATTGAATTCAATTTTTAATAATGATCTGAAAAGGATGTGTTTGCTATTTCTGCAGTTCTGCATTTGGTTATGAAATTTTTATGTCCTAATAGATCGTTAATTGCTGTATAAGTGCCATGAACTACTGAGAAAAAGGTGTATTCCTTTCCATTTCCTTTCAGTTTTCTCCAGAGATTAATCATATGTAAATTTTCACCTCCTTAACTTCTTTCCTGTTTATGTTTCTGATTAGATTTATCTAGTTCTGAGAGGACAAAATTTGAGTCCCCTACTAGTACAGTTTTATTGTCTATTTCCTCCTGTAACTCATTCAATTTCTCCTTCAAAGATTTAGATGCTATATCATTTGGTGCATATGTATTTAGTATTGATATGACTTCATTGTCTATCATGCCTTTCAACAAGATGCAGCTTCCTTCCTTATCTCTTTTAATTAGAACTATTTTTGCTTTGTCTGAGGTCATGATTACTATTCTTGCTTTCTTTGCTTCAGTTGAGGTCCAATCCCTTGACTCTACTGTAAATATGTATCTCTGTTTCAAATATGTTTCTTGGAAATAATATATTTTAGGTTTCTGGTTTTTGATCCACTCTGCTACTCACTTCCCTTTTATGGGTGAGCTCATCCCATTTACATTTATAGTTTTGATAAATAACTGTGTATTTCTCTCCATGCTATTTTTCCCTTGTGTATTTCCACCCTCTCTCTTAACCTCCTGAACTGTTTCCCTTCTCACAAGTGTTTTACTTCTCATTATCACCCTTCCCAATCTGCCCTCCTTTTTATCCCCCACTTTCTATTATGCCTGCCCTTTTTTACTTCTTTACAGGATGAGACAGAATTCTATATCCAACTGAGTGTGTATGTTATTCCCTCTTTGAACCAATTTTGATGAAAGTAAGATTTAAGTTTTATCCACAACCATCCTCTAACTTCCTTTCCTTTATACTAGCTCTTTGAAGCCTCTTTTATGTGTAATAATTTACCTCATTCTGTCTCCCTCTCCTTCTTCCAGTACAATATCCTTTCTCACCCTTTTATTTTGTTTTGTTAAGATATCAAAGTCACCTTATATCTATGACCCATTTGTGTATATTCCTTCCAAAGTTCCTAATAGCTAAAAATATCACGTTGCCATATAGAAATATAAAGCTTAACATAGTTGAACTTACATTTTCTCTTTCTTGTTTCTTTTTCATTTTTTAAAGTTTCTTTTAGTCTTTTATTTGTTGGTCCAATGTTTTATTCAGTTCTAGTCTTTTTAATTAAGAATGCTTAAAAGTCCTGCATTTCATTAAATATACATTTTCCCCATGATATTATATTCAGCTTTACTGAGTAGGTGATTCTTGGTTGTAATCCTAACTCCTTTACCTTTTGGTATATCATGTCCCAAACCCTGCCTTTAATGTGGATACTGCCAAATCCTGTGCAATCCTTATAGTAGCTCCATGATATCTGAATTGTTCCTTTTTGGCTGCTTGCAGCACTTTCTCCTTGGTCTGTGACCTCTGGAATTTGGCTATGATATTCTCGGGAGTTTTCATTTTGGGATGTCTTTTAGGTTGTGATCGACAAATTCTTTCAATGTCTATTTTGCCCTCTGGTACGAGTATATCAGGGCAGTTTTTCTTGAATTTCTTGAAAGAGGTTCCCAGGGCTTTTTTCTCATGACTTTCAAGTAGTCCAACAATTCTTAAATTATCTCTCTTGGATCTATTTTCTTGCTCAGTTGTTTTTTCCAATGAAAAGATTCATTTTTTCTTCTGTTATTTTACTCTTTTGATTTTGTTATATCATATCTTCAGGTTGAGAAAGCAAGAAATATCATACCAGTTATACAAATAGTCATGAACAATATTCCCACATTAGCTACATTGCAAAAACATTAAAAAATAAAGTGAAAAAATTGTGTTTCAGTTTGAATGCAGAATGCATCAGTTCTCTCTCTCTGAAAGTGGATAACATTCTTAATCATTGATATTTTGAATTCGTGTTGGATCGCTGCATTGATTGGAATATCTATATTTTATTAACAATTGTGCATCACTAAAATATTGCTATTAGTGTGTACAGTGTTAGCAAGAGCTATTTTTTAAATTTCCAGTGTGAAATTCTATTTCTCAGAAAGTGGCAAACATTACAAATAAGGGCTTGATGTAGTGTTTTGTGGATTGTCTAGACTTAAGAAAGTGAACAAGATAATTTTAGTAATGCAAATTAAGTCAAAAAGTATGTCATGTAGAGAGTGGGAGGGAGAGAATTTGGAACTCAAAATTTAAAAGAAGAATTACTTCTGTTTGTCTCTATTCCAGAGGTCATTGAAGGAAAAAAAAGAATACCTTTGCTGTTTGAAGAGCTGTCTGGTGAAAGAAAAGATTAAGAGTCTTACTAATGATAGAAAAAGTAGAATACGTGACCCTCTGCATAATTTAAAGCATACATGAAAGGTGCACTGATAATTTTAAAGCCCCCTTTGTCCTGTCCCTGATATCTGGATTTCTGTCATTGAGATTTCCCTTTATTAACATCCTGGTAGTGGAGGAAATTAAAGAATGTTAAAATATAAATATCTTAGGAAAGTTTAATATAATATGAATTTTCATGAGCTTATTATTAGCTATCATATTTTAGTATATTAATAAGCATCATTATCAGTTATTAGTCCTTTATTTTTTATTGTCTTATGAGTCTTGCCTAACTACAAATTCTATAAAGAGGTGGGTGTAAAAACAGGGTGGTTTAGGTGGTCCCAAGAACATAAGATCAAGAGGGTATCAAGAACCTGGAGAAAGTGGAACCACAAGGGGGAAAGGACTCTGAAAGGCAAGTGAGAGCACTCAGTCAATGAACTTTTATTAAGCACCTACTGTGTGCCAGACTCTGTCCTAAACTCTAGATATTCAAATAGAAGCAAAATACAGGCCCTGTCCTCAAAGAGCTTACAATCTAGTAAGGAAGAAAACATGCAAACAAATATATACAAAGATAGCTATATAGGATAAAGCTATAAATAATAAATAGGAAATAGAGGAAAGCCATTGCTGTTAGGAGGGTTCAAAGCTTCCTGTAATAAACAGGACTTAAAGTAAGTCAGGGAGGTTAATAGTCATAACAGACAAGGTATGGGGAGCAAAGAGAACGTGACAGATGGAATGTCTTGTTCACTGAAAAACCAGGAGGCCAATGTTGCTGTACGGAAGAGTACATGTTGAGGAATAATGTGCAAGGACACTGGAAAGGTAGGAGGGCAGTAGGTTATGAAGAGCTTGGAATGGTAAAGAGAGCATTTTGTACTTGCTGCTGGAGGCAACAGAAAGACAACAAAGAGCAATTTGACTCATTTCCAGAAAATGCAGTTTTCAGGATTCTAGTCACAACCCGGCTCTTGGGCACATGTGGAACCCAGCTGGCTATCATCCGTCATCAAAAAAAGAGAGAACGTACTTGTTTTCTCTGTCTACTATCTATTTCTGAGGTCTTATTTGTGCATAATTCCTGCAGATGGTTGAGGGAAAGGAGGTGGGGCAAGTTTCAGCATGGCTGGCCAACAGTTGTTTCCATTTTTGAGACTCAATTCTGTTACTAGTCTCTAAATTCTCAAAAAAAAATTCCATTTTTTCCAGTTAAAAAAAATGGAATCCTCCCCTCTGCCTGTGTCTAAGGCTCTATCTAATATTTCTCTACCTCCTCCGCCTAGAGCAGTTGGTATGGCATTTCCACAGGCATTTTGACATATGTGTAGGCCAATTTCCTGATCACAATGCTTCTCTTTAGAGAATTCCCAAACTGCTTAGGAGCAAGAGATAGCCAGCAGAGCAGACACTATGGTACATAACAAAACATTGCTGTGTTTTCAACAAATCAGTTACACTTAGAGAATTTGGGCTCCTGGTTAATAGCCCTCAGGGCTAGATCAGGGAGCAGACAGATAGATACTGTATATCAAACCTTCCCCTTCAGACAGTGACCTCAGACATTCCTTTGCTGTTTGGTGTTAGGGTCGGCGGGTGCTTCTTAACTGTACCCAGTTTTTGTTTTTTTTTTTCCCCAGAAGTGATTGTTTTGGCAGAGAAACCTGAAAGTATGTTACTCCACTTTGAGTAATTCAAAGCCTTCCCTTTCAAGATAGCCAGGTTACATAAATCCTTGTGTTTACTTTATTTCATCTAGCTTTGAATGTGTTTTCCTTCTTTCATTGAAAAAAATTAAAGAGAAATATTGTTGGAGATGGTTAATTCAGCTACATTTTTTGACTTCTCATTTTAAGTGAATGCCTCAAATTGAATGATGCCATTTCAATTCTGGCAAACCAAGTTCACATTCTTCTTAAGGTCAGAGTGGAAAATGATCTTTTTCATTGCTGATATCCTTTTGTGAACCTGTCAGAACACTCTATTCATTTAATTCTTCTGGTAGTTTGCAGAGAAATCAGATCCAGAATTCTGTTGCCCTGCCTTACTGCACCTGTCTTTGTCATCAACAATTGCACTCAGTTTATCCCTGCACATCAAGTGAGGTGAAGTAAATATATAGACATCTTTTTGGCTTTGATGTTTGAAGATAAGATCAAATTGAATACATTTGGTATAATACTGTGTTCAACAGATTCCCTAAAAACATTCACTTCTTTTTCTTTTTAAATTTAATTTTTAATCAAATTTTAAGTTATGAACTTTCTCTTTCCCTCCTCATTCCGTACTAGAGGAGGCTACCAGATGAGGCAGATTTACACATATTTGTAAGCTATGCATGTTTCTATTTATCAATTCTTTCTCTGGAGGTGGATAGTGTTTTCCATCCTAGATCCTTTATAGTTAATTTGGGTATTTATAGTTCCAGAATAACTTAGCTGTTCACAATTCTTTGAACAATATTTCTATTAATGTATACAATATTCTCTCAGTTCTGCTCATTTCACTTTTCATTATTTCATGCAAGACTTTCCATGTTATTTTTTCTAAATTTAACCATGTCATCATTACTTATAGAACAGTAGCATTCCATCATAATCCCATACCACAATTTGTTTAACCATTCCTCAATTGATGGGCATCCTCAGTTTTCAATTCATTCATTTCTTAATTATATACTAAGACAAAATCCACAATCAAACTCCAAAATAACTTTCAATCCTTTTTATCCATTACTACCCTTCATATGCTCTATCAATTAGTATGGGTGAGGAAGGGAGAGGAGGGTAGCTCTGAATATATGATTTCTTTGGTGCAGGAAATACCCTGGTGAGGAAATTCCTGAGTTAATGCAGATTATCCTGCTACCTGAGAAGGTAAATATCTCATCAATTGAGATATAACCAACACATGTTAGAGACAGAACTTGATCTAACATATTCATGACTATGATATCATATACCATGTTTCCTTCTGCAAGACATAGCTATAGACAGATTGGATTAAAACACTCCAGAACTTTTTTTTGACTCCTTGATTTTGCCTATGCTCCAATGTCCTTGTGTTCTTCCTCTTTATAAGAATCTTTGTCCCCATAAACTGCCAAATTTATTTTGTATCTTCTGATGCAGTAGGAGGTGAGAGCAAGAAGGTTTTTGTCTGCACTACTTACTCTTTCACCACCTGACCTCTTTTCTCCATATCCTCAGCCAGAAGATTCAGATTTTCCCATGCCCAGCTTTCTTTTGTAGCCTCAAGAGTGGGCCAGGAGGTAGTCTAAGCCTGCAGAATGAACCTCCATATATTGAGGCATTTATGTTTATTTTTCAATAATATTTTATTTTCCCCAGTTACATGTAAAAACAACTTTTAGCATTATTTTTTAAAAACCTTGAGTTCCAAATTTTCTCTCCCCTTCCTTCACCTTTTCCCTCCCCTGAGACAGTAAGCAATTTTATATAGGTTATATATGTTCAGTCAAGCAAAACATAGTACTGTATTAGTCATGTGAAAGAAGACACAGATGCAAAGAGGAAAAAATGAAATAAAATTATATTTCTTAACCATTCAACATGTACTAAACTGTGTTACTACTTTTAAAATTTCTATATATTTTTAATGTGTCACTGATGAAGTTTTTAAGCATCGCTTACAGCATTTCCTTATAAATTGGGTGGGTTTTATTGCTTGATTTGGAATATTCTAGCACTTTTTAGGAACTCAGATGTTATACCATGGCTTAACTGTGTGAACTCAGATTCCAAGTGTTTAGCAGATATTAAGGATTTAATTAATGCTTTTAGATAGTCTGACTTCGTGCTCTGTTCCACTTCATATTGTATATATATATATATATATATATATATATATATATATATATATATATACATATATATATATGTATATATATATGTATATATATACATATATATACATATTTGTTATATATACATACATATTTGTGAACATATATGCAACTGAACAGAATAAATCTTACCATTCTTCACATGACAGTCATCAAATAACTGAACATAGCTGTCTCTTCCCTTCCCCCTCACTCCCCTTAATCTTCTCTTCTCCAGGTGAAATGTACCCACAATCCTCCAATTAATGTTTATATAACATAATACATGATCCTGCTTGTCCTACTCAAAACATTTTCCTTCATAACCTCTAGTGTCAAGAACTGATCTTAATATTCTAAATGTAATCTGAACAGATGAGAATTACAAAGGGATTCTCTAGTCCTTATTCCTGGAGATTATGCCTTTCTTAAAGAAACCCAAGATTACTTATCTTTTTTTTTTCCTGATGTAGTACATTTGCTGACTCACATAGATTTTGCAGTCACATAAATCCATACCTTCTATCTTATCATTGTGAAGTCACATTTTTTTACATGAAATGTAAGATTTTGTATTTAACCCTCCTGTGTTTCATTTAATTATATTCAGTCCAGTGCTATTTCTTAGAAATATATTTTTTGGACTCTTAGCCTGTGATTTGTATGTTGCTTAGTTTTTTATGGCATACAAAATTGATAAGTATGCCTTTATCAAAGGCAGTGATAGAAAGAATAAATAACAGAATCAAGTGCCTTGTTTATTCCTTCAGTTTCTTTCTCTTGTCTTAATAATATAACTAACATTTCTAGCACTGTATCAAATAGTAGTGCTGACAATTGGCAACTTCCCTTTAAATGATTTTATAGAAAAAATACCAAATTTCTCCTCACTACATATAATGCTGGCCTTTGGTTTGATATATACTACTTAACAAGAAAAGCGTTCATACATTTTCTAGTGTTTTTTTTTAATAGAAATAGTAGATTTTATTTACCCAAAAAATTTTTCTTCATCTCTTGACATAATCATACATTATTTATCATTTTTCTTATTAATATGTTCTGCTTAATTTCCCTAGTGTTGAACCATCTCATTGTGTCTGGTATAAATCCAACTTGCTTACCTAGTGCATAATTTTTGTGATATGTTGCTGTAGTCCTTGGCTAATATTTTATTTTAATTATTGTATCAATATTCATTAAAGGTATGGGTACATAATTTTCTCTCTGTTATGTCATTTCTTAGTTTATGTATCAAAACCATATTTATATTATTGGAAGAATTGCATGCCTTCTTTTCTTAGTTTTGGAAATAATTTGCATAATATTGAAATGATTGTTAGAATTCATTTGTAGGGGGACAGAGCCAAGATGTCAGAATGAAAGTATGGACTCACCTAAGCTCTGCCACAAATTCCTTTACCTACCTCTTAAAAGAGAATCTGATCAAATTTTAAAGTGGTAGAATCTGATAGGAGACAGTGTATGGCAGATTTCCATCTCAGGACAGCCTGGAGAGTTGATGGAAAGAATCTGCTACATGGGGCTGGGGGAGTACCAAGCTCACAGGCTATTCCAGCACAGACTCCGCCATAGCAAAGCCGAGCAGGAATGATGGGGCAGACTGAATCAAAAGCAGCAGTGTGGTTTCTCAAACATATCAGCACAGGTCTGGAGTCCAGTGGAACTGAGTGAAAGTGAAGCACAGAACCCCAGGTAACTGCAGTAGCCACTCCTGAGACTATCAGCTCACAGATTAATTGTTGTAAGTCAGCTACTTGAACTCCTGGGAGCCAAGATGGTGGAGTGATCTGTAAGTTCTCATACCTTCCCCTTGATGACCTTGAAAAACCAAGAGAATATTTCCCCAGGAAAAATCCTGGAATAGTGGGATCAGCCAAAGGGGTAAACAATCTCTTGGCTCAAGAGGCTAGGAAAATAGTCAAGGAGAGACCCTCTTGCTGTGGCTGAAAGGGACAGGTACAGGACCACAGCTGTCACAGATAGCACCACCTCAGTGAACTAGGAAGAGGTCCTGAGCCCCAAGTGGGCAGAGCCGTAATTGCCAACACCAGTACCCTAGGCATGCTTCAGTACAGCTGGGGAATCTGGGAGACACCAGCACAGACAGGGATCACCAATCGCTGACCTTGCCTATGCTCAGACCACCCCTCCCCAACAACTCACCCAGCAAGCTGCAGGGTAACTCCAGGGAAACTCAGAAAGACTTCAACTGGCTTCTCCCTTGGCATACCAGTCAGTTCCACAACAGGTAAGCTGCAGCATTCTAGCTTCTAGCTGAAAGAACCAGAGACCACAATACAGAGAGCCTCAAGTTCTCAGGACAAGAACAGTGGGACAGATCTCTCTGTGCCCCAGAAGCAGAGACCTACCTTTAACACCAGGAAAAAGGCAATCATCACGAGCAAGAAGCAAATCAGAAAAGAAAAGACCATTAAATCTTACTATGTGGACAAAGACCAAAATACAAATAAAAAACTGGTCATATTGAGACTGTTCTCATATCTGAAACCTCATAGGGGAACATGAACTGGTCTCAAGTCCCAAGAGAAGTCTTGGAAGAGCTCAAGGGGATTTTAAAAGCCAAATTAGAAAAATAGAAGAAAAATTGGCAAATGATTTTAAAAATATGAAAAAAAAGAATTCATGGAAGTATTTAAAAGGAAAGTTGGGCAGATGGATAAGGAGATTCAAAACCTAACAGGAACAATTGGACAAATGGAAAAGGAAGTACAAACCTAACTGGAGAAAATAACTCCTTAAATGGAACAATCAGACAAAAGGAAAAGGAAGCACAAAATTTAACTGAAGAAAACAATGTATGAAAAATTAAAATTGGGCAAATAAAATCTAATGACTCTATGAGACATCAAGAGTTAGTCAAACAGATTATAAAGAATGAAAAAATTGAAGAAAATGTAAAATATCTCATTGGAAAAACAACTGACCTAGAAAATAGATCCAGGAGAGAAAAATATGAGAATTATTGGTCTACCAGAAAGCCATGATGGAAAAAAGAGCCCGAAAAATATCTTCCAAGGAATCATCAAGGAAAACTTCCCTGAGGTCCTAAATTCAGAGGCCAAAATGATCATCAAAAGAATCCACCAATCTCTTCCTGAAAGAGATCCCAAACTGAAAACACCAAGGAATACTGTTGCCAAATTCCATAGCTATCAAGTTAAGAAGAAAATATTGCAAACGGTCAGAAGGAAACAATTCAAATATCAAGGAACTACAGTCAGGATCACACAAGACTTTGCAACTTCTACCTTAAAAGACAGGAGGGATTGGAATACGATAGTCCATAAGGCAAAAGAGCTTGGACCAAGGATCAACTACCCAGCAAAATTAAATATAATATTTCAGGCAAGGAGATGGACATTCAATGAAATAAGTGATTTCCAGACCTTCCTGATGAAAAGGCCAGAACTCAATAGAAAATAAGACTTTCAAATACAAGTCTCAAGAGAGGCATAAAAAGGTAAACAGACGGGAAAAAATCTTGTTATTCACTATGCACAAACTGTTTTCATCCCTATAATGGAGGTTGATACTTGTTAATCTCGAGAATTGTATATTTATTGTTATATTTAAAAAGGATATACCCAGATGGAGGGAGCTGATATAAATTAACTGATGTAATGATAAAAACTTGCTATTAAAAGGTGCAAAGAGATTGTAATGAGAGATGTGAAAAGGAGGCAGGAAAAGGTAATTTATATCTTAGAAAGAGGCACAAAGACATATTATAGTAGAGGGAAAGAGGGGAGGGAGACGAGCACTGTTTGAGATTTACTCTCATCTGATTTGATTCAAGGAGGGTACAACAAATTCAGTTATGTATAGAAATCTAACTTGCCCTATAGACAGTAGCACAGGAAAGGGGAGAAAAAAGGGAGGAAAGGTTAAAAGGGAAGGAAGAAATAGTAAGGGAGAAGGTGAATTAAAGGGAGGGGGGAGATATTGAGGGAAGACTGAGGGAGGCAATGGTCAAGAATTATAATTCTTGTGGAGGGGAGAGGAAAAGGGAGAACTAAAAACATAAATAGGGGAAATAGGATGGAGAGAAAGACACAGATAGTAATCGTAACTGTGAATGTGAATAGAATGAACTGTCCCATGAAATGGAGGCAGATAGCAGAATAGATTAAAAATCACAATCCAACAATATGTTGTTTACAAGAAACACACTTGAAACAGGGGAATACACACAAGGTAAAGGTAAAAGGTTGGAGCAGAATATACATTATGCTTCAGCTGATGTAAGAGAAGCAAGAAGTAGCAATCCTAATCTCAGACAAAGCAAATGCAGAAATTGATCTAATCACAAAAGAAAAGGAAGGAAACTATATTCTGCTAAAAGGTACCATAGACGATGAAGCAATATCATTACTAAACATATATTCGCCAACTGGTATAGCATCCAAACTCTTAGAGGAGAAGGTAAGGGAGTTACAGGAAGAAATAGACAGCAAAACTACTAGTGAGGGATCTCAACCTCTCCCTCTATAAACTTAATAAATCTAACCTCAAAATAAACAAGAAAGAAGTTAAGGAGGTGAATATAAACTCTTCATAAAGTAGATATGATAGATCTCTGGAGAAAATTGAATGGGGATAGAAAGGAATATACTTGTTTCTCAGTGGGACATGGCACACATACAAAAACTAACCATATACTTGGGCATAAAAATCTCATAATCCAGCGAAGAAAGGCAGAGATAGTCAATGCATCTTTCTCCAATCATAATGCAATAAAAATTATATAGAATAAAAGGCCATGAAAGATAGACCAAAAATTAATTGGAAATTAAATAATGTAATCTGAAAGAATGAGTGGACTAAACCACAAATCATAGAAACAATCAATAACTTCATTCGAGAGAATGACAAAATTCATTTGTAAATCTTTCTTGTCCAGAATTTTTTTTCTTTGGGAGTTCATTAATGGTTTGATCAATTTCATTTTGTAAGATTCCTGTACAAACTTTCTACTTCTTGTTAATTTATGTATTTTATATTTTAAGGATATATACATTTCACTTAAGTTGTCTTTTTTTTACTCATATCTAGTTAGGCAAAATAATTTCTGAATTCTTTTATATATTAATTGCTACAATTTGGTTTTCATTTCTCTTTTTAAAAATCAAATGAGCTATTTACCTATTTTATTTTTTTCACTACATAATGCCACCTAATCATTGACCACAACAAAAACAAACCAAAAAACAACCTGTCCCAAGTACTCTTTAGTTTCTTACCCAAGATTCTGCTATCTTTGATGATATTTTTAATACCTTCTGGCAGTGTCATTTGTTCCAAAGTGAACCACCATGGCACAAATAACATTATCAATAACCCTCACCTTAAAGCCATTTCCTCCAAACCCAGTTAAGTTCTTTTAGTAATGAACTGTTTTCTTGGTATTTTCATGTAGTAATTTTTGTATTTCTAAAGGATGAATAGAAACAGCAAATGTATTTATCACGTATTATATAATATTATGTCTTTTTGCATTTAAATGATCTTCTTACTATGAGTCAAAATTATAGGGCTCCTATGCCATCAAAACTTTACCAAGAAATATGTTTAACATGATTGTACATGTATAACATTTATCAGATTGCTTGTTGTCTTGAGGAGGGGAGAGGAAGGGAAGGAAGGGAGGGAGAAAAATTTGAAACTCAAAATCTTAAAAAATGAATGTTGAAAACTATATTTACATGTAATTGGGAAAAAATACTATTAAATGCAAAAGAAAAAACTTTTCCAAGTACATTACACTAAACCATATTATTTGTTCAAAAATTGTTGGCTGAATCAAGTTAACATGACAATATATCAGGGGCAGTTAGGAGGTGCAATGGACAGATTGCCCCAGCATGAAGTCAAAAAGACTCATCTTTCTGAATTTAAATCTGGCTTCAGATACTTGTTAACTGTGTGACCCTCAGCAAATCACTTACCACTGTTTGCCTCAGTTTCCTCATCTATACAATGATCTGGAGAAGGAAATGGTAAACCACTCAGTATCTTTGCTAAGAAAACCCCAAATGGGATCATGGAGAGTTGGCCAAGACTGAAAAAAGCAACTGAACAAGAACAGTAAACCAAACTGATGTTTTGTGGTCAAAGATACACAAGCTAAGGGTAGTAATGAAGTCTGTTCATTTGGGCAAAGCTTTCATTCACTTTTTCAGGTTTCTTTTAGCATGTTATTTAGTATCTCATTAGTCACTTGTGTTACATAATTTCCCGGCAAAACGTAGCACATTTATCTCTATTTTATTTAAATAATTAAATGAATTTCGAGAGTCTAAATTGAAATGAAGGCATTTCATACCTTTGATCCAGACTGAATTAAAATTCTTGATCTCTGAATTCATAAGCCCACACTATTGTCTTTTACTGATATGACATTTTTCCCTTTAAAATGTTAACAGTTGTATTTATTTTAAATCTAAAATTAAAAGATTCATCTTGAAATGCCAACCACATTGCAACAATAGCATATTTTGACATTTCTGGAGTAAAGTAATATATCCCATGGGTTCTTCAGTTTTACTTAACTGATTTTCACATAAATTATGTCATGTGGAATCTTTTATACATGCAAAATATCAAAGAAAGAATGTCTTTTATAAATGACTCGATGGATGTCGAATTACAATTAAATCACTATTTTCTAATTAGCACAACAGGAACATTTGACAAACAAAATATTTTCTGAAAATACTTTGAGTCTCAGAAGAATTGTAATGATTTGCTCCATGATTTCAGACAAACTGGTAAACCCTTCTGTATTTCTGCTTGTCCCTTTGTGAAGAGCAGTTATCAAACAATATTTTTCCTTTTGTGTGTTAAATTTATATACAAACTAAACTATATTATTAAATACTGATCATTTTCAGTATTTTGTTCAGTTTTTGGTTCTGCCTTGGAGAGAATCTAACAGATTGTGAAAGTGACAATATGTTAGCAGAATAGTGACACTCAAAGTTATACCGTGCTTGAAAATAGGCTGAATTATTCTTTTTGGAGCCTAAAGGGAGAGTTGTAGAAGAAATGAGAAAATGGAGTATATGACTAGCTCTAAATTGACTTTTTACCCTTCCTTGTTCCAGTTATACTTTCTACACTACTTCCATTCTCATTTTTGACTCAAAAGAGAATAATTCCTTCTATTTTCTTGCTATGATATAGTTATGATATGTCAGAATTTTATGTATTTTTGGACCCTTCCAAGTTTTATCCCTCATTTCAACAAGTTACCTTTTGTTTTTAGACCTATTTCATAGCTCACGGTCAGAATATACAGCTTCTGGAAGACCATTCTTACTTCAAAAGGTACATAATTGTGCTACTCAGACAGAATGATCTGGCAGAGAAAGAAGATATGTTTTCAAGGATTTAAGGAAGGCCCTGAAGCTGCTGATTTAATAGTTTATCAATAGTGTTATATCTTTTACTTATATTTGTGATTTGGTAAAATGAACGCAAATACTTTTAGGAAAAGGAATGCTTTGACCTACTATTAGAGATCATTTATTGTTTACTGTGCAGAGAAACATGACAATATATACAGTACACTGGACTTGGAGTCAAGAAGACCTGAGTTTGAATCCTACCTTTGACATGTATGAGTTCGGTGTACCCATAGGTTAAGTCATCTAACCTCTGTGATCCTTAAATATCTCTCCAATACATATCCTGTTGATGGGGTATACACTCTGGGAACTCCTTTGAACTCACATTCCCACTTGATCTGGAATTAGTCTGAGGCCACACGCCTTTCATTATAGCTTTGTCCAAATGCCCCTGACTGCTTCCCACTTTTGATCCCATCAAAATGCCACTGTCTTGTTTCTGACCTCTTGTTACCCTAGTCCCATCAAGATCTTCCTTAGATTCCTCCTCAAACTCCTCCTCCCATCACCCCAGACTACTTGGCCACCCCTAGATCCCTCCCACAGACTTTCTATATATAAGCTCCATCTTGCCTCCATGAAGGTACTCAGATTCAATCTAGCTAGATTCTATCCGTCCCTGCTTGGTCAAGCATCACAAATGGTGAGTCTTATTAAGAGTCAACACAATATGGCAGATCTTTAATAAACTTTGCTTTTTCTCTTTGGTTAAAAGAAGACTTCAGTCAAATTCATTTGAGTAGAACCCAGGGTGTCAGTATTTTGGGGTCCCAAGCACTCCAAATGTCAACACTCATAAAATAACACGTGTAATATAAATCAAGGATCTTATTAAAGTTTCTAATGAAGATTTGTGAAGCGAAATAGAGAAGCCACTGAGTCTTCTTATATGAAAAGCAAATAGATATAAATATATTTGTGTGTTTAACACATATGCATGTTCAGATAGTGACAATACTTCAGGAATGAGGTAAGGAGATGATCAATTTGATTAAAGAAGTGTTTATTAGATACTTATTCTGTGCCAAGTACTTTACTAGGCAGTGGACATATAAAGTGAAAAATGATGATGAAAACTGAGAGCCTTCAGGGAATTTGTATTTTATAAATTGATTTTAAGTAAATTAGCTTTTCAAAAATGTATACAAATACTAAATTTTTTTTTCCATTTAGGTAAAATGTGTGCTATTGTGTATGTGATTAGGGTGTTGGTAAAAGCAAAAAATCCTGAACTTATAAACATAAGATAATGATTTTTGTTCTGACTTGGCAATTTCCTATTCTTCTGACCTTTGGCAAGTAACAGGTACTTTGGGGTTTTTTTTTCTTATCTGTGTAAAAAAAAAAAAAGAAAAAGGCAGTTTGTAAAAAAAAAAAAGAAAAGAAAAAGGTAGTGATTTTATTAGTATTGGGAAGTGTTGATTTGGAAATTCCTTTAACTGATGCCCACTGGTAAATCTTCTGCATTTCAGATGCTTCCAGGATTGCCTGGGGCAAAGAGAGTTTGAGTGGCTTACTTAAGACATACAGTGGGTTAGTAGGTGTCAGGGACTAGACTTGAATTCAGATCTCCTATCCTTTATTGTCTAAGGGTTAAGGAGGACCTGTGGCCTCAAGTCCAGATGTGGCCCTCTAAAAGGATTTGTTCTGTAAAACTTGGATTCAGTCAAAAGGCTACACCCAAAGACCTTGAAGGGCACATATGGCCTCAAGGCCACCCATTCTCCACCCTGACTCTAACCATTTGACTTTTTATTCAAAGTGCTGATCTGTAAGAAATTTCTCTTCAAAACTAAACTAATGAGCTCCCTCTCCACTAGGAATATTTGCAAATACATTGATTAGTTTTCGATTGTATGAAGGAGATTCCTGCATTGGTGCAGAAGGTTAAGCTAAAAAACTCCTAGTTTGGAAAACTATTAAAATTTTATGGTTGTACCATTAAAATAAAAAATAATTCCATTCAAAATATGAGGTGAGTGGTCATAAATATCCCCAAATTATACTGTTCTTCTAAATGTTATTTGTACTTCCTCTAAACATAGTTAAATTCTTCAAAGGAAGTTTAATTTTGGGATTCATGATTTATTTTTTAAAAAAGCACCAACTCTATTCCAGCAAAAAACAGATTCTCTAGCAGTTACTCATCCTAGGGAAGCTCCAGGACATGGTTTTCTAGCACAAGTCTGGGACAAATTATACATATTAAGTTCACTTTAAATTTCACCAATTCAGACAGTAGCTTGAGTACATTGCTCATTTTCCTAATTTCTCTCTATCTCAGAGTAAACACAGCACTTCAAAATAATCAGCTACAAATAAGAAAGAGAATCTAAAGATGGATATAGTACAGAAAATTTGGAGACACTGATACATTTACATGAAAGTTTGTCAGCTTCTTTGGGGCAGAATTCATTTCATATAAGCCATGAGTCCAAAGTGGACATTTTTAGAAAGTATCAAATTCATTGAATCATGAAGCATCAAGGAACTTGAGATCATAGATTTGGTATCAGAAGGGTCTTCAAAGGCAAGCTCATCCAACCCCTTCATTTTACAGACGATGACATTCACTAAGGCTGAGGTAGGTTAAATGATTTGACCAGGGTCACAGAGTGACAGATGCCAGATTTTAACAGAATTTGAATCTGACTTTTAGACTCTTTGCACTGAACTATAGTGGTGAAGTGGTCATTATGTTATGCATTGTATATATTGAATCTGAACCATCTCACTCACTTTGCATCTGCAGCTCTGCTTGGTTTCGGCTCCACAGAACAAACAAGAGGCTCTACACAGGATAAGCTCATCACTTCTAAGGTTAGACTGCTGACTCAGGCTTGACTACTGACTCAGTATCACTCTCGGACTATCCTCCCCTCTGATTAGAGGGCTCGAAGGTGGACTACTGAGCTCCTCCCAAAACCTTCCTTTATAGAGGGCAGAAATTGGAATTCCAGCTCTGCCTGTTTGTCAACCCTCTCACCCACTCCACACACACTACTACGCACTTTCTAGTTTCAATGTGTGTATTGTCTTTCTCCAATAGATTGTAAGTTCCTTGAAGAAAAAGGTTGTCTTCCTATTTTTAATTTGTATCTCTAGCATTTAACTGGGGTGCCTGGTACATGGAAAGAACTTAATAAATGTTTAATTGAGTTTAGTGAAATCTCCAAAAGAGAGCATTCTTGGAAAGTAATTTTTAGAGACCAAGATTCTATTGTTTCCTTTAATATTGCCTTATAGTATCATATGGTATCTCACCTTTGTTTTATCAATTATTTTATGAAATTTTAGGTGAACTATAGTCAAAACATAACTAATTACTATAGTGCCAGAATGATAGTCACAGGGACTACAGTGGCCATGAATATGCTGGCGCAATTCTGAATCAGGATACAACAGACTCTACACATGGAAGACAGAACCAAAACATTTATTCAGACACCAGAAAGCTAAATCCATCAAAGTAACAGACATACAATATATATACAATATATACAATATATACAATATATACAGACATACATATATATACAATATATACAATAACAATGCAGAGGGTGCTACCATCCCCAAGCCTTCCCTCTTTTAAACTTCCCACAAACCACCTCCTTTAAACAAATCACAAACTTTCCCACTATGCTAGCCAGCTGCCAGCTTTCTCTCTTTTCTCAGCTCCAACTACTTTAATTTCCTCTCAGCTCCGCTGAAACTCCTCCCATGAAGAAGCAAAATTACATTAACAAAAATCAAAAATGCATTATCAATACAATTATTTGTTCCATTTTTTATATTTTTCTGAAGAGATTGATGGGTTATGTATAAAGATTCCTTCAAAATTAACAATAGAAACTCATCAAGCAGCAAATTTAACTGTCTGGTATAGCTTCATATAAAAAAAAATTCATTTGGGTGAGGGAAAGGAATGAAAAAATGAAACTTTGATTATATTCAGTTTTGAAATATTTCTGTAGACGTTGTCCCCTTCCTCATTACTAGAGATGAAAAATAGAGCTGCTTTTCCAGTTTTCTTATACCTTCTTCCCTAGCATGTACCATTCAGTTCAGTGACATTCCCTCCTAGTTGTTTCACAAACAAGGGATTCTATCTCTCTCTTCTCTCTGGTTTTCTCCCAGGCCTTTCTTCCTTCTCTGCTCTAACTGCTCATCTTCCTACTTTCATGTAAGCCCCCACTAAAATCCCACCTTTACAGGAAGCCTCTAAATTCCAGTGTCTTCCCTCAAGTTAATTATTTCCTTTTTATCCTACACATGACTTGCTTTGTATATATTTGTTTGCATGTTATCTCCTTCATTAGACCATAAGCTCCTTGAGATCAAGGGCTATCTTTTATCCCTTTTTGTATCCTCAGCTCTTAGCACAGTACCTGGAAAATAGTCAGTGCTTAATAAATGATCATTGATTGAATAAATAAGAATAGATAATATAGACATATTGCTTAAAAGTAAGGAGCAAAGAACTATTTCTAGAGTTAAACTGTATCTTGGAATCATAGAGTTGAGGCTAGAAGGGACATTAGAGGTAACCATGTTTACCCCCTTCCTTTTACTGATGAGGAAAAGGAGGCCAAGAAACGTTAACTAATATGTGCAAGGGTTCACAGCTGGAATAAGGGAAAGGGCAGAAAAGATAAGAACCCAAGTTCTGCTTTTTAACCCCAGATTCTTCCCAGGAAAACATAATTCTCAGGTGAGAGACTTAAGCTATATATTTGCTTTACCCCATGTGAACTTTAACAGCCCTTTCAAGTTTCTGAAGAACTTTAAAATAAAAATTATTTTGAAAGAGAACAATGATGAAATGCAGACCAAGTAAAAGCACTGCCAAGTAATTTATCCCCAAAATCTGATCAAATGGAGCCAAAAGAAATTCCATTGACCTAATTTAGAGAAGCAATTGGCCAAAGTTTCCAAGTTAAAATTGCTTTGGTAGTTTTCTTGGGGGTAATTCAACAGTGCTAATTGCTATTTAGTAATGCTCATAATCTCATTGATGACATGTCATATATTAAATACAATTTAATTTATTTTTCCTGCTATTTATTTTCTTTTCATAAAAAAAATGAAAACAAAGGTAAACTGAATTTTCTGGCTTCCTCAATGTTTTTTGTGGCTCTTTTCTGTTTTTTTGTTTTTTAAAGCCTTCTAGACTGACAGTTCTTCCAGACTGAAAGGCAGTAAGGCCCACTAGAAAGACAACTAGCTTGCAAACTAGGAATAGCTGGGTTCATTTTCTGTTTCCATGACTATATATGTCTGTGCAACCATTTAATCTCTAAGTACTATAGGCATCCCCTTGAGACTACAAGGTGCTGACCTTTGCATTGGTAGATGGAGTTTCCTTGACTGGAAGTTCACTATACCAAAGAAATCCCAGGGCTACTCCCTATCCTGTTTTCTAACGATTCAAACAATCAAAAAAGCTGAGGTTCCTGACTTTAGAAAACACCCTCAGGAATGCTAATTCATGAATGCATCTCTGATAGGGATAGGGTTTGAACTTGTGATTTATTGGCATGGGGAATTTCTAGGTAGGGAAAGACCCTCTACCAATGCCAGTCACATTCCCTTTATGTTATATTCTCAGGTAATTTCTCAGAGCATTGAAACATTAAATGACTCGCTCAGAGTCACAGAGCAGTTGTATGTTAAAGGTAGGATTTGAATACATTCTTACTCCAAGACCAACTCTCTAGCTACTACATGATACTATCTCTACCCAATAAAAGAAATTAATCATAAATATGAATCAAAAGCTGCCAAATGACAGGAATTTGGTCTTACAAAATTGAAGAGGCTTTGTGGAAAGTCAGTTGTTTCCAAAGTTGACAACTTTATAGACGTCAAAAAATAAACAATTCAGTAGAAAGAAACCAAAACCGAAACATTAAAACAAGAAACTCAAAACAATGACAGCTGAGAGTTCATTCCCACTCTATAAGTTCTTATTTCCCATTATCTTCTAGGAGTCTCCATATTCATATCCCACAAGCATCTCACATTTAAAACTAAAATTATGTTTTCATCATGAGCTACTTGTTTTTCTGGTTTAACTATTTTTGCAAATGGCACTAGAATCACTTACTCTTCCATATGATTTCTCTTCTTTATTTTGCATATCCAATCAGTTGCAAAGCCCTGTTGGCTCTTACCCGTCAATCTCTCCCATTTATCTTCTCTCTCTTCCCACTCCCACCCACCACCTACCCTTACTATGTAGCCTGGCTAAGTTATTTTAATAGTCACTTAATTTTTAAATTCTGTTTCCTCCCTTATATAATCCATCCTTCACATAGCTAACTGATTAAATTCTTTATGCTTAGATCGAATGATGTCACTAATCTATCCCCAAATCTTAAGCCTTTTTTTGGCTTAATAAGCGGACTCCAAATTTCTTAGCCTTACTCTCAGATTCAAGTCATTTTATAATCTGATACTTTTCCAGATTTATCTCATAAAGCTCTTTTCTATATACACATGGCTCTTAGCCAAACTGCATTATTCACTGTTTCTCAACACGTGACTCTTTCCAACCTCAATGCATTTGTTCACACTGTTTTTTATGCCTAAAATGTTCCTGACCTACCATTCACCTTTTGAATTTATAGTCATTGCTCGAAACTCAATTCAAATACTATCTCCTCTATGAAGTTTTCTCTAATTACCTCAGTTGGTAATGACCACTACTTAATTTGACCTTAAGTAGCCTTTTCTATCTCTTTTCTAAATTAACCAATCATATATACACCATACATCATGTATCTTAATAACCATAAAAAGGCTGAAAGCATCATCTTCATTGTCCAGAGGAGTATCCTGAGTTTAACAGAAAGACCAAAGCATAAGCTCATTCTGACAAAGTCAGCAAAAGTTAAAGGTTCAGCACTCTACAAAAGAATAATAAAATCCCCTAGAGGACTAGTCCACTGGCTATCAATATTTGGGGAGAAAGGGTCCACCAACCTCATGACTAGTAACACCAAATTTAACCAAATTCTTGATCGAATTTTTGTTTTGTTTTATTTTTACTATTTTGAGACACTGGGGAAATACTGTTATCAATTACCTCATAATCAATCCACTTTGTTTTACAGTCAAATATGCCTTCAATGTTACTTTTTATGGAAGTTCTCACATGTAAGTCATCATAGAAAGTATGATTTAGCATATTGACACAACCATCATGTGTCTTTCTATTGCCTTTCAAGCATCACCTTCAATTTTGATTTTTGTGAGATCATGTTGTTCCACGATTTACAGCCACATTGCAATAGTAGAAAAGTTATTAATATTCAACAGATTGGCTTTGATGTCTGGGAATGGATAGCTTGGTATTAATGAAAGTGTTGTGTATTCATTCCAAATGTAATTTAGTTCACTCTCCTAAGTATGAGCCCAATTTCTTGTCCATTTACAGTGGACATACAATATTAAATTTGAACATTCGAAGTTTATAAAAGTAACAAATTGAATGTTTGTCAGAAACCATAAATCAAATTTACCTTTCTACCTGTTACCATGACAATAAAAACAAGAAGAATTTATTAAAATTCAAGGAAATATATCATGACATATTGGAGAGCACACCCTGGATCTACCTGGATGTTAAGATAGTCTTTGTAAATACTGGAATGAAAGGTATGCTCAGTGCCTAGTCTAGTGCTTGGCACAGAGTAGAAATTTGGTAGTAGATATTTGTTGAATTCAACTGAAATTTAAATTGCACCATTACCCCACCATGTTCTACAATCTCAACCAAATGTTAACTGCCTGTTTTCATCTCCTTCAGGATTTTAGCAACGTGAATCTGTCTTCTTCTTTTCCTTTTCCTGGCCTAGAGGCAGTTAGGTGGCACAGAAGAGACAGTACTGAACCTGAGTTCAAACGTAATCTCAGACACTGAATAGCTGTGTGATCTCAGGTAAGTCACGTTACTTTCGTTTGACACTGTTTCTTCTGTGTACAATGAGAAAAGTAATAGCATCTACCTTTCAGGGTGGTTGCGAGTGCCAAGATAATATTTGTAAAGTATTCTGCATAAGGCCAGCACATAGTAAGTACCTGACAAATTCTAATTTCTTTTCTTGCTATCTCACTAGTAAAGTCTATTTTAAGACAAAATATGACCTTTATTCATACTGAAATATAAATGATTTATATTATCAAGTGCTCCTCTCTCAATAGGATTTATATTTTATTAGAGATCAAATATTTAAGCTCCATTTGGTTATATATTAGGCATTACCCAGAAAGTTGGGGGGGGATTTAGAGGAGCAGTAAATCTTCCAGTATTGCCTAAGATGTATGTTAATATGTGTGTGTTAATTTTTTTTTATCTATTCAAAGGTTCTTTGTTTGTTTGACTGTTTGGTCCTCACATTTGTTAATACTGACAGTATTATTTGCCACAAAATATGTCAGGAAAAGAATAAATAAAAGGTAGTAGATGAAAGGCAACACCATACCACTAGTACTGCAATTACTAGTAATATATGTATGTTTGTATTTGCATATATGTATATACATTTATATTCATATATTTGGTATTTTATATATATATATGGTGTTATCACTCACATTTTATTTATTCATATATGTATATATGTATGTATTTGTGTGTATATGTGTGAATATATGTGCGTATGTGAGATATAGATAGATAGTGAGATAAAGAGATGTAATATACATACATATATTCTGTCTAGCATATAGAATTTTAACTATTTGGGAACCTAATTCCCATCTCATAGCTTAATTACCTCCTGTTTTATCTAGTCTGAGAGACCCAATTTATCTTTATTATCCAAGGCAACAAATTTTCATTATTATGCTAGATTAGGAGTATGCCTTATGTTACATAAATCAAAGTTTGACAATCCAATTCTATTTCAAAAACCCTAGAGATGCTCACCAATTACAGTCTGAACTCAAAGTAGTAAATCCTTGTATGAAGGTTTTTTTTTTATAATTGGAGTTTTAAATATTATTTAAAATGATGGAAGGAAGGAGTTATCTTTGAGTTGGGGAGGGTTGCATAGAGTAAATGAGAATTTTTTTTCATTTTCATCCTAGCCCAATTTTCCTCTTTCCTATTCTTTAGATGAAATAGAAAAGAGACTGGGATTAAATTAGTTAATGCAAAGAGACCATGGAGGTAGTGATAAAGACCAACTTAACTATCTCCCACTCAGATACTGAACTATACTAGATATTAAACAAATGACTTGATCTCTTTTCGTCTCAGTTTCCCTTTCTGTAGAATAAGATTATTGTTATTATAGCCATAGTACTTGTGTAGTGTTACCTATAGTATAATAATCCCACAGGGTTACTGTGATAATCAAACAATATATTTCTGTACTATCTATAAATACTATCATTATCATTTTTAATTATTTTTGTTTTCTCATATAGTTTCAGGGGACATTGGTTCTTTGGGTGCATTAATAACTCTCCTACCTCATTGATACTCATTAAGCAGGATAGTCCATAGAGTGCTGAATTTGGTGTTAGGAAAACCTGAGTTGGAATCCTCTCTCAGACACTCATTCAATGTCTTTGTGACCCTGGGAAAGTTACTTAATCTCTCAGATTTCCTGTAATAGAGAGATGATAATATCATCTACCACTTCAGGATCTTGAAGGATCAAACATAATAACGTAAAATGTTTTGAAAATTTTGAATTGCTCTGTCTCTTCTGTGGTCTTTTTTTTTTTTATCTCCCAAATTTCTTCAGCAGGGGTAAAATCTTCCCTTCCCCCGTCCCAGGCTCAACTCCCTTTTCTCAGCAATTGAAGATAATTGTTTAAAGTGTGAATAACCCTGGATGCAATAGCCCATTGACTTAATTACACTGAAATGTAAATGTTACTTTCTCGAGAATAAGTTGTTTTGTTTTGTTTCATATTGGAGTTAGAGGCTAAAGAGGAATAACATTGGACACCTGCAAGTTATATAGAGAAGAGGAAAAAAATCAAAGGGAAGCTGGGAACATGAAAAGGAACTTTGACTATGGCACAGTTTTGCCAAAGGCCAGTTTTGTTCACATCTAAACAAACATCTAACTCCAAGTGTGCACACATTCTAAGATAAAAATAATAACCATTCCAAAATCCAATGACTGTTTTTCAGCAGTCATCTCTTGGTATTACTGCTTCATGATTGAGTGTAGTTGTCATTTTCTAAGATTGAGATATATTTCAAGCAATAAATATGCAGGGAGGGGGAATTGTGTTGATTGCTTATAGGCTATTGCAAACCCTTTGTGCATTTGCTACATTTGGATTCTGGGTCTGAAATACATTTGACATATTGGCTCTTGGTAGAGGTTATTTATTCAGCTGCAGAACAAATATTGTTCCATTGAACATCAAAAACGATGGAAATGAAACTCTCTATATAAGGATGATTTAATTAAGTTATCTTTTTCATACAGGATAGGGAAAAAAGCCAAAAATGAATTATTTTAACTTTAACCAAGAAAATTAAATTATATGCTTATTGCTTTAGCATATGTTAGAGAAGACATTAAGCAAAAAAAGAGTTCATTTTCTAGAGTTTCAATTCCTCTTGTTAGAATTTTGAATATAAGATGCTACTTTTGTACTGAATTACATGGTAGAAAAATAACAAAATGTCTGCAATGTTGTTTTTCCCCTTCATTTCTTCATTATTGAATCATGAAGGACAGTGTAATATAAAATTATACTCACATTTTAATGGTTTTGTTTTCTTATGACCTTATAGCATTATCTTTTCTTGTTTTCTTATGACCTTTTACGCATTTTCAATTAATCTTCAATAATGAACTAAGTAATTCAGTTTAATTATCATATATTTCCTCGTATTCTAGTGAGGACTTTCACAATTTAAGGGTTTATAGCATAGGTAGAAATAAGGGATATCAGATTTCCATGAAATGTGGTTGTGTTTGTCTGTTGCTGAAGAAGACCATACCATCAGAGAAATGATGACATGACTTGCACTTGACTTTGTTTTGAGTGAAGGAAGGCTGTGCAGGTCACCAGCCTCACTTCTTCTCCAGAGCCATCTGAATCCAGTGACCAGATATTCTTCAGGATTACTGGAGATGGCTCAGGATGCAGTGGGTGATATTCCATGGTATAAGATATAAAGCAATCTCAATGAGAATAATGTATATTGAAGAGGATTCCTTGTTTCAGTGAAAAATATTAGGTCATTAAAAGCACTATGAAATTTCTTAAAGGCAATCTATTTCTTTTACCTCCTATTAAATTCTGGGATGACCTCCTTCTTTATTTGCCATGTCTCCAAAGATTGCCCATCTACGTGCATATCATAATCTGGACAATAGACAGCCCTCATGTACTAGTTTTCCTATTCAGATAGTTTGGTCAAATTATTTTGAGAGATGATGTATCTGATTTATGAGACTGCAGCATTCTAGGACATGACATAGTCAGCACAGGATCACCTGATAAGTAAACTTCAAATATTTATGGAAAAATTTGATTTTTACCTAAGAATTAAAGGAATGCTAATAAAGAAGGGTATTTTGGTCTGAATGTGATTTCATTTAGCTTTGATCTGCCTAATCTTTTCTCTATAATCAAACATTTAATTATCTACTATGGTTCTGTCATTTAGGGATAGAAAAAGAGAAGGATCTCTACACTTAATAAGTTTGTGTTCTAACTGAGGAGATACATAAAAATAAATACAGGGTAATTTGCAGGAGGGAGAGATATTAATAACTGGGGCTTGGGGGGTGTCAAGAAGACCTGATATAGGAGATGTTGCTTAAGCTGAGCTTTGTAGAAGATAAGAGGAAGATATGATATAGTTCCTTTTCCTACAGGCCTAGGAGAGTTCTCTTACAAAAAAAAAAAACAGACATGAGACGTGAATTTTGGCAATGCATATTTTTAATATACTACTCAACTTCCTGTAAGAATAGTAGGAAGCAGTTGTGATTTAGGGGAAACCAGTTGGTGCAATGGATAGAATGCTGGACTTGAAGTCAGGAAGACTCATCATATCTGGCCTCAGACATTTACTAGCTGTGTAACCCTGAGCAAGTTGCTTAACCCTGTTAGCCTCAGTTTCTTCATCTGTAAAATGAGCTAGAGAAGAAAATGTCAAACCACTCCACTATCTCTGCCAAGACAATCTCAAATGGGGTTACAAAGAATTAGGCACAACTGAAAATGACTAACAAAGAAAAAGTTGTGATGTAGTGGAAGGAAAACTGGATTTAGGGCTAGAAGAACTGGTTTCAAATCTCAGCTTTGTTGTTTACTACAAATATGACTTTAAAAACATCACTCCTCTCTGTAATCTGTAATATGGGGCAGCAGGGGAGTGGGAGAATTCCTAAATTGCCTTTAAGTTCTGGATACTAGGGTTCTAGTTGAATAATATATTTTTTTAAATGCAATCTCAGCTTTTTTTCTGAGACTGTAATAAAATACACCCTACCCCACCCCTTCACCTCCACCAAAATAAAAAAAGAGAATAGACAAAAAAAATTAAGCCGCATAATAACAAAGCCCTATAACATTTATGGCCACTGAGGTACCATAAATTGAGTATAAATAGCTCCCAGAGAGGTGAGCTGAGAAAAGACATAATAAAAATACAGTAAATTGCAAAACAATATATCATTACTGAGGATGAAAGGTATATTGGTGGGATAATCTTGGAATAGCTGATTTTAAGTAATATGAACTACTACTAATGGTAAAATTTTTCTGTTGTTAAAGTGATACTATTTTCAAGCTGGTCCAAAGAAATGGAGGGAAGTGAGGTGAGGGAGGGTTGAAATCAAGCTTGAAATGAATGGGTCAGAAAAATGTAGGTTTGAAAAGGTTTACCTAATCGGGAGTGCTATTTTTATTACAGAGATAGGGATGGTCCTAGCCATCATAGTAAAGAGAGCAATTGAGTCACTCATGAAAGATAAAAGTCTCACTTTTTTCCCCATAAATTATATAAACAAGAGCAGTGTTTCTGATTGAATTAGCCAGAGAGCTACCTCATTTCCTGACTTCACTTTGGAAATGGAGCTTTGGCAAAGGAAGATTGAAAAGACTTTTATCCTCAAGCAGCAACGATTATGCAATACCTATAAATCTAGGCCAGGAAAAAAATGTTTTGTTTTCTTGAGAGTGTCTTTTCTTTCAAATCTGAAAATATTATCTATGGTGTTCTTAGCATTTCAATTATACAAGAAGAGTATACTGTGACTAGGTGCCACGAAAATTTACACAGAAACTGAATCCTAACACCTGAACACACGATGAATTTAATTTTCCTGTCATTGTGCTCTTTTAATGTTCAACTTATATTTGATTCTCTGGTCAGAGTAAAACAGATGTACTCATACAGGAGAATCTATCTGTCTATATCTATCTATCTATCTATCTATCTATCTATCTATCTATCATCTGTCTATCATCTATCTATCTGTCTGTCTATCTATCTATAAACAGATACAGACACGATTCTATAAATCTCTGTATGACTCTACATAATGATATATATGAATGTGTAATTTACATGTTCTTACACAAAGGTAAGAACTGCCTATTGACTCATTATTGACTTAACTGTCAGTTCAAGAATGTTATAAAATATCATTTTGCCATAAAGAATTATCAGTTTATGGAATGTAGAAAAAAAATGAAAATATGAACTTGATCAGAGTTATGGGAGTAGCACCATGAACATTATTTAAACAAATACTAAAAGGATATAAATACAGTGTAATTCAGACCAAATACAATGACCAGTTTTTCTTCCAGAGAATCAGTTATGAAGCAGGAAGTGATCTATGGGTTCAGAGGGTTGCATAGCCTTTCAACCGAAGTTGATATTCTATTTCATTTGTTTAAGTTGTTTTGATTTTTTATTAGATAAAGGAGGCTGCTCTGAACATTTTTTGTTTTGTTAATTTTTATTTTTTTACTTTATTTTATTTTTTTTAATTTATGTGTTTAAGTTTTCAACATTCATTTCCACAAAATTTTGGGTTCCAAATTTTCTCCCCATTTCTCCCCTCCCCCCACAAAACATAGAGCATTCTAATTGCCCCTATCACCAACCTGTCCTCCCTTCTAACATCTCTCCCTTCCCTTATAAACCCCATCTTCTCTTTTGTCCTGTAGGGCAAGATAACTTTCTGTACCCCATTACCTGTATTTCTTATTTCCTAGTTGCAAGAAAAATATTCTACAGCTGTTCCAAAAACTTTGAGTTTCAATTTCTTATCATCCCTCCCTCCCCATCCATTTCCTTTGGGAATGCAAGCAACTCAATATAGGCCATATCTGTGAAGTTTTGTAAATGACTTCCATAAGAGTAGTGTTGTGTAAGACTAACTATATTTCCCTCCATCCTATCTTGCTCCCATTCTTCTATGCTTTCTTTTGATCCTGTTCCTCCCCTAGAGTGTTGACTTCAGATTGCGCCCTCCTCCCACTGTTGTCCCTTCCATCCTCCCCCCACCCTGTTTATCCCCTTCTCCCCCACTTTCCTGTATTGTAAGATAGGTTTTCACACCAAAATGAGTGTGCATTTTATTCCTTCCTTTAGTCAAAAGTGATGAGAGTAAGCTTCATGTTTTTTATCTCACTTCCCCACTTTTTCCCTCCATAGAAAAGTCATCTACTTCCCTCTTTTATGAGAGATAATTTGCCCCATTCCACTTCTCCCTTTCTCCTCCCAATATAGTTCTCTCTCACTGCTTAATTTCATTTTTTTAAAGATATTATCCCATCCTATTCAATTCACCTTGTGCTCTCTATCTCTGTGTGTGTGTATGTGTGTGTATGTGTGTGTGATCCCACCAACTACCCAGATGCTGAAAAAAGTTTCAAGAGTTACAAATATTGTCTTTCCATGTAGGAACGTAAATTGTTCAACTTTACTAAGTCCCTTATGACTTCTCTTTGCTGTTTACCTTTTCATGCTTCTCTTGGTTCTTGTGTTTGAAAGTCAAATTTTCTTTTCAGTTCTGGTCTTTTCATCAAGAATACTTGAAAGTTATCTATTTCATTTAAAGACAAATTTTTTCCCCTGAAGTATTATACTCAATTTTGCTGGGTAGGTGATTCTTGGTTTTAGTCCTAGTTCCTTTGACTTCTGGAATATCCTATTCCATGTCCTTCGATCCCTTAATGTAGAAGCTGCTAGATCTTGTGTTATCCTGATTGTATTTCCACAATACTGGAATTGTTTCTTTCTAGCTGCTTGCAATATTTTCTCCTTGACCTGAGATCTCTGGAATTTGGCCACAATGTTCCTAGGAGTTTCTCTTTTTGGATCTCTTTCAGGTGGTGATCGATGGATTCCTTCAATACTTATTTTGCCCTCTGGTTCTAGAATCTCAGGGCAGTTTTCCTTGATAATTTCATGAAAGATGATGTCTAGGCTCTTTTTTTGATCATGGCTTTCAGTTAGTCTCATAATTTTGAAATTATCTCTCCTGGATCTATTTTACAGGTCAGTTGTTTTTTCCAATGAGATATTTCACATTCTCTCCCATTTTTTCATTCTTTTGATTTTGTTTTGTGATTTCTTGGTTCCTCAGAAAGTCATTAGACTCCATCTGTTCCATTCTAATTTTGAGAGAACTATTATCTTCAGTGAGCTTTTGAACCTCTTTTTCCATTTGGCTAATTCTGCTTTTGAAAGCATTCTTCTCCTCATTGGCTTTTTGAACCTCTTTTGCCAATTGGGTGAGCCTATTTTTCAAGGTGTCATTTTCTTCAGAATTTTTTTAGATCTCCTTTACCAAGGTATTGACCCATTTTTCATGCTTTTGTTGCATCTCTCTCTTTTCTCTTCCCAGTTTTTCCTCCACCTGTGTAACTTGAATTTCAAAATCCTTTTTGAGCTCTTCTATGGCCTGAGCCCATTTGATATCTATTTCAGATGTTTGGGGTAGAGAGACCTTGACTTCTATGTCTTTCCCTGATGGTAAGCATTGTTCATCCTCATCAGAAATGAAAGGCGGCAACATCTGTTCACTAAGAAAGTAGCCTTCTATGGTCTTATTTTTCTTCCCTTTTCTAGGCATTTTCCCAGCCAGTTACTTGACTTCTGAGATTCCTCTCCACCCCGACTTTGATCTGCCCAGCTAGTACTTAGGGTCTGAGATTCAAATGCTGCTTCCCAGCCTCAGGGCTTTCCGTGTTGGGAGGGGCTGCTATTCAATGTGAGCCTAAGTTCTGGTGTTTGGGTGGGGGCAGGGCTGCCTCCCAGGCTCAATTCCCTCAGGGGGTTTATGCAGAGACCTTCAGTAATGGAGCGGGGCTCCTGCGTGCTTGGGGAACCTGGGTCTGATGCTGTCCCTAGCTCCGCCGCTGCCTCCCGAGGGGGCCTGAATTTTGGAGACACCCTGTTCCCCTCTTGGCCAGCCCAGAAGTCTCTCTCACTGACCTGTAGTGCCTGTGGGTGGAAGGACCTTCACGGCCACCGGAGGTTCTGTCCCTGAAGCCTGCTTGGATCTGCTCCTCTGGGGTCATGTGGCCAGGGCAGGACAGGGGTGGGCTCTGCTGTGTGGTGCACAATGGACCTTTGGTGGCAGTCTTTCAGCACTCTCTGGAACGGAAATCTCCTCCACTGCATTGCTTGGTGGCTTGCACTGCTCCAGAATTTGTGGAGAGTTCTTTTTACAGGAAATTTATGGGCTGTGGGTTCGGAGTTAGCATACGTGAGTATTTCTACTCTGCCATCTTGGCTCCTCCCCATTCTAATTTTTAAAGAGCTGTTTTCCTCAGTGAGTTTTTGAACCTCCTTTTCCATTTGATGAATTCTGCTTTATAAAACATTCTTCTCTTCATTGGCTTTTTGAACCTCTTTTGCCAATTGAGTTAACCTATTTTTAAAGGTGTTATTTTCTTCAGAATTTTTTTGAGTCTCCTTTAGTTAGGTGTTGACCTGCTTTTCATGCTTTTCTTGCATCTCTCTCATTTCTCTTCCCAGTTTTTCCTCCACCTCTCTTACCTGATTTTCAAAATTCTTTTTGAGCTCCTCCATGCCCTGAGCCCATTGAATATTTATTTTGGATGTTTGGGATACAGATGCCTTGACTTTTATGTCTTTACCTGATGGTAAGCATTGTTCTTCCTCATCTGAAAGGATGGGAGAAGATAGCTGTTAAACAAGAAAGTAGAGGAAGCGGCGGAGGCAGAGGCGTGGGCGGGCGGCTGAGGCAGCAGCGGCCCGGGACTCAGGAATCCCCCAGCAGCAGGTAGGATCTTCAATACTGAAGGTCTTTCCAACCTGAGGGAGCCGAGCAGGGGAGACGGCCCTGCCCCCACCCTGCTCTACTGCTGAACGCCTCTGAATAAAACCCCCAAGGGAGCTGAGCACAGCAGGCGGGGCTCCCCACCCCGCCCCCACCTGCTCTGTTCCTGAAAGTCTCTGCGGAAAGCCCCTGAGGGCCCAAGCTAGGAAGCGGCCCTGCCCCCACCCTGTGCCAGAACTAAAGCTTGCCACGGGAAAGCGCATTTGAATCTCAGAGGCCAAATACTAGCTGGGCGGATCCAGGCGGAGGTGGAAAGGAATCTCAGAAGTCAAGTAACTGGCTGGGAAAATGCCTAGAAAGGGAAAGAAAAATAAGACTTTAGAGAGTTTTTTCCAACAAATGCAAATGATTCCGACCTTCGGATCTGATGGGGAGGACGAGGACGTATTTTTCCCATCAGGGAAAGATGTGGAGGGCGGGGGCCTCAGTACCCCAGACACCCCAGGGGGGTGTTGGGTGGGCTCAGGCCTTGGAAGAGCTTAAAAAGGATTTTGAAAAGCAAGTTAGACAGGTGGAGGAAAGACTGGGAAGAGAAATGACAAAGATGCAAGAAGAGTATGAAAAAAAGGTCAATATCTTGGTAAAGGAGTCCCAAAAAAATGCTGAGGAAATTAACACCTTGAAAAATAGGCTCACTCAATTGGCAAAAGAGGTTCAAAAAGCCAATGAGGAGAAGAATGCATTCAAAAGCAGAATGAGCCAAATGGAAAAAGAGGCTCAAAAGCTCACGGAATTTAATAGTTCTCTCAAAATTAGAATGGAACAGATGGAGTCTAATGACTTTATGAGAAACCAAGAAATCACCAAACAAAACCAAAAGAACGATAAAATAGAAGAGAATGTGAAATATCTCATGGGAAAAACAACTGACCTGGAAAATAGATCAAGGAGAGACAACTTAAAAATTATGGGACTACCTGAAAGCCATGATCAAAAAAAGAGCCTAGACATCGTCTTGCATGAAATTATCAAGGAAAACTGCCCTGACATTCTAGGACCAGAGGGCAAAATAAGTATTGAAAGAATCCATCGATCACCACCTGAAAGAGATCCAAAAAGAGAAACTCCTAGGAACATTGTGGCCAAATTCCAGAACTCCCAGCTCAAAGAAAAAATCTTGCAAGCAGCCAGAAACAAACAATTCCAGTACTGTGGAAATACAATCAGGATAACCCAAGATCTAGCAGCTTCTACATTAAGGGATCGAAGGGCGTGGAATAGGATATTCCAGAAGTCAAAGGAACTAGGACTGAAACCAAGAATCACCTACCCAGCTAAACTGAGTATAATACTTCAAGGGAAAATATGGTCTTTCAATGAAACAGAGGACTTTCAATCATTCTTAATGAAAAGACCAGAGCTGAAAAGAAAATTTGACTTTCAAAACACAAGAATGAGAGGAAGCATGCAAAAGTAAACAGCAAGGAGAAGTATTAAGGGACTTACCAGAAATGAACTGTTTGCATTCATACAGGGAAGGACAATATTTCTAACTCTTAAAACTTTTCAGTATCTGGGTAGTTGGTGGGACCACACATACACATGTACACGCATGCACACACATACACACATGCATTCACATGCAGAGACAGAGAGCACAGATTGAACTGAATAGGATGGGACCATACCTTAAAAGAAATTAAGGTAAATGGTGAGAGAGAAATGTAGTGAGAGGAAAGAGGGGGAAATGGAAGGGACCTATTTTCCAGGTCAGTTGTTTTAACTATATGTCATTTAAGAGGCAAGTAGGAGATGTTTTTAGTGGAGGGAAAAAGAGGAGAGCTGAGGGAAAAAAAAAAACAAACAAACAAACAAAAGTTTACCCTCATCACATTTGACTAAATGAAGGAGTGAAATGCACACTCATTTTGGTATGAAAACCTATCTTACAGTATAAGAAAGCGGGGGAGAAGGAGATATTGGGGGGGGGGGATGATGGAAGGGAGGGCAAAGGGAGGAGGGAGTAATTGAAAGTCAACACTTGGGGAGGGACAGGATCAAAGGACAGAAGAGAAACAATGAGGGGGCAGGTTAAGAGGGATGGCAATTCAGTTAGTCTTACACAACACGACTATCAGGAAGGTCACTTGCAAAGCTACACAGATATGGCCTATAATGAATTGCCTGCCGTACCAAAGGGAATGGATGGGGAGGGAGGGATGGGGAGAATTTGGAACTCAAAGTTTCAGGAACAATTGTTTAGTATTGTTGTTGCAACTAGGAAAGAAGACATACAGTTAATGAGGAATAGAAAGTCATCTGGCCCTACAGGAGAAAAGAGAAGATAGAGACAAGGGAAGGGAGGGATGACAGAAGAGAGGACAGATTGAAGATAGGGAAAACTAGATTGCTTGGGGTATTGGGGGGGGGGGAGAAAAGGGGAGAAAATTTGGAACCCAAAAATTTGTGAAAATGAATGTAAAAAGCTAAATAAATAAATTTAAAAAAAAAACAAAAAAAAAAAAACAAGAAAGTAACTTTCTATAGTTTTACTTTTTTTCCCTTTTTTGGGCATTTCCCCAACCAGTTACTTGACTTTTGGGTCCTTTGTCAAGAGTAGGGTATACTCTGGGAATTTGTAAGATCTTGGTTCCTCCAAAGTGGCACCAGTCTGGGAGCAGAAAGATTTTTGTGCCCAGAATCTTAGCCGTTACCTCTCCACAGCCACATGTGTCCAATTCCACCAAGTCAGCACTAGGGGGTGATTTTCAGATAAGCTGTATAGGCAGGGCTGCCATTCAGTGTGAGATAAAAATCAGTTCCCTCAGGGCCTCACCACAGGGCTGAGGTAATATTCATCTCCCCAGTGCCCTCAGGGGTTTTTACTCTCCAACAATGGATGTTGGCGGCTGTACAGGTGGTAGGAACTGCTGCCACCACCTCAATGTGTCTTCTGCTGTGGCTCCCTATGGATGGAGCTATGGAAAGGCCCTTTTCCCTTCCTGGCCAGCTGATAAAACCCCCATCACTGACGTTTGGCACCTGTGGGTTGAGGGATCTGCTGACCACTGCTGCTGGGACTGGGGATTCGTTGATTGGACGTTCTGCCCCCAAGATGTCCTCCTCCCAGAGTCCCAGTGCACCATGGGGTCAAGGCTGGGCTGGGCTCCACTCCAAGTCCTGTGCAACTCACATTTCCTGTGGGCCTTTCAGGTCACCCTGGGCTGGAAATCTCATCTGTTGTTCTCCACTTCTGCTGCTCAAAAATTTGTTGAGAGTCCCTGTCTACAGGTATTTTATGGGCTGTGTGAGGACAGTCTGCATTTCTGTGTCTTTCTACTCCACCGTCTTGGCTCTGCCCTCTGCTCTGATCACTTTTTATAATTAAGAGCAGATAATGATACAAAAAACAAAATATATAAATATAACATTTTATCAATATATGCGTGTTCCCATGATCAACTTGATACCTAGTGATACATCTTAAATAGAAGACATAATCTAGTTCAGTTGTGTTATTTTACAGACTTTTACTGTGGCATTGCCCTTGGCTGCCAAACCTCTCCTTCTGACAAGGATATATTCATTGGACTGAGTCCATTAGATCAAATTTAATTGTGAGCTCCTTGAGGGGAGAAACTCTTTTACTTTTCTTTGTATCTCTAGCACTTAGCACAATGACTGGCACTTACTCCCTGTTGATTGACTGAGGGAATTTCTAGATTGCTTGTTTTTTCCTAATGCCATGTCATGATGATTTTGGCTTTGGCGAAGCTTCTAATAGTGATAGAATTAATATCTTTTTCCCCTATTTTTCAGATTTGTTTTAATTGTTTGGTTTAGTGCTACCCTAAGTACATATTTCGATTTTTATTCAGTGCTCACTGTTCCCTAGAACTTGTCAGTTGCTTTATTTAATTTAAATTCAACATTTATTAAATTCCTACTGTGCATGACACTAGATTAGGCATTAAAGATAAAAACTCAGATACTATTACCAAATAGTTTATTTGAATAAGGAGAAAGACAGACATTTGTAAAAGAAAGAAAAATGAAAGAAGTGCAAAGGAGATATACAGGTCAGGAAATGCTGGTACTGATCAGGAAATGAGAGCACAGAGAAGATATTTTGTGGTCTGGAACCTCCAGGTACTGAAATTGAACTGCTAGGAGGATGGGGGTAGGTTACATTTTGTGGACCCTTCTGGTCATGAGATAAAGACCAAACTTTGAGAGGGAGGGAAAATGGTTTCTTTTAACCAAGGAAGAAATGACATTTCAACTCCATCAAATGACTAAGCATTGTTCTAGCAGAACAAAGCCCCTGGGGAAACCAGATACCAGTTTCTTTCTGGTTTTCCAGAGAAAGTGGTGGTGGAAGAGTGGGCAATTCATGCCCTGTCACCTACTGGAAACCCCAGTCACTCACTCTCATCCTCACACAACCTCCCTAAACAGTGTGAAAGTACAAGCTATTGGAGAAGCAGGAAGGCAGGGGCTGAAATCAAGAAATTGTCAAGGGGAAAAAGCACCCTTCCTCGATATCAACACTTGGACAAAGGTCTGATTTTGTCGCCCCGGTTACAATTCTGCACATACTCACCTAATATATCAGGTGCTGAATATTGATAATTGTGATCTACACTCAAGCAAATTGTGTAGACCAATTAAAATTTTGCAAATGTAATAGTTGAAAATATTTTGAAAATCAGTTTAACATGAAGCAATAAACTTTATATTCTTGCCTGGGAAGGGGTGGATGATAAAAATAATGATAATAATAATTTAGTCATTAGATTTATTTGTTTTGCAAATTAAATAAAGGTGATTATGAGGTGCAGATTGTTTTTATTTAGCATTACGTTCCATTTCCTACCCATCCCTTAATTTATATTCAGATAGGATCCTTCAATAACTATAATATATTATGCATTCTATTTTTCATTTTCTTTAAAAAGATACATTTTACCAGTGGAAACATCTTCCTTTCAGATGCAGGACCCACAGCATAATTACCCTACCAAGGCACCCTGTTAGTTCATATCCATTTGATACCATAACTTATGAGTCCCCCTACCAATGTTATTTTAATAGTTAATAGGAAGACATAATTATCTCAAGGGAAAAACATTTAATGAACCAGAGTTACACAAAAATTGCCAGGAGTCATACTCTAATACAAATGCAGACTCCATCACTGGGAAGAGTAATCAAGCTTAGATATCATATACAAGGGACACATCAATAACAAACATGTGTCCAAGGTACACTTAACATATGTGAAAGAAGGCCTCCTGCCTTTAATCACTACAGGACCATCAGTATCTTTTGAGGGTGTAATTATGGTGTACTCTGCAGACAGCGTTTTCTGCTAGGCATGTACCTAAGGACATTTCATGTCTCCACTATGTTTTATTGAGTGTTGTGTCTCTTCTCTCTCCTGCTCTTTACTCTCTTGTGGATTTCTCTGCTTTCTGATGGGTATATTTACTGGCCTTTTAGTCTCTGCTGGACAATCCTCTCTACTATTAATTTCTTCAGTTTATTTCTTTGAGGCCACAAGCCAACAACCTCAGCTCCAGCATGGTAGATATGCAGACTAGAATTCTTCTCTCTGAAAAAGAGACCCCCTAGATTGAGACTATATCTTTCCTCCTTTGCATAATATCTAGATCACTTGTACTATGTATCTGACTTAGGCTTAACAATACACAAGACCCACTCTAGTTTACCAGGTACATAACTTGAAACCATAATTAAAAATATGAAAAGGAATTAAAGACATTATTCTGTACTTGTTTGAATCACATTCTATTTTGATTCTATATCTTGATTTCTTAGTAGCAAATATCTTTAACTTTGGCATCGTACTTTGACCAGTGAAAATCTCACTGTTTCCCTACTAAACTGAAACAAAAGATGTGAAACTAAGGAAACTTGGCTTTTTGAAAAGTTCCTAAAAATGCAAGTGTTTAGTAGATGATAGCACATAATTGCTTACTACAAAAGGAATGAAGCTGCAACAGATCTTTGCAGGAATAAAATAGTTGTAGGTTGGAGAGTCTGCTATAAGAACAACTCATCAGGTTAAAACATCTCTATGGGCTACCAATGAAGGCAATCAGCTGGAACGTTTGTGTTACCTGAATTAGCAGTTAAAAGGGCTAAAAATACCTAAGTGTTTCATTGTCAGATTTTATCTGTTCTGTTTATGTAGAAAATTTGAATTCATTATCCTTGTAACATTCAATGCGATGTAATAAACAAAAGGAGTAAGAAGATTTGGACTCAAATCGTAGCTCTGGAGCTTACTACCCATGTGACCTTGAAGGTTTCTCTTAGAATTCTGCTACCATGAAATGAGATACTTGAACTAGGTGGACTCAAAGATTTTGCCTCTCTAAATACATGATCCAATGATATCCCTTTAAATATTTCTAGAACACTCATTCTGGTGAAGGGGAAGGAATCCTGATTTTAGAATCAGAGATCCTGAGTTCAAATCTCAACTTTGCCATTTACTACCAATGTGACATTGGGCAAGTTATTTAGCATTTCTCAGCCTGTTTTTTCATCTATAAAATGAAGAATTGGCTTAGGTAATCTCTAAGATTTCCCAAGTGGGGTCAGACATGACTAAAAAAATGACTGAACTACAAGATTCCTTGCCACTCTAAATATATAATTTGAAGGGGGTTAGAATCTGCCAACTGCAATTTTGAGATTTCTAAGCTTATTTGGTCTATAAACCCTTTAACTATTACATGAGTGGGAGCTGGATAAAAGGAATTTCAATTTCTTCATTCACCAACACTTAAGAATTAAGCTCAGTTGAAAGCCAGATCTGGAAGGAAATTCTGATTGGCACTTTCTGGGATATAAGCTCTATTTTTTTTTTTGCTACATCTTTTGAACATGTAATAATCAGATGGACATTTTGGAAAAGAGATAAGAACGTTGTTCTTCAATTAACTTTGATACCAGCTTTCCCTCTTCTGTATTCATACACAGAACAAAGACTAACACTGAGAAACTCTCTGTTACCTCTGCAATTTTTCAGTATTCTTAACACACATCTGTAAATCAATGCAATTAGGGGCATTCAGTATCTAAAGAGTATTTACTAACTTTTAAACTCACAGGAAATCTTAGAGAATTTTATCCTTGTGAAAATACAGCTGCTATCAAAGACATGAAAATGTCTAGGCTTAAATATTAACCAGATGTAGTGATGTCATGTGATCCAGAAAACATTCACAGGGATCGGTTTTTTTCCCTGAGGCTCCAACAATGGATTTTTAGGTAATACAGCAGAGAAATAGTCTCAGAACTTAAGTATCAGCTAATTGAGCCTAAATAATCCAGGCACTGTGTGACATTGGTGGTATCAGGCTTGGCTTCAAATTATTCATCATATATATATATCATGTATGTTTACATGCTACAGAAGGAATATGCTTTTTAGCTTAGAAATATACACAATTCTATTTGTTCAAAATTTCATCAATAGTTAAATATATGAAAAACATCTTGAGGAGTAAAAGCACTTCCCTTTGTTACCTGATGTAGAAATTTTACTCACAGTGACATGTTTTTAATTCACTAAATTGCTTCCCAAAGGTGGGAATTGACTGAGATTAGAGAAGAGAAAGAGAAAAGGAGGGAGCGGTGTCAGAACAAAAGTCATTTAGTCCAGATGGCTTTTAAGATGAGAGCGTTGGAATGTGATGTAACTGATGAGGGAAAGATCAGATCAAGATTCCTGCCAACTCTCATTTAGAATTCATTGTTTCATGAACAATCTGATCTACAGCTAAGAGGCTGACGAAAGAAAAAAATTCCAGGGACCAAGGACTTTGCATAAGTATACCTACTATTTCTTTAAGGAATTCAGAGGAGTGCATTCATCACACATCACAAAACAGAGAGCACACTTTGGAGAATCAAGGATTTTGGGGAAAGCCTAAAGAAGATTCAACATCTCCTTCCTGATATCCTCAGGAGACAAAATACAGGCCTGGAAACACTTAGAAACCTCTTGCTTACTTGAAAAAAGTCAGAAAGGATTATTAAACAGATTGGAATGTTGAACCAAATTTATAAATGCTTCTAAGCTGTGTCTGTTAACAGAAAGATTCCAAAGAAAGGACAATGTTAGGAAGTTGCTAGAAGCGAACGTATAACTTTTTAAAGTCTTGCGATTGAACAATAAAGAAGATCTCTTAGCACTGAAAAGGAGGAAGTAAGATACAGAGGAAAAGAGGTGACTGGAGGAGTTTCACTGGATGGACAAGATGAATTTTGGAGTAAAGATTGCAGGAATTGTGTGTTTGTGGGGGGAATGATACTTGATCTAGTAGGTTAAGAAAAAGAAATGGAACACACAACAGCAAAAAAATAGGGGGTATTCATTTGTGTTATATTCAATTATTTTATTAATTTTTGCTTTATTCAATTAGTTTTAATTTTTATGACTTCAGATGGTACTATTATTCATGTAGAAAAAGAATGAAAACTGATAGCAATGTAACAACTCAATTAGACCACTACTGTCTGCCTCAGTTCTTTTATGGGGTTCAGGTATTCAAGGAGAGCATAAAAATTTGAAGTAGAGATTTCTTGGCTATTACTAGAGAAAGGGGGATGGAGGAGAGAGATCTAGTGATAAAAGGGAGAAACACCAGGTCATACCTTTACTAGTTTTGAGGTCAGATGGGAAAAACAGAAGATAATTTTTTAAAAAAGAAGAAAAAATGACATGACCATCAGCCAAATAGTGGGAAGTCTTAGGTGAAAAGACAGCCATCAAGATTATCAGCAGTGGGGAGAATACCAAAGCCATAGGCGTAGAAATCCTGGTAGGAATGGGATTTAAGACAAAATGCTATAGGGTTACAAAATAAAATTCTGTGATTAATGTTGTGAGTTTTATCCATGGAGATTACATTATAGCATTAGCAGATACTAACTCTTAAATGAGAAAATGAAACTAAAAAGACCACTAAAAGGCTTGGAAGTCTTTACTATTTCTATGAAAATATCTCATATTGCTGATTATGGCATTATAATTTCTGGGGTATTAAATTCAGTTAGAACTGCAATCATCTCATGCACATTTATGTAATATTTATGATATTGCAGCTGTTGTGATTACTTCTTTACAATTAGAAAAACTGAATTGTAAGACTTGTTAATTTGCCCGGACTTACATAGTTTATGAGAGACTTAGGACTAGAACCCAGACCCAATTCTCAGAACAATTTTTCCATGAAACTATAACCTCCTATGTGGCTGGATACCTCAAGTTCACACACACATTAGATGGATATCAGATGGAAAATTATAGATACTTTTGCTCAATTTCAGATATTAGACAGTGAATCAGACCCATCTGTTATTTGCCAAGAATGTTTTATTTAAAGAAACAGATATTAACCCTGTAATCTCTGGAAATCAGTTTGTTAGTGAAGAGGTCAAACATTATGGTGTTTAACCTCTGATTTGTTAGTGCCAATTGCACAGCTTTTCTTTTTCCTTTTCCAAACTAACATTTTTAAATTAATAAGCACTTCTCTTCCTCCTATCACTCCTTAAAAAAGAAAAAAAAAACAACACCTTGTAACAAATATTAATAGTAAATCAAAATAAATTTCCACATTGATCATCTCCAAAAATATGTTTCATTCTGCATCCTAAGTCAATCACCTTTCTGTCATTTTTCATCATTAGTCCTCTGGAATCATATTTTTGCCATTTTCCAAAGAAATAGCATGGCATATCTTTCCTTCTTGGTTAAAAAAAAATATACCACATTTTAAAAATATGCATTTGAATACAATGGAGTGTGAAGAGTATTCAGGGAAAACTAGCATTTCTGGGGTGAGGGCTTGCTAGCCTTTTTTCAGGATTGTTCATTCACCTTTGGTGTCCACAAGTCACCCAGCTCTCATTTGTGGCTCAAGAAGTTGTAGCATGTAAAGTGGCCACACCCTAGTCAACTATCTTGGGAGACAGCTAAACCAGGTTGAGGGTAACCATAGGGCATCAAACCTATCAGTGAGTTAGAAGGGTGTCTATCACAAGCATGTGCAGACTTTCCCCAAGTTTGTGAACAGTTTCCCCAAAGGAATGCGTAGATGAGAGCAATTTATTCCAATGGCCAAGAAGGCAACTTAAGCAGACACTGTGAAGTGCTTAGAGTTTGGTCAGATATTGAAGACAACGAGGTCATCCACTGGCTCCTGGGCCATTGCCAGTCCTCTTGACTTTTGCCGTGCTACTGGACTTTTATGATTCTGAAAGAGAGAGTGGAACTGACAGTTATGTGCAACTTAAATCTAATTAATGAGCAAGTCAAGACACCACCTCATGATGCTTGGTCCTCTTCACAAATTAAGGACAAATAACAAGAATTTAGCATAAGGGAAGGTCTTCTTGAACTCCACTTAGAGTGGGTCTAACATTTCATTTTAAGGTCTAATTTATTTAGGAGAGAGAATGTCAGTATGAATTAGGTTCACAATTTTTACTGAGTTGAGTTGACATGCAAGCTGTGCTCAATCCTTCACATGCCATCTCTTTCTTCTATTCCTTTGCATAAGGAGTGACCCATGCCTGGAATGCACTTCCTCCTCTGTCTTTGAGAAATCCTGCCTTCCTCTCAAGCCCAGGTTGGGTGCCAGTTTTTGTAAGATACTTTTCTTGATCTCCCAGTTTTTATTCCTCTCCCTTTTGGAATTATTTCACCTTACTTAGTTGAATATGTGTTGCATGTCCCAAGAGGAATATGAGGGTTTTTTGGGTTTTTTTTAGGGAAAGACCGGATTTGTTTTTGTCTTTGTATTTCCAGCTTTGGGTGTAGCATCTTCCCTAATTACTTCACTTACTTGATAAGTCATTTGTTGAGTTGAATTGAATTTGAAAAATAATTCTCTTCAGGTACCTTCCTCTTTAAAATGATGGATAGAGGGACAGACAGACAGAAGCACAACAGTTTATTCTAAAAGTAGAATAGAAATTAGCCTCTTCTTACATTCTAACAGACAAGAAAATATATTATAAAAAAGATAGCACAATTAATGTCATAGGATCATAGATTTAGATCTCAAGCAGATTTTAGGTCATCTTATACAATTATTTTAACAAATGAGGAAACTGAGGTCCAGAAATATCAAATGATTTGCCCAAGTCATGCAGATATAAGTGGAAGAGATGGTATTTGACAGCACTCTTTGTGTGCAATATAACACACAATGGGCATATGGAGGTATGTTTAGAAATGTTTTCTTATAATATTATATTCATTTATTCATTGATAAAAGAGCAATATTTTAAAAATATAGACAGCTCCTCCTTCCACATCCAATTTCATTACATATACACAGACACACAGAAATACTAACATAAATAAGACAGTCAGATGGCGGAAGATAGAACACTGAGCCTGGAGGCAGGACACACTAAGTTCATATCCAACCTCAATCTGTTGTTTGTCCTTATTTCTCCAAAAAGATATCAGGAAAGTGATGCCTTCACTTGAAAGTGAATTGGATTTAAGTGAGGGAAGACTGTGAAAAGTCACCAGCCTCACTCTCTCCTCCAGAGACATCTGAGTCCAGTGTCAAGGCACAGATCAGGGATGAATGGAGATGGTGCAGGATGCAGTGGGAGACCTTGGCCTTTTTAGTCTAAGTTCTTTCCCAGATCACAGTTTGCCTGATCTAATACCCATTCAGTGATTAAGGCTAAGTAAGAAATGAGGCAAAAACAAAATGGTCTCTTTTATCTACTCAAAAAAAAAAAAATCTATCTGGGCAGGGAAGACCCTCAGGGTTTCAAGCCAGAACAGAAACAATTGCTATTCACACTCACTCTGACCCAATAAAACCCAAAGACCAACTGAGGTTTGGATTGGGGCCCATTATTGGCCAATTAGTGAGAGCCAGAGTTATTTGGGCTTAAACTGTCATGGAAGTCCATATAAATATGAATGTGTTTTATCAATGCCTGGTTTCAAGAGCTCCCTTTAAGAAATTTATATTCCTTGTAAAGTCTTTCCCAGGTCTCAGTTTGCCTGAAGCAACACCCATTCAGTGATATAAGGTTGGTAAGAAATGTAGCCTCCTTTGTCTATTAAAAAATATATAAATTTGAGAGGGCAAGACCATAAGACTTTCTAACGAGAACAGAAATTGCTATTTACACTCACTTTGAGCCATCAAAACCCAAACAATGACCTGGAGGAGTTTGGGTTGGCACTTGTTATTGGCCAATTTTTATTCATCTCGGTTATCTCATCTACAAAATAGGTAATGTCTACTTCCCAAATATGTCATGGGAACTAGGTGTGATTATAATTATGAAACATTTAGCACAGTTCCTGGCAAATAATAAGCAGTATATATATATGTTTGTATATATGTATATATATGTGTATGTGTATGTATGCATATATATATGTATGTATGTATATATGTACATAGAGGTGTGTATATATATATGTATGTATCCAAGAAGACCAAAATAACATCACTAAGTTGAAATCAAGGTACAGTGTGTCCAGCTGTAGCTGATCAGACCAATATGAGCTTGGAAGACTTTGCCACAGGGTGGGCAGACATAGTCTGCATGAACATTTGGAATGGAGATGTCTCTTAATTTGCACACCTCATATTTCTTTTGAGTTACTACAATTTTACTTTGCACTTGGAACAGAGATCTTTCTTTGATACCCAGGTTGGGTAGTACTTTGTTAGTGTATGTGTGTTTGTGTGTATGTGTATGTATATATGTATTATACACATACAACAGCCCTCCTTCATTCAAATCAAAGTCAACTGAAAGCCATGTCATCATCTCCCTGATGCCATCATCCTCTTTGAAAATGGACAAACACAATGCATACATATATACACACATACATATACATATACACACATATGTAATTATCATCACTTAACTTTCTCTAGAATAATTTAGGTTCTTAGTAAATATTATTTTTGATAATGATTATGTAATATGGCACAGGATGTTAGACCTGGAAAAGATCCACTAGTCCAGTGTAGTGGCTCAGATCACTAGCCTCAGAATCAGGAGGAAATAGATGCAAATTCTGCCTCAAATGCTCATAGGTTTTGTGTTTGTGGTCAAGTCACTTAGGCTCTCTGAGCTTGTTTCCTTATCACAGGGTTATTGTAAGGATCAAATTAAGATCGTGTACATAAAGCATTTTATGAACTTCAAAGTGTTATATAAAATTAAGTTATGTATTTCTGGGTCATATAACCAAAAAGATGTAAAACTAGATATTTTCTCATTATCCCAAGGTCTCATGACCTCTCAATTGTGCACTAGAGATAAAGCAATTTCTTCTGTCTCCACAATCTAGGTCACTAAGAATCCAAACAAGGTAAATACTTAATGAACTAACAGCAAACAAGGTTTTCCTAACCCATAATCTGATGCAATACTTTCTAACCACCTATCATACACTGAAGCATACCCTTAAAGGTTGACCAAATGCTCTTGCTCTCAGACACAGTAAGAAATAAACATTCAAAACCCAAGAAAGGATAATTTGTGAAACTGCATTCTGCTAAAAGGACACATAGAAAGTTAACCAACTTCAGTACCAAATGTATTATCCAAATGTCCCGGTGTTTAAATTAATAAAGGAAATATCAACTGAAGTACAAGAATACATAGAAAATTATACAATATTGATACAAGATTCAATATCCCTCTCTAAACCATTCATAAGATTAATAGAAAACTATACCAAAGGAAAAGTTTGGTGCTGAACAAATTCTTAAGAAGAAAAAAACTAAAGCTAATAGAGATTCGGCATCTTCTAAATGGGAATCTAAAAGACTATACCTATTCTTTTCACCACAAAGAACAATTACAAATCTTGGTAATGTGTTTGCCCATAAAAATATTGCCCCAAAAGTGTAAAAAGGCAGAAATAGTAAGTATATCCTTTATAGATCATAATAAAATAAAAATTGGAATCAATTTAGGGACTACAAAATGCACGAAACAGATCTAAATGGAGATTGAATACTTTAATTCTAAATAATAAGTGGGTCAAGAAGAAATCATAGAAACAATTTATAATTATGTGAAAGAAAGTAATGGTAAAACATCATACCAAATCTTCTATACCATCATTTAAACCATCCTCAGGAGAAAGTCACATCTTTAGAAAAATGCATTGTCACAATAGAAAAGAACAATTAACTAACTGAATATGCATTTAAAAAAATTCAAAAGCTAACTGTAATGGCAAGAAAAATAGGATCTTTTGCTGTTTTTGTTTTAGTATAGTCAAGTGCCTCTGATTGAATCTTGCCTTTATCAATCAAGAATATTTACAAGAGTAAAGTATAGAAACTAGAGTTTCTTTATCTAGAAACAGTATATGTATTTTTATTGTTAATTATTTTAATGTTATTAAAGATCTTCCCCACCCATTGGTGGGCCTGCTCATTAAAGGAAGTTTGATTAGGGAAGATTTGTAGAAAGGCACAAGCCTTTTGTTAATGAGGCACTAGTTCTCAAGGGTTGTGATATCCTCTGGCTCTAAAAAAGGTATAAGTACTCTGAGTTGTGTTTGACTTTGGGGCTTACTCACTGGAAGTGTTTGTTTGGCCAGATGAGGACACTGGGAAGCTGCTAAAGGAGTCCCCTAACTTTGAGAACCCAGATGCTGGTGCTTCCCTCTCTGGTAACTATGGTCAGACAGGTGGACTTGTCTGTTGAACTATGGTCATGCAGAGGAAGTCATGTCTGTTGACTTTTTGATTTCTCTGTATTTTCTTTGAAGTCCAGGGCACTGACTCTCTAACTAAGTGAATGATTTATGTGCTTGGTTAAAGGAATGATACATGTGCTTGATTAAAGTGACTGCTAACTCATCAAAAGTTACCTTTCCTTTTATGAATGCAGATCTAAGAACTTGTGCTAGCAGGCCCCCTTGTGTATATTGGAATACTTACCAATACACCAACAAATAAGCAAATCTAAAATAAATGCAAACAAGAAATGTTAAAAAAAATTAGAAGAGAAATGAATAAACTAGAAATCCCTAAAAACTATAAAATAAAACAAAAATTTATTTCTTTGAAAAGACTAATAAAACTTCTCAACCTTTGGGTTGGGAAGGTAATTTCTGGTTTATAATCCTAGCTCCTGTACCCTCCAAAATATCATATTCAAGTCTTCTGATCCTTTAATGGAGAAACTGATAAATCTTGTGTTATCCTGATTGTGACTTCATGATACTAGAATTGTTTCTTTCTGACTGCTTGCAATATTTTCTCCTTGACCTGGGAACTCTGGAATTTGTCTGTAACATTCCTGGCAGTTGTCATTTTGGGATCTCTTTCAAGAAGTGGCCAGGGGATTCTTTCGACTTCTATTTTAACCCCTGATTCTAAAATACCAGCACAGTTTTCTTTGATAATTTCTTGATAGATGATGTCTAGGCTCTTTTTTTTGATCATAGTTTTCAGGTTATCCAATAATTTTTAAATGATCTCTCCTGGATGTATTTTCCAGGTAAATTATTGTTCCAATGAGATATTTCACAGTTTTATATTTTTCTTTTGTTTTTTGGTTTTGTTTTTGATTTCTCATAAAATCATTAGCTTCCATTTGCTCCATTCTACTTTTTAAGAAATTATTTTCTTAAGCTTTAGGACCTCCTTTTGCATTTGGCCAATTCTGCTTTTTAAGGCATTCTTCTCCTCACTGGTTTTTTGGACTTCTTTTACCATTTGGCCTGATCTGTTTTTAAGGTGTTATTTTCTTCAATATTTTTTTTGGGGGGGTCTCCTTTACCAAGCTGTTGACTTACTTTGCATGATTTTCTTGCATCACTATCATTTCTCTTCCCAATTTTTCCTCTATCTCTCTTATTTGATTTTGAAAATTTTTTTTGAGCTCTTCTATGGCTTGAGACCAATTCATATTATCTTGGAAGCTTTGGATATAGAAGCTTTGCTTTTATTGTCTTCTTCCTTGCCACCAGATTAATTTTTATAGTCAGAGCTTTTTCCTGTTGTTTTCTCATTTTCCCAGCTTATCACTTGGCTTTTAATTCTTTAATAAGGAGGGGCTCTGTTTTCAGCATGGAAAGTGCACTGTCCCTAGCTTCAAATATTTTGTGCAGCTGTTTTCAGAGATACTTCTAGGGACCTGTAATTTTTTAGTTCTTGCAAGCTAGCATGATCTAAGGAGAGTTATTTACTATTCTCCTGGCCTGTGCTCTGGTCTGTGAGTACCCACAAGCAATCTTTTCTGCCCTGGAAGTGTAAGGAGGTCTCCTATCCACTATACTCACAAACTATGCTATGCTGGTACTCCTCCTCTTCCAGGTATTATGACTCAGATCAAAGTATGGGTAAAACAACAGAGTTCTGTCCCATTCCTAGTAGAAGGATCCCTGTGATCTCCTTCTGACCAATTGTCCAATCATCTTACTATCTGTGGCTCAAAAGCTCCAGGATTAGCTGTGACCACTGCTGATTCACTGAATCCCCAGGCCTGCTCCTAGTTTGCTAGGTTTGGGTCTATGCTGGCATACCCTGGCTTGAACTGAGAGCCTCTCTCACTCAGGTGCTACAGACCTACCCTGTTGTCTTGGGCTGAAAATTTGCTTCCTTCTGTCTTTTTGTGGGTTCTGCTATTCTAGAATTTATTTTTTAAAGGCATTTGGAGGTATTTGGAAGAAAACTCAGACAAGAATCTCTAACAAGACCCTACTTTTGCTCTGCCATCTTGCCACTGCCTGCCCATGATAACCTTTTTTTTTTTAAAATTTAGAAGAGAAGCACACTATATATTCTACTTCTCTTTCTCTATATATATCTCCCAAATATGGGTAAAAGATGTATTCTTAATCAGACAAAGGATAGAGGAAATTGGTATATAAAAATTGATAACTCTGATTATTTGAAACTGAAATGCTTCTACAGACAATAATTAATTTACTTTGGATAAGAAATAGGGCAACTAAGTAATACAGTGGATAGAGCACTAAGCCAGGAGTCAAAAAGGTCTGAGCTCAAATCTGGCCTCAAATATAGTTTCCTCATCTGTAAAATGAACTTGAAAAGTAAATGGCAAACCGCTTCTTTGCCAAGAGAGCCCCAAATGGGGTCATGAAGAGGAGGAAACGACTGAATAATCACAACAATAAGATAATAGGGAAGTGACTGAATACAAATATTTTTCCTTCTCTTTTTTTAAATAAATTTATTTATTTAACTTTTCACATTCATTTTCACAAAATTTTGGGTTCCAAATTTTCTCCCCTTTTATCCCCTCCCTCCACCCCAATACACTGAGCAATCTAATTTTCCCCATCACCAATCTGCCCTCTCTTCTATCATCCCTCCCTTCCCTGGTCCCCATCTTCTCTTTTGTCCTGTAGGGCCAGATGACTTTCTATTCCTCATTAACTGTATGTCTTATTTCCTAGTAGCAACAACAACACTAAACAGTTGTTCCTAAAACTTTGAGTTCCAAATTCTCCCCATCCCTCCCTCCCCACCCATTCCCTTTGGGAAGGCAGGCAATTCAATATAGGCCCTATCTGTGTAGTTTTGCAAATGACATCGATAACAGTCGTGTTGTGTAAGACTAATTGTATTTCCCTCCATCCTATCCTGCCCCCTATTGCTTCTATTCTCTCTTTTGATCTTGTCCCTCCCCAAAGAATGTTTACTTCAAATTGCTCCCTCCTCCCATTGCCCTCCCTTCCATCATCCCCCCCACCCTGCTTATCTCCTTCTCCCCCACTTTCCTGTATTGTAAGATAGGTTTTCATACCAAAATGAGTGTGCATTTTATTCCTTCCTTTAGTTGAATGTGATGAGAGTAAACTTCATGTTTTTCTCTCAGCTCTCCTCTTTTTTCTTCCACTAAAAAGTCTCCTGCCTGCCTCTTCTATGAGAGATAATTTGCCCCATTCCAGTTCACCCAATACATTTCTCTCTCACTGTTTACCTTAATTTTTTTTAAGATATGATCCTGTCCTATTCAGTTCATTCTGTGCTCTCTGTCTCTGTGTGTGCGTGCATGTGTGTATGTGTGTGTGTGCATTCATGTGTGTGTGCATGTGTGTGTGTGTGTGTGTGTGTGTGTGTAATCCCACCAACTACCCAGGTACTGAAAAGTTTCAAGAGTTACAAATATTGTCTTTCCATGTAGGAATGTAAACAGTTCACCTTTGGTAAGTCCCTTATGACTTCTCTTTGCTGTTTACTTTTTCATGCTTCTTCTCATTCTTGTGTTTGAAAGTCAAATTTTATTTTCAACTCTGGTCTTTTCATCAAAAATGCTTGAAAGTCCTCTATTTCATTGAAAGACCATTTTTACCCCAAATATTTTTCTGTTAAGTTCGGTATCCAAGATATATAAATACTTAACCAATATGTGTGCATACATATATGATCAAAAGCCATTCACCAGTAAATTTATTATCAAATAATATGACCAGGCAAGTCTCAAAAGAAGAATTGCAAAGCATTATCAACCAAAGGAAAGAATGCTACAAATCACTAATAAAAAGTGAAATTCAAATGAAAATAAACTTGAAGTTTCTCCTTATACTTCACAAACTGGCAAAGGTGACAAAAGATGGCAAATAGTCAATAGTAGGGATGTGGGAAGTTAGGCACATTGGTACAACATTGGTGGAGTTATTAATTGGTACAACCATTTTGGAAAGCATTTGGAATTACATGAAAAAAGTGACTATAATTTCCATATCTTTTTTGCCCAAATATTCCATTACTGCATTTATATGCTAAGGCAATTGATAAGAAGATGACAGGATAAGCACAGAATAATTATACCACCACTTTTTGCGATAGCAAAGAATTGGAGGAGGGAAAGGGGGGTAGTACATCAACTGGTAAATGACTAAACAAGGAAAAAAATAACATACATACTCAGTTCAGTATAGAAATCTATCTTACCCTAAAGGAAAATAAGGGTAAAACAGATATGGAAGGGGAATGATAGAAGAGAGGGCAGATTTGGGGAGGGGATAATCAGAAGCAAACACCATTGAGGAGGGACAGGGTCACAGAAGAGAATAGAATGAATGGATGGTGGAATAGGATGGAAGGAAATATAGTCTTTCACAACATGACTGTTATGGAAGTGTTTTGCATATATAGACATGTATAACCTATATCAAATTACTTGCCTTCTTAATGTGTTTGAGTGGGGAGGGAGAAAGGGAGAGAATCTGGAATTCAAAGTTTTAAAAACAAATCTTAAAATTCTTTTACATACAAACAGGAATTAAGATATATAGGCAACGGGGTATAGAAACCTATCTTGCCTTACAGAAAAATAGCAGGGGAGGGGATAAAAGAAAGGGGAAGTGTTAGAAGGGAGGGCAGCTTGAGGAAAGGGGTAATGAGAATGCAAGCCATCTTGGGGTGGGGGAGGGGAGAGATAGGGAGGAAATTGGAACTCAAACTCTTATGGAAGTGAATGTTGAAAACTAAAAAATTAATAATTTTTTTAAAAGAATGTAATTGAATATTACTTTGGCCTAAGAAATGACAGATTTGATGAATACAGAGTAGCATGAAAAAATGTATATTGACTAAATAAAGAAAAGAATGACTTCAACACTGTAAATGGAAAAGGAATAAGCACATGAAATCAAAAGGGAATATCAGAGAATCAGAAAACAAGCAATAGCTCAACAAAAGAGATAAGAGAAAGCTTTCCCTTCACAGAGATAAAAAATTCACAACAGTTGCATATTGCAAGCATTTTCAGACTTTTTCAGCGTATTAATTGGTTATACTTATTTTTGTCCTTTTGGAAAAAAAATACTGTTTATTATAGTGGATGTCTCTGTGGGGGCAAAGATGGTTACTGAGAGAGGCTATGGTGATGTAAAGCACAAAAGACATCAATAAGCTTATTTTTAAAAACTAAGATATGAATATTATATACACTCTTTCCCACCCCCTTTTGTTACAGAAGATGGAATGGGACCCAAGATCTTATGATTTCCCCAATGTCCCACAGTCAGTGTTCAAGCTAAAACTGAAATTCAGGCTCTTGACTCTCATTCTATTATGCTCCTGTCTTCAGAAGGATATCTGTAATAGTAATTTAAGGTTGATGGTGGGTGGGGAGAGGAGTTAAAGATCTTCCCTGCCCATTAATAGACATCAATACCTTTTGTCAATTTCTGTTGAAGCACTGGGTCAAAGAGTCCTGTCCATCGGCTCTGAAAAATGTATAAATAATCTGAGGTGAGGTTTTACTTTGGGGCTTAGTTTTTGGAAGGTTTGTGTGCCAGATGAGACTATGGAAAGCCGCTAAGGTGTCCTCAGCTTTGAAAACCCAGATGTTGGTGCTTCTGTCTCTGGTAACTATGTATGTATGGTCAGATAGTTGGATCTGTATGTTGATCTGTGATGTATATATTGCTTATGGTTAGACAGTTGAAAGCCCTGTGTGTTGATCATTATTTCTCTGCTTGTATATTTTCTGAAGTTCAGAGTGCTGAAAGCAAATGATATATGTGCTTGATTAAAATAGATTACTGACTTCTCAAAAGTTGCCTTCCTTTTAAAAAAGCAGATCCAAGAACCTGTACAGAAGGCTCTCCTGTATATGTCAGGGTCCTTGCTGTTGTATCATTCTCATCAATTCCTTGAGGTTTTTGGTGGCTCCTCTGTTTGTGGATTGCTTAACTGAAATGCTAGTTTTATATTCCGGAATAGCAAGAAGATACACATGTAAATAATTTAAATGATTAATCTGAAATGAATATGCACATTCTTTGTGGGTCAGTCAAGCTGACAAAAATGTGATCTTCTTTGCCATAGCAAATGGAGACCTTCAAACGCATGTTTATTAAAATGTAACACATGAGTAAACCTATGAGACGGCCCCCAAGTTACATTTTGAGGAAGAAAAAGGTTTATTTTTTAGGTGGGGGTTGCTTTCAGTCAGGATTAAACATCCACCCTTGAATTACAGCACTAGTGAATGGAAGGGTCTCGAAACTCATCACGCTCTTGGCAGAGTTAAACTATCCAAATGTCAAAACCATAATTTTTTTTTTTTGTCTTCCAGAGAAAGCACCCACAATTATAATAAAACACAGGCCCTTCAAGCCTCACTGTTCATCTTGGGGCAGCAACAAGTAGCAGCAGAGGCCCAATCCAAACAGGTGTAAGCAATTATGGAGCACTGCCCACCCCAATTTCTGCTCAAAAGAAATCAGCTAGAAGCAAATAGTTTCCAGTGCATCTTTTGTAATCTTGGCAAAAACAAACTTGAAAAATAGAAAACACAATGTAAACATGAGCTTAGCTTAATAAGAGAGCTGGGTGGGGGAAGGAAATGAGTCCTAAACATTACAGGCCTTTGCATTCATGTACTAGACACAACCTTTCCATCTCGGCCAAAGTTTACTAAGTTGCTTTGAGAATCTATAACAGAAGTGCATGGGATGTTATAGGAATCCACTTGAGCAGAAGAAATAAAAGTTAGGAGAAAAGTATCCAAAGCCAAAGATATCTGAGGGCTAACAAACAGTAGTACTGTGAATTGAAAAGGTTTTTGACATTTTGGAAACAATTTGCAAGAAGCCAAAAATGAGTGGGCATGAATATTGGCTCATTTGGAAGAGGGTCTCTGAGATATTCAGTTGTATTTACTTTTCTTTATTCTCTTTGTACCTAAAGTAAACATCTCCCTGTATATTCATCTGCATTATGAGCTCCTATTAGTCAGGGAATACAGGTATTTGTAAAGTGCAGTCTAAACTAATAGATACATGGATAGAGAGATAGATAGATAGATAGATAGATAGATAGATAGATAGATAGATAGATAGATAGATAGATAGATAGATAAATGGATGGATGGATGGACGGATGGATAGAGAGACAGAGACAGACCGACAGACAGCCAGACAGCCAGATAGATAGATAAATGGATGGATGGATGAACGGGTGGGTAGAGAGACAGAGACAGACTGACAGACAGACAGATAGATAGATAGATAGATAGATAGATAGATAGATAGATAGATAAATGGATGGATGGATGGATAGAGAGACAGAGACAGACCGACAGATAGATAGATAGATAGATAGATAGATAGATAGATAGATAGATAGATAGATAAACTGTATTTCAATATGATTATTTCCTATATAATCCTATGATTTTTTTAAGTTTTAGGCAGTTTAAAGTATTCAGTGAAGAAGTTCATAGTCTTCAGCAGACTGCCAAGGGTACAAATAACATAAAAAAGGTTAAGAAAGTCTACTACAACAAAATATAATATCCCAAAAAGCATTGCACCATGCAAAATTATGTAATAAAACCCACAGAGCTTATAGGAAAAATGGAATGAAGGTCACAACACTCAAAAAACTTTTGTCAATGACACATAAAAAAATAAAAAACCTAATAAAAATGGTAGAATTATTTTATGCATGTTAAATGATAAAGAAATGCATCAAAACTACAATAAATAGTGGCTGGTCCCCTTGGCTACAAGGATTCTTCAAGCCCTATTCTCTGTCCTGGAAGAACTCAATTCCAGGCCTTCTTAGAGCCCGTGGAAGAAAAAGCTGGTGCAGACTAACCTTTCTCTGCACACAGATTCTACTGCACAGAAAAACATGCAATAAATATGGTACTTTACCTTGACAAAGATCTGAAGTTTGCTTGTGAAAGTAAGAGAAAGATTGCAGCTTTGGAGTTATTAGGAAGTGGTGCAGTTTTTTTTAGTCCTGTTAGAACAAATTCTTGTTTTTGAACTATGTTGTAGCTGAACAGACTATGATAGGCTCTGTGGGTGTCTCAGTTTCCTCTCTCCTCCTCTGTGTCTCCGTCTTTCTCTCTGTCTGTCTCTCTGCCTCTCTCTCTTTCTGTCATCTCTATTTGTTTCTCTGTGTGTGCCTCTCTCTCTCTGTCTCTCTCCCTATGATCCCCGCTCCATCTCCCTCCTCTGTATGTGTGTGCAAGTGTTACATGTGTATCTCTGTCTTTCTTCTTTCCCCCTTTTCTCTTCTTTCCATCTTTCTCTCTGTCTCTACATCTCTATCTCCCTCCTCTGTGTCTGTGTGCATGCACATAGTGTGTGTTTTTTATGTGTATCTTTATCCATCTCCTTCCCCCCAACTCCCTCCTATCCCTCTCTATCTCTCACTCTGGCTTTCTCTCTCTCTCTCTCTTGAATTCAATGAATGATGTTTTATAAATAAGGTTTATATTTTGTCTATTATATGTATATGATAGATTGAGAAAGTCAAAATACAGAGAGATTATCCAGGCCCCATTAAAGCATGCAACAATTCTCAAGACAATTGTTCAGGAACTGGAAACAATCATGACCAAAACCTTTCTTTTTCTCTAAATGGAGATGGAAGAATTCTCATAATAAGAGAATGATTCTTTTTTTTTGCCTTTGAAAACTTACCTAAAGCACCATATCTAACCAGGAAGTAGGTTATATCCTATTTAATCACCTATCAGGAAATTAGTGCCAACCATGTGACTATTTGCCCTGTTGCTCCACTCACAATTCCTGTGAATCTTCAGAACAAATCTTCCTTCTCTCATTCTCATTTCCATATATATATATATATATATATATATATATATATATATATATATATATATATATATATATATAAAACATTCTCTTATTTCAAAATAGACTCTTTAAGGGCAGGAATCGTCTCACTTTTGTATTTGTGTACACAGCACCTAGCTTAGCACCTGGTACATGTTTGTTCATCCACTTATCCACTTATTCATTCATTCATTCATTCATTCATTCATTTCTCCATCCATTTATCTAGTTTAAACAGAGCTATAACACTTCTTTATAACTGAGTGGGAATTTGGAAAGAGGTCCAGGTACAGGGTCATTTTGGCCTCTAATTTGGAGTATTTAACCACTGAACTCTGAGCCTCAGATTCCTCATTTCTAAAGTGAGGAGTTACAAACTATATTAGTGATTCTTAATCTTGGATCCATGAACTTTAAAGATATATAGCTATATATACACATACACACGTATGTGTATGTATGGATACATGAACAGATAAAGAGAGAGATTGATGCAGAGGGGAGAAAAAAGGGGAAATGAAAGATATCTTAGTATGCTGGTAATGTGTTTCTTTCCTCCCAGTTGTGATGGAACACTGTTCTTCCCTCATCACAGAGACATCATTTGTGGAGATCAGTCTAATCAAATTAGCACATGTACATATGTGCATGTATATTATTGTATTTCAATATAATTTGTTTTCTTCATAATTCTATGTTTCTCTGTGTGTGTGCATACATTTTTAAAATATTATTCTTTGAAAAGAGGTCCATAGCCTTCACAAGACTGCCAAAAGCAGTCATATGCAAAAAAAGAATCCCTTCACTTCCTAAGGTTCTTCTTGTTCTAAATTTTTGTAAGCTTCTATAAGACTATTTTATTTTTTCTCTTTAAATTTAGAGTTTTGCTTAGATGCTCTTACAATAGGCTTTGTACAAGATAAGTCATGATGTGACCTGCATGAAACATAAAGATGTATTTAATTTAATTTGCCGTTAAAGTAACAACGATGGCTCAACAGTAATGAGTGACTTAAAATGCATTGTGCCCTGAACACACACACACACACACACACACACACACACACACACACATATTGGTCCAATCATTTTTAGTCATCTTGAGAAGGGTTAGAGTGACCCATGATGCTAAAAACAGGGAAAATTGTGATGGGCAAATTTTAACTAATACACAGAAAGATATAAATCCCCAAATGAGATACCGCATGACAGGCAAGGGCAACCAAAGATACAGAGGATGAAAAGGCAAGGAATTAAAGCAATCATGGATACCAAGTTCTGTCTCTGGAGCCTTGGGTGATGTTCAGCAGACTGAGTCAGGGAGTGGAAGAGATTCATCATCCTTGACTTCTCCCTGAGCTTGGCACATCCCGATCACTCGGTTTAGGAAATAATTTGTCAAAGTCTGTCCTTTGCCAAAGGAAAAGCTCTAGAAAAGGCCCCAAGAAGCATATGTGGCAGGAGGAGAAGTAAGAGGAGTAAGTAATAGGGAAGGGTATGTCTAAAGCAGAAGGAGTACAATTGTCATGAGCTTTATGAATATCAAGGAGGTCCTGAAAATGAAAGGGGAGTGAGTGTATGTGTGTATGTGTGTGTGTGTGTATACACACACACGTATATGTATATATACGTATATATGTGTGTATGTGTATTTATGTTTATATATGTGAGTGTATATGTATGTATATACATATATATGCATGTGCATATATTTATATATGTCTATACGTCTATTGTATATTCACACTTGTATTATATGTTATGTTTGTTATGTTATAGTATGTTATGTTATATTATATTGTATGGTTTTATATTATTATATTGTTATATCATATATTATATTACTTTGCATTGTATTATATTATATTATACTATATTATGTTATATCACATTGCATTACATTATATTATACTGTATTATATTATGTCATATTAATTTTGTGTCATAACATATATCATTTCATATTATCATATATTATAACATAATATATTATGTGAGTTGACACCTACAATAACCCTGTGAACTTTGTAGTTCTAATGTCTTTATTTCATTTTACAAATGAAGAAAAGGTCTCTGAAAATTCAAGTAACTTAATTAGAAAATGATAATATGCAGTTTTCTGACATAGAGTCACCTTTTCTTTCCATTACACATCAGGCCCTCATGGGAGGCCCTTTATAAGCTACTAGAATAGATTTATTTATCAATTCACTCAATAAGTATTAAGCACCTACTAATGCTGCAAAGCGGCAGTGAGTATATAAATCGATATTTTGTACATATACATATGTATATATAAATATGGAGAGTACATAAAATCAGTAGAAATTTCAATGTTTCTCCTGAAAAAGTTTATAGTTCCATTTGTAAGGCTATAAATAGATATACAGAAAACAACTACGGATTAAGTATAACCAGTGATTCAGAGAATTGTGGGAAGACTCATATGAATAAATGTCAACAGAACTAGGAAAACAATGTATATTATAACCACAACAATATAAACAGAAAACAAAATGTAATTGAATTCTATGTCAGTATAATGACAAAATCTGATACTGAGGAGACGAGAGAAAATATCCCACTTTTATTATTCGAAGAAGTGGGAGACAATAGGGTAGAAGGCAGCATGATAGTTCAGATTGGTTTGTTAATAAGTTTCTCCCCCTTCCCTTTCTATTTTATTCTATATTACAAGGGATAGATCACTGGGAGCATTATATTAAAAAATAAAGTTGATATTACAAAAAACTCTCACCTGTGGTTCCAAGAAACTGTAATACATACAGTGGCCATATCCTGGTAAAACTCTCTCGGCAGAAGGATTAAACTGAGTTGAAGGTAACCTCTTGGTGAGTTAGGTGATGCCTACCTCATTCCATAAAAACCTCTTCCAGCAGAACAGGTAGATGATGTTCCACTGGTCACGAAGTAACTGAAGCGACCGAATGCTTGGTCAGATATCAAAGACAATAAGGTCATGCACTGCATCCTAGGACATTGCCAGTCAACTTGACTTTTGTCTTGCTGCTGAACTTTGATGACTCTGGAAGAGAGAGTGAGGCTGATGACTTTGTCCAACTCTGCCTCACATAAAATCAGTTGATGGACAAGTCAAGAAATCATCTTGTGATGTCATCAGTCCTCTTTGAAAACAAAAGACAAACAATAATATATATATATATATATATATATATATATATATATATATATATATAATGTGTGTAAGATGACTACTTTTTAAATTAATTAATTCATAACATGATTTTTTAAAAATTTTGAGTTTTGAATTATCACCCACCTTTCCCTTATCCATTGGGAAAGCAAGAAATGTAATATCAATTAAATATGTGAAAAGATACAAGCCATATTTCCATATAAGCCATGTTGCAAAGAAAGAAAAATAAATGAAAAACATGTACTTCAATCTGCACTCAGATTCCATCAGTTTTTTCTTTGGATATGGATAATATTTTTCATCATAAATCCTCAAAATCAGCACAATTTTTTGAAAGAAGACTTTGATCTAATAAAAGAAAAATGTTGAAAGGATACAGTTTCAACAAGAATTGTGAGGATAGTAGATAAGGTTTCATAACTGGCATGAGGAGGGAGGAAGACATTACAATTGGAGTAGACGGGAAAAGCAAAGATGATAGATGAAGAAAGTTATGGAGAGAAGAATTAGAAAATCTTGGATTGAAATTAGTATATTATAAATACTTTGAAGGCAGGAACTATGCCATTTTATACCTTTATGATTCTAGAGCCTAATAGAATGCCTTGTGTCAAATAAGTGCCAAATCAGGAGTTCTTAATCAGGATTATGTAAACTATTTTTTTATTTTTTTATATTAAATTATTTTATTTGTTTTCAGTTTTCTACAATCACTTCCATATATCTTGGATTTTTCCCCTCCCTGCTCCTCCTTCCTTCCTCCTTCCCCATTCCCTTCCCCAGATGGAATGCAATCATATATGGGTTCTACATCTACGTTCCTATTAAATAACATTTTCACCTTAGTCGTGTTGCATAGAAGAATTAAATGAATGGGAGAAACCATGAAACAAAACATAACAAAAGGAAAAATGATCTACTTCATTCTGTGATCCAATTCCCCCATTCATTCTCTGAATGTGGAAGGCATTTTGCCTAAGGAGTGCATTAGGAATTTTTTACGTCCTTGCATTTCATTGAAGGACTAAATCTACCGGAAAAATTCCTCGCACACTGTGGTTGTTGCTGTGTGCAAAATTCTCCTGATTCTGCTCCTTTCTCTCAGCATTAGTTCATATAAGCCCTTCCAGGCCTCTCTGAAGTCTTTCTGTTCATCATTTCTTGGAATACAATAGTATTCCATTACATTCATATGATACAACTTGTTCAACCATTCCCCAATTGATGAGCACCACCTTGATTTCCAGTTTTTGGCCACCATAAACAGAGCTCCCATAAATATTTTTGTACATGTGGGACCCTTTCCCATTTCTATGATCTCTTTGGGATACAATCCTAGAAGCTATATCGCTGGGTCAAAGAGTATGCACATTTTTGTAGCCCTTTGGGCATAACTCCAAATTGCTCTCCAGAATGACTGGATCAGCTCACAGCTCCACCAACAATGAATTAGTGTTCCAACTCTCCCACATCTCCAACATTTATCATCTTCCTGTTTTGTCATGTTATCCAATTGGATAGGTATGATGTGGTATTTCAGAGTTGTTTTGATTTGCATCTCTCTAGTCAATAGTGATTTAGAGTATTTTTTCACATGACTATAGATAGCTTTAATTTCTTCTTCTGAAAACTGCCTGTTCATATCCTTTGACCATTTATCAGTTGGGGAATGACTTGTATTCTTGTACATTTGACTCAGTTCTCTATATGTTTTAGAAATGAGGCCTTTACCACAGACTCTAGTTGCAAAAATTCTTTCCCAATTTTCTGCTTCCCTCCTAATCTTGCTTCCATTGGGTTTGTTTCTGCAAAAAACTTTTCCATTTAATGTAATCAAAATTATCCATTTTGTACTTCATAATGTTCTCTATCTCTTGTTTGGTCAAAAATTTCTCCATTCTCCATAAGTCTGACAAATACATTATTCCTTGTTCTCCTATTTTGTTTACAGTATAAATCTTTATACCTAGACCATATTTCCATTTGGACTTTACTCTTGTGTAGGTGTCAGGCATTGGTCTATGCCAAGTTTCCACCATACTGTTATCCAATATTCTCAGCAATTTTTGCAAAACATTGAATTCTTATCCCAGAAGCTGGGGTCCTTGGGTTTATCAAATATTAGATTGCTATATCCATTGACTACTGTGTCTTGAGTACCTAACCTGTTCCACTGGTGTACCCCTCTATTTCTTAGCCAGTACTAAGTGGTTTTGATAATTACTGTTTTATAATACAATCTGAGATGTGGTAGGGCTAGGCCACCTTCCCTAGCATTCCTTTCATTAGTTCCCTTGATATTCTGGACCTTTTGTTCTTCCACATAAATTTTGATATTTTTTTTCTAGCACTAGAAAATAAGTTTCTGGTAGTTTTGGTTGGTATTTCACTGAATAAGTAAATTAATTTAAGCAGAATTTTCATTTTTATTACATTAGCTCAACCTACCCATGAACACCTGATGTTTTTTTGCTTACTTAGATCTGACTTCATTTATGTGAAAAATGTTTTGGAAATGTATTCATATAGTCCCTGGATTTGTTTTGGCAGGCAGACTCCCTAATATTTTATCATGTCTACCATAACTTTAAATGGGATTTCTCTTTCTGTCTCTTGCTGTTGGGCTTTGTTAGTAATATATAGAAATGCAGATGATTTATCTGTGTATATTTAATAACCTGCAACTTTGCCAAAGTTGTTTCTTATTTCAAGAAGTTTTTTACTTGATTCTCTGGGACTCTCTATGTATATCATCCTACCATCTGCAAAGAGTGATAACTCTGTTTCTTCTTTGCTTATTCTAATTCCTTCAATTTATTTTTCTTCTCTTGTTGCTAAATCTAATATTTCTAGTACCATATTGAATAATAGTGGTGATAATGGACATACTTCTTTCACCCCTGATCTTACTGGAAATGCATATAGCTTATCCCCATTGCATATAATGCTTGCTGATGCTTTTAGGTAAATGTTGCTTATTATTTTATGGAAAGTTCCACTTATTCCTATGCTTTCTATTGTTTTCAAAAGGAATGGGTGCTGTATTTTGTCAGAAGCTTTTTCTGCATCCATTGAGATAATCATGTGGTTTTTGTTATTTTGTTGTTGATATAATCAATAATTTTGATAGTTTTTCTAATATTCAACCAGCCCTGCATTCCTGTTATAAATCCTAAATGATCATAATGTATTATTCTATTCTTTTTGCTTATATCTTATTTAAAATTTTAGCATCTATATTCTTTAGAGAAATGGGTCTCTAATTTTCTTTCTCTGTTTTGGCTCTTCCTGCTTTGGGTATCAGAACCATATTTGTATCATAAGAAGAATTTGGTAGGACTCCTTCACCAATTTCCCAAATACTCTATATAGTATTGGAATTAACTGTTCTTTAAATGTTTTATAAAATTCAACTGTTAATCCATGGGGCCTCAAGATGTTTTCCTAGGCAGTTAATTGATGGTTTAATTTCTTTTTCTGAGATGGAGTTATTTAAATATTCAACTTCCTTTTCTGTTAATCTGGGTAATTTATGTTTTTAAAAATATTCATCCATCTCATTTAGATTGTCGAATTTATGGGCATACGGTTGGGCAAAGTGCTTTCTAATAATTGTTTTAATTTTCTCCTCTTTGGAGGTGAGTTCACCCTTTTCATTTTTTGTTATTGGTAATTTGGTTTTCTTCTGTTTTAAATCAAATTTGACCAAAAGTTTTTAATTATATTGACCTTTTTATAAAACCAACTCAGTTTCATTTGTTAATTCAATAGTTCTCTTAATTTCAATTTGATTATCTCCTTTGGTTTTCAGTATTTCTAATTTGGTATTCACTTGGGGATTTTCAATTTGTTCTTTCCCGAGGTTTTTCAGCTGCATGCTCAATTCATTGATCTCTTTTTCTATTTTACTCATGTAGGCATTCAAAGATACAAAACTTCTCATAAGAGCTGCTTTTGCAGTATCCCATAAGATTTGGTAGACTGTCTAATTATTGTCATTCTCTTGTAATAAATTGTTGATTGTTTCTATGATTTATTTTTAACCCACTCATTCTTTAGGATTAGATTATGTAGTTTCCAATTAATTTTTGGTTAATCTTTCCATGGCCTTTCATTACATATAATTTTTATTGCATGATGATCTGAGGATGCGTTGACTATCTCTGCCTTTTTCCACTGGATTTTGGGGTTTTTATGCCCTAGTGCCTGATCAGTTTTTGTATATGTGCCATGAACTACTGAGGAAAATGTATATTCCTTTCTATTCTCATAATTTTCTCCAGATTTCTATCATAAATACCCTATCCAGAGTTTTATTTACCTCCTTAACTTCTTTTTTTTTTATTTTGAGGTTAGATTTATCAAGTTCAGAGAGGGAGAGGTTGAGGTCCCCCACTAGTATAGTTTGACTATCTATTTCTTCCTCTAACTCCCTTAACTTCTCCTCTGAGAATCTGGATGCTATACCACTTGGAGCATATATGTTTAGTAATGAAATTGCTTCATTGTCTATGGTGCCTTTTACCAGGATATAGTTTCCTTCCTTATCTCTTTTGATTAGATCTGTTTCTGCTTTTGCTTTGTCTGAGATTAGGATTGCTACCCCTGCTTTTCTTACATCAGCTGAAGCACAATATATTCTGCTCCAACCTTTTACCTTTACCCTGTGTGTATCTCTCTGTTTCAAATGTGTTTCTTGCAAACAACATATTGTTGGATTATGGATTTTAATCCATTCTGCTGTGTCTGTTTTAAGGGAGAGTTCATCCCATTCGCATTCACAGTTACGATTACCGTCAGTGTCTTTCCCTCCATCCTCTTTCTCCCCATTTATGCTTTTAGTTCTCCCTTCTCCCTTCCCCTCCACAATAGAGTTTTAATTTTTGACCACCACCCCCCTCAGTCTTCTTTCCTTTCTTTCTGTCCCCCTCCCTTTTACTCCCCTTTTTCCTTAGTACTTCTCTCCCCTTTCCCTTCCTACTGTGTATAGAGCTAGTTATATTTCTATACTTAACTGAGTTTGTTGTTCCCTCCTTGAACCAAATCAGATAAAAGTAAATCTTAAGCAATGCTCATCTCCCTCCCCTCTTTCCCTCTATTGTAATATATTTTTGTGCCTCTTTCTGTGATGTAATTTACCTTTTTCTGCTTCCTCCTTTTCACATCTCCCATTACAATCCCTTTACACCCTTAAATCACACTTTTATCATCACATCATTTACTTTATACTCGCTCCCACTATCTAGGTATATCCTTTTTATATTTCATAATAAATATACAATTCTCAAGATTAATAAATCTCATCTTCTCTTATAAGGATGTAAACAGTTTTCCCTATTGAATAACAAGCTTTTCCCCCTCTCTAACTTTTCATGCCTTTCTTGAGGCTTGTATTTGGATGTAGAATTTTCTATGGAGCTCTGGCCTTTTCATCAGGAAGGTCTAGAAATCCCTTATTTCATTGAATGTCCACCTCCTCGCCTGAAATATTATGCTCAGTTTTGCTGGGTAATTTGGTCCTTGGTTGTAGTCCTAGCTCCTTTGCCTTACAGAATATCATATTCCAATCCTGCCAGTCTTTTAATGTAAAACCTGCAAGGTCTTGTGTGATCCTGACTGAAGCTCCTTGATATTTGAACTATTTCTTTTGGACTGCTTGCAATATTTTCCCCTTCACTAGATAGTTCTAGAATTGGGCAACAATATTCTTTGGTTATTTCAATTTGGGATCCCTTTCAGGAGATGAACAGTGCATACTTTTGATGGTTATTTTGCCCTCTGGATGTTGGACTTCTTCCCTGATGATTTCTTGGAAGATGTTATCCAGGATCTTTTTTTTTTTTTTTTTTTTTTATTATTATGGCTTTCTGGCAGATCAGTACTTCTTAGATTTTCTCTCCTGGATCTATTTTCCAGAGCAGTTGTTTTTCCTATTAGATATTTTACATTTTATTCTGTCTTTCCATTCTTTAGATTCTGAATGACTCATATTCTGTATGACTTGATGTCTCATAGAGTCACTAACTTCTACTTGCCCAATTCTAATTTTTACCAAATCTTCTTCAGTTAACTTTTGCATCTCCTTTTCCATCTATGCAATTGTTCCTTTTAAGGAGTTATTTTCTCCAGTTAGTTTTTGTACTTCCTTTTCCATTAGTTCAATTTTCCTTTTAAATTCTCCCATGATTTCTTTTTTTATATTTTTAAAATAATTGGTCAGTTTTTCTTCTACTTCCCTCATTTCCCTTTTAAAATCTTCCTTGAGCTCTTCCAAGAATGCATTTTGGGCTTGAGACCAGTTCATATTCCCTTCTGAAGTTTCAGAAGGTTTCACAGTCTCAGTGCTGTTCTCTTTGGTATTTGTGTTTTGGCTTCTGGTTTGCTTCTTACTCATGATGATCTCCCTTTTCCTGGCTTTTGAAGTGGATCCCTACTTCTGGGGCACATGGGACTCTGTCCCTCTGTTCTTGTGCTTAGAACTTGAGGCTTTGCTTATTGTGCCCTCTGGTTCTTTCAACTAGAGACTAGAATGCTGTAGCTTACCTGGTGCAGAGTTGGTTGATGTGACAAAGCAGAGACCATGTGAAGTCTTTCTGTGTTTTCCTGGAGTTACCCTGAAGCTAGCTCTGTTCAATGTGGAAAAGGGGTGGTCTGGGCACAGGAGGTCTCCTTTCCCAAGCACAGGTAGGCTCAGGGGTTCCTGACCCCATTTGTACTAGTGTCTTTTCTATTTTCCTGGCTGTGCTGAAGCATGATGTTGACAATTGTGGGCTCCACACCCTTGGGTCTCAGGATCTCCTCCTGGTTTCCTGAAGTGGGGCTATCTGGGGCAACTCTGACCCTGCAGTGGTCCCCTTCGGCCACAGCAAGAGGGACCCCCATTTGTGATTTTCCTAGCCTCTCTGGGCTAAGGGAGTGTTTACCCCTTAAGTTGATTCCACTTTTGCAGGATTTTTTCTGGGGAAATATTCTATCTATTTTTCAAGGTCAACAAAAGGGGAAGGGTAGAGCATTTACCTATCACTTCACCATTTTGGATCCCCAAAAGTTCAAGTTGTGAACTTATTTTTTAAAAAAAGTATTTTAATAATTGTATTTCAATATGATTGGTTTCCTTTTTAGACCTATATATTTTAGTTTCTGCATTTTAAAACATTCCTCTATGAAAGGGTCCAAAGGCTTTACCAACCTGATGAAAGAGTCTATATCACAAAAAAATATGTGAAATCTTAGAATAAACTTAAACTGATTTCAATAGATGGAATGGATTAGATTGACTTGAATTGAATGGGGGAGCCATATTCAGCATAAGGTGAAGTTACATCTTTGGTGATTCTAAAATCCTTATAGGGCTATGAAATAAATTGAATAGCATCATGCCAAGTACAAGGAGATAATGGTCCCTTCAGATTCCAGCTAATCAAACCACATCTCAAGGACCATGTTCAGTCCTGAGAAACTCAATTTAAGAAGGAATTGATAATAGTTAAAGGAGGGCTACCAGGAAGATGAAGGACCTTGAGTCCATGTGATATGAAAATTATCTGAAGGGACTGAGGACATATAGCTTGAAGAAGTGAATCAATAGAGACATGATAGCTTTCCTCAAATATGTAAAAGTCTGCTATGTTACAGATCGTTTAGCCTTGTTCAGTTTGACCCCAGAGCAATGGACAGAATTGTAAAGAGACAAGTTTAGGTGTGATATCAGGAGAAATACAACCTTCTAAAATATTAAGGATATCCAGAATTGGAATTGCTTTGGAAAGTGTTTGAGGGCAGTTAGTTGCTGCAATGGATGGAGTGCCAGGACTAGGGTCAGAAACCTTCATCTTTCTGAGCTCAAATATGGCGTCTGACACTTATTAGCTCTGTGGCCCTGGACAAATCACTTAGCTCTGTTTGCTTCAGTTTCCTTATCCGAAAAGTGATCTGGAGAAGGAAATGGCAAACCATCCCAGCATCTTTGCCAAGAAGACCCCAATTGTGTCATGAAGAGTCAGACACAACTGAAAACAACTGAACAATAACACTAACTTGGGAGGTGTTGAGTTCTTCCTTAATATGCAGCAAGTGAGTCTTACAGTCAAGGTTGGGTGATAATTTGGATATGCTATAAAGGAGATAGCATGTAGTTATGAGTTGGACTGAGTGGCCATTGAGGTCCCTTCCAATTCTAGAATTCTGTGTGTCTGTAAAATTGGCAAATTATCCATTAACCTTAAAGTTGAACTACTTCAGTGAAACAAGTCTATATACAGCTTTTGGGATCACTTGGGATGAAAAGGAAGCTCCAATTGCCTTTCATTGCTGGAAACTCTGCTGTAGCTACTGAAATGAATGTTCCTGGTGTGGTTTGGAGAGATTAGTATGTTCTGGTTGTCCCCTAACTTTCAAAACCACCGTGGATGGAAACAAAGATGTCTTCTTTCACAATGTGTACATCTTCTTGCCTCTTGGTTTACCAAACCTGCCCTGGGGATGACCCCACACTCTTTGCTACATCTGTTTTAAATGCTGAACAACCACACATTCCAACTAGGAACTGCAAAATCTAGATATTACCTCTTTCAGATGCTCTTTATGCTGCCTCATCTCAATTTTTGTCATGCTCAGCATGGAGGTCATTGCAGTACTTGGGACGGATTACATATGGACTTCTGTTTATTAGGGACTTCTCGTCTTGGGTCAGAGTTGGAGCTGACTCACATCAAGATCCTAACGTGAGAATCAGATCCAGAACAAATCTTTATTTTTGTTAATCCAATCAGTTCTCTGAAAGGCAGATGTGAAAAGGCTGAAATAGGAGGTCATGTCCAGCAAGTTCAATTAACAAATAGAGGAGGCTTGTAGATAACATTGTTTATTCTATCCACAAGTACACCGCCCCGGAAGTCAGCTTGGATTTACTCACTCCAGTTCAAGTTATATTTTATATTCTCTCAAGTGAACAACTTTAAGTGCTTTCACCCTAGTCTGACTGGGTCAGCTAATTCGTTAAATACATTTGTACTTATATGATCTATATTCATTACATACACAGACCAGTACCAAATGGAAGTCTCTGAGGGAGATAAGAGGTAGATACTTTTATCTTTTCTGAATTTTACAGATGCATAAGCTAAGAGCCAGAGGGTTGTTGTATGTGTGTCCTGTTACTACATAGTATGACTTTTATAAAGTCCATCTACAGAGATCAGAAAAATGAACATATAGGCTAGTACATGACAAATTTTTCATGTTGATTAATAACTAGTATGTGTGTATATAAATATGTGTAGGCATATATTATACATTATATTGTGTATACATATATATTTATATATGTATTATTGTATATATGTATTGTATATTTCTTTGTGTATATATGTGTCTCTCTATGTATGTGTGTGTGTGTGCTTCTTTAGTAATAGCTTGCAGCATTTGACTGTCATTCATGTATTTCTGTCACACATTAAAAAGTACTATTCCTGGAAACAGGAAAATAATTTCTTCCCTGGGATTTAATCATGCACTCATCAGGTATTAGCATAAGAATATTGCTGGGATTCTACAAGGTTTATAATCCGTAAGGGATATTTTCATTTTCCTGTGTGCCTTCTGGACATACATCTGCACTTTGAGCTTTCCAAAAGATGATGTCACCTGTCCGAAAAGTACAGGCTAATGCCTAATGTGACTTAGATCATGATGTCAAAATGCAAAATTTGCATGCCATTTAAATAGCTTGACACCTCATCTTATCTGTAACTTGCTTCAGTTTGATGGATTTATATGGTATATCACCTTCTCTTCCAAAGAGGTCTAGGATAGAGAAAGCTCTTTGTGGCTGAAAAATTTCCAAGTAACATTTCCCACAAATGAAAACACTTCCTCATTAAAGTGCTTTCTAAAATATTTCTTTAACCTTGGACACATAACCCATTAAGGGGACCCTAACAACAAGGGTGTTGAAATTTAGCTGAAGGGGAAGCCAAATCCATAGATTTATTCTGGAAAAAAAATTCAATTTGGCAAAATGAGCATTAGTGAGGAGTGCCCCCATCTAAGAAATAAACACATCTTACCAAATTTAATAGTCACATAATTGTGATGGGGCTATCATTACATTATTTGCCAACTTAATATTGCTCAAAATAGTTTAAAGGATAATCTATAACTGAATTCAAATTCATTCCAGATTTCACTTTTTTTTAGCCTTGGAAAGGGTTTCAATAAAATCTGTATTCACCTTGTTTAGTCACTTCAGTCATGCCCAACTCTTTGTGGCCCCATTTGAGGTTTTCTTGGCAAAATACTGGAGCAGTTTCCTATTTCCTTTTCCAGTTCATCTTGCAGATGAGGAAACTGAAGCAAACAAGGTTAAGTGACTTTCCCAGGGTCACACAGCCAGCATGTATTTGAGGCTGGATTTGAATTCAGTTCTTCCTGACTCCAGGTTCAGCACTCTATTTACTCTGCCACCTAGCTGCTGAGACCACATATTTTAAAAGAAATCTATATTTTGGTCTACAACCCTATCCTTAGCATCCATTTATAATGTGATGATATTTCAAGTACCAGTGGCCAATTTGGATGACTTCAAAACTGACATGGACTCTTGGATTTCTCAGGTAGCGTACTACTGTTTCATTTCCAAATCAAGTGGAAAACTGATTCTGTTTTCTATGCATTAATGTAGGATGTGGTTAATAGTCAAAATGATCCTACTCACTACATTTTCCCATATGTGCTTTTGCTGTATTCCTATATATCCTTTGAAAAGGGAGACATTATTCAAACTCCATTAATTAATTTGTCAAATAAAAGATTTAAGAATTCACAGGTGGACAAAAATAATATTAGTGACTACTGAAGGACAACTACTACCATAGTGCTTTTTACTTTTCAAATTGAACCACTATTTGCATTGGAAGAACTTTCACTTCTCTGAGAAATCACGTGACCCAGAACAGTTGAGTAACTGTTATACTAAACCTGTAGTGGTTCTTTGAAATGTTTCTTATAGATTGAAAAGTATAGAATAGCAAATTGAGTAGAAATTCTGTGCTCTACAGTATTTTACTCATTTTTTTTAATTAAACTTAACAAACACTTAAAATTAAGTATTTCCATCTACAAAGTGGGACCAAAAATGCAAACCTCTTTGTGTGTGGATTGCTTTAAGTGTATTTAATAAATTTACAAATCATTTCACTTCTGTCCTAAACTTCCTTGAATACCTTTCTATGAACTGTAAAAATCTTTCAATCATCTTTTGGTCTGCTTTTCTCTCCCATCCCCCAATTTATCCCATTCCCCATGGGAATAAAAAAAGAAAATCATAGTCCCTATAACAAATAAGCCTTTCCAGGCAAAATAAATCCACAGACTAGTCATGTCCAAATGCATATGTCTCATTCTACATAGTAAATTCATCACTCCTCTGTTAGGAAGTGGGTAGCATTTTTCCTTTGGAGTAGTAGTATCAAACTCAAAAAGAAATGGTGCCTATTAATCTGCTCATGTATTGACTTAATTTTGAAATGGAATATTATCTATGTTTTATTGTATTTTTATTTGTTTTGTTAAATATTTCCCAATTTAATTTTAATATGGTTCAAGTTACGCTAGAGAGTGTTTAGGCTCATAAGGTCACAACGTATCTGACACCTCTACTCTAGAGTTGTTCTATTGGTGTTCTATTGGTCAGAGTTCTTGAGTCTTTCAAAGTGTTGGGGGTTTTTTGTTTGTTTTTTCATTGCAATGCTGTTACTAAATAAAGGAATTTCTTCACAATACTGGATACAGTTATTAAGAAATGAAATGTAAAATGTTCAAATTTTCAAAAAATTATCAAGGGGCATGCAAGAAACATTAGCTTGAAGAAAGTGCTTTATAATGGAAGGAGGTGGATTGGGAACCAAATAATCTGGATTTGATTTATGGCTCTCATATTTGCAACATGTGTGATATTGATCAAGCAATTTAACCTCTGAGGACTTCAATTTCCTTATTTGTGTAATGTACTTATTTAGACTAAATGATCTGTAAGGTCTCTTCTGTCTCTGAATCTAGGATCTTACCATTTTTACATTTTTTTGTCACTTTCAAATCAGTAATCATCAGAATAATCTGACTGGTTAAAAAAACATTTACAGTAGATAAAGAAACACAATAGAAATAAACATCCTACCAAATACATATATAGAATTTTTTTTAATGTTGAAATGAACTTGTGTTCATAGGTATAGGAAACTTTCAGTAAGGCATTTTATCTTATGATGCAGATTGTTAACTTCTCTGTAACTTAGAGTCTTAGCTGCCTGAGGCAATGGGAGGTGCAACTTGAAATACAGTCAGTCACTTATTAAGCATGTACCATGTGCCAGACACTGAGCTAAGTGACTGGGATACAAAGAAAAGCCAAAACAAAAACAAAAATACAACCTCTGTTCTCAAGGAGCACAGAAGGTAATGGAGGAGACATCATACAAGTAACTACAAACACAACATACAGAGAATAAGATAAGGGTGCTCTCAGAGGGAAGACACTAAGAATAAGGAAGCTTAGAGAAAGCTTCTTGTACAAGGTCTGACTTTGTAAATCAGATCTGAAGGGAGCCAGAGAGGCTAGGAGGCAAAGAGAAAGAGGGAGAACATGTCAGGCATGGGGAACAGCCAGTGAAAATTCTCAGAGTTGGTAGGGGGAGTGTAATGTGCAAGGAATAGATAGAAGATCAGTGTCCCTGGTTCTCAGGGCATATGGAGGGAACTAAGGTTTAAAAACTCCAAAAAGTTAGTAGCAGGCTATGAAGGTGTTTAAAAGCCAAACAGAGAATTTTGCATTTTGTCATGGAAATAATAGGGAACCATTTATCAGAGGCAAGACTCAGGTCTTTCTGACTTCAAGGTTGTTTCTTTATCCATACTGTCCATCATTTACAAAGATCAGTGCGTGATAATTCTATGGAAAATAAAAATTGGGGAAAAGTTTCATCATTTTAATATCTACTTGAGGAAACTAGTTATTAACAGGGTAGCATTACGGTGTAAAAGGTGAAAGTGACCTGAGATGCTATCCTATTCCTATATTTTGTGGATGAAGAAACTGAGAGGAAATTAAATGATCACAGGTAGAAGTAATCTAAGGTAGATTTTGTTCCCACATCCCCTAACTCCAGATATAGTGAATGTTTTTCCATGATAGCATTCGGTAAATAAACCTTGACTAACGTTTTATATAATATGACAGCAAATTATGGCAGAAACTAGGTTTAAAAATAAAAGCCAGGATCCAGAGAATGGGAGAAATTGAATAATGTAGCACTCAATTGTAAAGGGTAGATATTTTTTTCTCTGTTGAATGGATATTAAGAATAATACAGATATTCTTGATTATATTGACATAAATCTGTACAAAAAAGCCAAAATAACCAAAGAGAAAATTAAAAATGATTCATTGGGAAAAGTATATGGACAGATATGACAGATGAAAACTTGTCACCTACAATGTATATTTTTAAATCTATAAATGAAACTCCCAATCCCTAATAGGTAAAGATATAAACAGAAAATTTACAAGAGAGAAATGCAATTGCCCTTTTTTAAATCACTTGAAAAAAATTACAATATCTCAGAAAATTTAAAGATGCACAAGATTCAACTTGAAACAATGTTGAGGAACTCCCTTAAGCCTTTATTATCAAATTGGTAGTGGCAACAATCAAAATAACAAAAAATAAAGCAAAACAAAAGCAAAGAAACCCAATGCCAGCAGTATGGTAGAGAAACAGGAATAGGCATTCTTTGCTAGTGGAATTACAAGTAATTAGAATCTTTTTGGAGACCATTCTGACAGTTCCTATTTTTTTTAAAAAAGTTTGTTGGGTTTTTTCATCAATTTTGTAGAGTATAACCTAAAAGTGTTGTTGAAATGCAGAAGAAAGGATCCAAAAAATGAGATTAGAATTTTTATTTTAGTATGATTTATTTTTATATAATTCTTATTTGTTTTTTCTTATGTCACCATATATCCCCTACATTTCTCCCCCACTCCAAGTCATTGTTTTCAGAGAAAAAAATGTTACTACATAGAGAGCATCTGAAAACATGTGCAAAATGTAATAACTAAGAACCTTTTATTTTGTTAGGATAATTGATCATGAGGACATATTTGAGAAGAAACATAATGTAGTTCAGAAGTGTTAACTCACAGTAGGCCACAAGCAACTTGCAAAATTTCCAAGTCAACCTGAGCTAGATTAAAATGTAACTAAGAAATGTTTCACAAAATAATTAAAAATATAATGTAATATAGATTTAAATATAATATAAAATAGATAATGTTACTTTGTGGTTTTTATATATGGACAGGGATCTATTTTTTTTCTAGTTTGATACCACTGATGTAGTCTGTTGCTATCTTCAGAGGTAAAAGACCTGGATTCTCAGCCTAGCCTCTTACACATAACACCTGTGTGACTGGGCTAGTCACCTAACCTCTCAATGCTATAGGTAACCCAAGAACTATAAGCCACAGAGATGATATTGAACTACATTGGGATAGGAAAAATTCTTATGATATCATACCAAATGAAAAATTGCAACCAGGATACATATTTATTACAACATAAAAGAAAAAAATGAATCAATTTTTAGATGCATAATAGGGACATAGAAATGTTGAAAAATTATGACTGCATCAAAATTGATTTATGATGAAATTGCAGAGCAGTTTAATTGGTTTCACTGATGTTTAATGTTAACTGTATAATAAATCATTTTAAAATAAAATGAATTGGAACTTGAAATAAAGAATTTTTGATGAAGTATTACCAAAACTTGGTAGCATGAGAGGCTCATGTTTGAAATGTGACTCTGTAATATTAATGGGACTTAGGATCTTTTCTGCTCATTAACAGGCCTCACATGGAGCCCATTAAAGGCAGCTTGCTTAGGGGAGGCTTGCTTGTAGAAAGACTTTCACACCTTTTTGCTAATTTCTAATTAGGCAACGAGTCATAAGGGTTATGATAACTTCTGGCTCTGAGAACTGTGTATATATTCTGACTTGGTATTTTGCTTTGGGGGTTTGCTTATGAGAAGGACCTTGTGATTCCCTGGTTGAGACTCTGAGTGGACATATGTTCAGACCCCCTAACTGCTCAGATGTAAAGCCTCCCTGGATCCAGGGATGTATGTAAAGTGTATAGTAATATTGTTTTGATTCAGGCAGTCAAAGCCATGTCGATTGATCTTTAGGCTAATTTCTCTGCTTGCATTTTCTCTGTTTGTATTTTCTTGTATTTTCTCTGATGTTCAGGGTTTTGACTTTTCCCCTGAACTAGTGAATGTAATTAAAGAAGATTGCTTACCCCTTAAACATTGCTTTCCTTTAAGTAAAACAGATCCAAGAACCTGTACAAGCAGGTCATCCTGGATATGCTAGTGTGCTTGCTGTTACAAACTCTAGAATGGTAAGCCTTATAGATTATATAAAGAGAGTAGTAGAGTAGTATTATCTATTAAGAAAATAAGCTATATGAAGTCCAAGAATCTAAGGAAAAAATAAAACATGATGGATATTTGGATAAGGACAAAGATTGAAGAGGGGTGAGAAGAAGAAACATTATATTCTCCTAGACCCATACTACAGAGCTGGTAGAAAGAATGAGGAACTTAGCAAATAGTTGAAGGAATGGCAAAGAAACATGATATAACAATGATGGAGCATTTTAGGTATCTAGGAGCATAGGACAATATTACATACTTAGAGCTGAAAGGGATCTTTTCATCTAAATCTCTTATTTCATAGATGAGGAACCTGATCTCCAAAGAAATTAAATGACTTACCTAGTGTAAAATAAGTTACAGTCATTCAAAGCAGGGCCTCTGACTCCAAAGCCTCTTTCCACGGTACCATGTCGGAATTGGTTCTAAGGTATTTCACACATTGTATCATAGCAAATTCCAGCTGAATGGTGGACTTAATCATAAACAAAGAAATCAAATAATTCCCTCCAAATTAATTACACTGCATAAGAGGGGGAACATCTTAGCCAAGGCAAGATTACAACCAGGTCCTATGACTCTAACATCAACTGGAATTTTTCTTTGTGCCAAAACAGGGCAGCTAGAAAATTCCTCTTTTGCCCAATTGATGATTTTATTCATCAAAGGGTAGAGAAACCAACAAGAAAACTGATTCTGGTAAACAAGACTCAAGTCACTGCTTGCTTCAATAGAAATTATGGGAACTTGGGGACAAATAATCATTTTATCAAAGAATTCATGTCCAGTAGGCATCTTAAACTTAAGACAACTTAAAACTTAAACTCAATATGTCTGAAACAGAACTCATTATCTTTCTTCCTTCCTATGTTCCCTATGGGTGTTTTCTTTCCTCTCCCCTAACCTGATGGTGCTGTGCCCAAAGGAAGGTATGTTTTGAGGTTTAAGACTTGTTCTTTGAGAAAGAACTGTAATCAGTAAACCTTAAGTTAACTAGGTAGCTTTTGAGCACCCAAATTTACCTTCCTTTGAGCAGAACACTGGAGAGGAGAGGGGACGGGAGGGGAGAGGAGGGAAGGGGAGGGGAGGGGAGGGGAGGGGAGGGGAGGGGAGGGGAGGGGAGGAGAGGAGAGGGGAGGGGAGGGGAGAGGAGGGGAGGAGAGGAGAGGGGAGGGGAGGGGAGGGGAGGGGAGGGGAGGAGAGGAGAGAATTATTCTTAGGTTGTGTTTGTCCATTCTTGAAAAGGACTATAACATCAGGGAGATGATGATACGACACAAAATCCCACCTTCCACAGAAAGATTTCCCCAATACTTCTTACTTCTAGTGCTTTCCCTCTGTTAATTTTCCCCTATTTATCCTGTAAATAGCTTGTGTGTGTATATATATATATATATATATATATTTGTTTGCACGCCATCTCTCCTGCTAGATTGCAAACTTTTTGGGGATAGGGACCGTATTTTGCTTTTTCTTTAATGTTCTAAGCCTGATATTTAGTATGTGATCAATAAATATTCATTGAATGAATGGAAAGATCCCCAGGAGTTCTTGGACTACTCTTGGAGAGCTACTTTTCTAACAGAGGATATCTTACAACTTTCTTCAGGGGATCAATTCCTTGGTTAATTCTCTGGAGGAACAACTGTCTGAAGTTCTTGCCTTGGGCAAATGAGTATGGTTAAACACACACACAAACACACACACACACACACACGCACACACGCACACACGCGCACACACACACACACACAAAATGCCCTCTAGACAGAGGGACTGTTCTTTGGAAACTTTTTGAAACTTCATCTGAGTCCCAAAAAGAACTGTATTGTAATGTTCCGTTCTCGTACTGTGTGATTGATTCACTTGAAGGGGAAAAAAATCTGAAGAGGTTGAAGGAAAGGGTTATATTAAACTGTAACTTGTTCTGGTCCTCCTGACCACCCCCTCCCTTCTAGTCAGTATAGTAAGTTTATAAGTAGATGGTACAAAGTGGCAAAAGCAGGAATATTGAAAAGAGGAGGCTGGAAGTGACATACAAACTGTCCCACAGGTCAAAGGAGCATAATTTATAAATTGTATTATATATCAACCAAAAATCACATCCTGGAAGCACGTTCTGAAACAGGAAGAATCATCATAGGTCTGCTGTCAGGCCTTTCGGTTCTAGAATAGGTAAACCTCAGGCAAGTTCCAAAAATCTAGCAAAACATCAAATGGTCCTGACAACTTTGAGATGACATGGCTGTGTTAACTTTAAAGTTTTCCTAAACACTTTGCAGTGATTTGGGCATGAAAATGAATGAACCCCAAAGTGGCATGGGATAAGAGTCAGTAAGTTCCCCCAAAACTCTGTAAAAATGAGGCCTTAAACTCTTGGCCTGTGCTGCCCACTGCTACCAACTCTAGTCCATGGTTATGGGAGTGATCCTGTCTGCCTCTGCCCCACTCCATCCTCTTCCCATGCCACCTGCCTTCTTCCACCATTTTGTTTCCCCTCCCCATGCTGTCTGCCTCTGTATCCTCTTCCTACCTTTCACTGCTTTTCTCTATATTTTCCATGTTGTTTGTCCCTGCATTCTATGTGCCTTATTAAAGTATGATTATAGCCCTGTTTTCCACCACCATCATGCTTTTCCACAGGGACTACTCAAAGAGTCAGATATGTCTGCTTTCATTTTATAATTTCATCATTTATAATAGATAATAATCATTTATAATCATAAATTAATGATTCATTCAAGGCTTTGCGAAACTTGAAAAAGAATTTAAATTACTGTCTTGCGAGATCAATTTTTTTTTTTTGAAATTGAATCTTTTATTTAAATCTCTATTTATTTATAGCCATCATTCTGACAATCTGTTACCTGGCTGATTAGCTTTGTAAACAGTTCAAATAGTCTCATGTGTCACTATGGGCATGTTCTAAATTGTCTTTAAACCTTCTGTGCCACTCAGAAATTCATGTTTTTAAGAGTACTTCTCCTCTTCAAGCTTTTTCTAAAAGGTTCATTGTCTGTTGCAGATTTGTTCAATTTCACATAATGTAAGACGGAACAGTGGGTAGAGGACAAGGGTATTGGGACTGGAGTCAGAAGTCCAGCGTTTACTAGAACCTGACACAGTGACTAACTGAATGACCATACATAGACAGGCAAGTCATCTGACTTCTCAGTAACCTGTTGTCTCATCTCATGGAATTAAGGTTGATTATTCTGCCTACGTCTCAGGATTCTTACGGGGGGAAAGCATGTTGCCAACCTCAAAGCATGACATAAATGGTAATTTCTTTTATTCACTTAACATTTGGAACTAAACTTTTTGTTGTAACAGATAACATAGCAGTCATGCCTTTTAAAAAAGACATGAAACAACATGCATCGTCATCACAGTGGCTAAAAGAAAGATCTTTAAAGTGCTTTTGCGACAAGTTAAAATGTATTACCACAAATTCCTTCTGTTATCCCATGGTCTTTCTTTCCAAAAGCCACACATGAAAACCAGTCTGATTCTTAATGAATCACACTCTACACACAAACTCTTAGAAGTATTAGGTAGGGAATGTGCCGCAAAAATCCTAAGGTTTTCTTTATTATACAATAGCATATTACAAGTATTAACCAGGTTGTCACTTGAAAGCTGGGTTGCTATGATTCCACTTCTCTAATCCTTGAGCATTCTTCCTTAGAGATTTGTGCCTCCCATGCAGGGCTTAGAGCAAGTTAGAAATTGTTTATCTGAGTAGGGTAAGGACATTCACTTCCCCACTCCACAATTCGAACACGAGAAGAAAATAACCCCCCTTCCCTGCCCCCAGTTATACTTAATAAGACAAAAGCAAAGACTTCTTCAAGCTTGCAGAATTTTCCAGTCTCTACTCTCAACTAGTACTATGCTAGGCACAATTTAGAAAGATGGATGACCCCTCTTCAAGCTGAATGAGAAAAACTCTCCAAAGTAAAACAGCTATCATGATCAATGTTTTCTAGAGCATGGAGGCTCAAACTGATGCCTAAGGAAACTTAATTTCCTCCTGGACCTCAGTTTCCATATCATTAAAATTAGAGTTTTGAATTAGTTAACTACCAAAATTGGATCTTCTACAGAAAGTTTGTTGATTATCTTAATTCTAGTGTCTCTTAATTATTTCCAATTCATCCTATATTTAGCTTATTTGTACACTATTTATTTGCATGTTGTCTCCTTTAATGAGATCCTTAAGAGCAGAGGTTATCTTTTGATTCTTTTTGTAACCCCAGAATTTAGCACAGCGCCTAGCACCTAGTAAGTATTTAAAAAGTTTATTGATTGACTGATGTAAAGCAACAGCCTTTATTTTATGATTATGGAAGCTGAGATCCAAAAGTTTTCAAAGGCCACACAGGTAGTAAGTAGAAGATTCAGTATTTGAACCCACTCCCTCACTTTCAGAATGTGGCCCCCTTACCAAGGCAAACCCCTCTACGTTCTATCCTATCTTTTCCAGCAGATCTGATTGCTTCCTCTATCGTCTTTTCTTTCTCACTTATTTTTAATCTCTCTCTGTCTATGGGTTCTTTCCCAACCACCTATACATGTACACTCATGTTTCTTTCACTTTCACAAAATATTACCATGATCCACCCATCCCTGATAGCTATCGTCCTATCTCTCCTTTCTTTCACACCTAAACTCCTTGAGAAGGCCATCTACATTAGCACCTCTACTTCCTTTCCATTCAATCTGTTCTTAACTCTCTAAGCCTAGCTTCTGACTTCATCATTCAGTTAAATCTACTCTCTCCAAAGTTATCAATAATTTCTTAATTGCCAAATGTAATGGCTTTTTCTTTGTCTTCTTCTCTCTTGACATTTCTGTAGTCTTTAGTCACCTTCTCCTTGATACTCTATTTTCTTTAAATTTTCACAATACTATTGTTTAATGGATTTCCCCCTATCCAATTGTTCTTTCTCAACCTCCTTTGCTGTATCTTCATTCAGACCATGCCAGATATTTGTGGGTGTACAATAGCATTCCCTTCTGGGTCCTATTCTCTTCTTCCTCAAACCTGTTTCATTTGCTGATGTCATCACCTTTCATTGATTCAACCATAATTTTTATATAAATGATATTCAGATTTACTTGTCTAGTCCTCAATTTTCTCTTGACTTTCTGTCTTTGCTGTCCAACTGCCTAGTGGAGATCTGAAACCAGTTATCCTGTAGATATCCTAATCTCAGTTTGTTTAGTATAGAATTCACTGTCTTCTGGTCCAAATCTTCCCCTCTTCTGAACTCCCTGCTATTGTAAAGATTACCACTACCCTCCTAGTTACCCACGTTTGCAATCTAGATGTCATCCTTAGCCCATCACTCTCTTTCAACCTCCAACTGATTGATAAGTTTTGTTCAGTTGATAAGTTTTCAACTGATAAGTTTTGTCATTTCTAACTTCACAACATCCTTCACAAATACCATCTTTTCTCCTCTGATGCTACCATCACCCTGATGTAGGCCTTAAGCACCTCACATTGCTGTTTAGCTTCCTTGATGAGAATAATAAATGGAGGTCTGGTCTTTGAAGCAAGAAAGCCAAAATTCATATTCCCCCTTTGACACACACTGAATACATAAACCTGGACAAGTTGTCTAATATTTTCTGTTCCTGACTCCCATATTTCCTTTACCACCTTAGCAACACTCTCACCCAGAGGTACTACTCCCTTTAGCTTCCAAGAGGGGAGCTTTTCTCTGGGGGTCATTTAAGGAAATACCCAGGCTAGTTCTCTTGATTCTCCTGGTTTTTGTATGTTACTCCTCTCTCCTGCTTTCCAGCTCCTTTTTATGTGTGGTCTCCTCCCGCTGGAATGCAATCTCCTTTGCGGTTAGGGTTATCTTTTTGTATATATCTGCATTCCCATCCCCTAGCACACTGACTGATACTAATCTCTAGACTCACATATCCAGCTGCTTATTAGTCATCTGAAACTGGATGTTCTCTTTGACATCTTAAACTAAACATATTCAAAACTGAATTCATTATCTTTCTCCACAAAATCCCACACTTTCCAAATTTCCCTAATACTGTGAAGGATCCCACCATACTCTTAGTCACCTAGGCTTCCAACCTAAATGTCATCTTCAGTCTCTCAGTCCCCATGTTCACTCTGTTGCAAATGCCTATCAATTTTTCTTTGAAAAGATAACATCTCTGGAATACATCTCCTCTCCTCTGACATTGCCACCACCCAGATGCAGGCCCTTATTACCTCCTGCCTGGGCTACTGCAAGAGACTGCTGGTCAGTTTCCCTGTCACAAGGTTCTCCCCTCTATAGTTCATCTTCCACTCAGCTGTCATATTAACCTTCCAAAAATCTAGATTTATGCTACTATCTTTTTCATAAACTCCAGTGGCTTATCACTTTCAGAATAAAATATAAAATACTTTGGCATTCAAATTCCTTTACATATAGCTCCCCTTCTACTTTCTCAGTCCCCCATTTATTCTCATTCCTGTGACATTTTCTTTCTTGCTATTTCTCAAACATTTCCAGACTCCACACATTTACATTGCCCCTTCCTTACAATTGAAATACTTTCCTGTTTCATTTTTGCTTTTTGGATTTCTTGATTTCCTTCAAGGCCCAGCTAAAATCTCACTTTCTATAAGAAGCCTTTCCTGATTCACCCTAATGCTAATATTTTCTGGTGATTATTTCCAATTTATCCTATATATGACTTGTTTATACATAATTGTCTTCCCCATTAGACTGTGAACTCTTTGAGAATGAATTGTTAAAACCTTTCTTTGCATCCTCCATGCTTAGTATAGCACCTGGCACAGTTTTGACTATTGACTACTCTTTATAGATATTATATTAGGAAAAATGATCTAGGAACCAATAGCAGAGCCCTCAACCTTCCACCCACATTCTATCCACTCACACCCTCATACAAGTCTATGAGACTTGTAATACTAAGTAAGTAAGAGAGCCAAGTAGGGAGAAGTAGAGAGAAAAAGTCATCTTAGTGGGGCAAACAAAATGAAGAACTAAAAGTTGTAGGCTTTACGATTTTTCCTTCTTTTGATCATGAATAAATTAAAGACATTTTTTTTCAATTTCTTTTCATCATCTTTTGCTTCATTTGGCCCATTTTTTCCATTATTATGAAGACAGTATGAGAGTTGGTTTGGGTCTGAACTTTTCACTGTGCTATCTTATCAGACTTAGGGTATTTTATCTGTGATTGGATGACTTGACTGGAGGAGTTCCAACATGACCTTTGAGAGATTTGGATAGAAATCTCAAATCATGAGAATGATGCCTTCAGGATGTAGAGCTTCTTTGTGTTATTACATGATAGTTAACATTGAGAAACCTCTTCTTTGTACCTTTCTTCCTAATCTGGGTCATTGTTCTCAATTCCCTGTTTTTTTACTTAGGGAAGAGTGAACACATCCATGTATAGATGTACACACAAATGCCCAAATACATACACATAGACACAAAAATATTTAATTTTCCTGTGACAAACTAAATTACCTACCTGGTTTGTTAGTGAGGCAAAGCCTTGACCATTTTTATCCAATAATTTTATTCCATTACTATATCTTGATTGAGATGATAATTCTCAACATTTTCCCAAAAGTTTTCTAGTCTCAAAAACTATATTTAACTAGACTTAGCTTCACAGCTGTCTATTTCTCTCCTGAGATAGGTTTCTGGACCAAAAAAAACAATCGGGAATGGACTTAGTGATTGAGTTGGGAAAGCAGAGAAAAAGTCAGAGTCAACATTTAATGTTGCACTAGAAAGCCTTGAAAGGAAATAAAAAGTAAGGAACAATGCTATCTGTGTTTTACCTAATTTTCTGTGAATGACATCATCATAATTTATTTGGGCTGAGACAATTTGGAAATCTTATGGATCTAATGTGTAAAACATCAACTTAAAACACCTAAACTATATTTTAGATTTGGCTCCTCTGCTGCTAAGCTTTATGGTTAGGAATTACCTAGAAAAGTGATAGCTTTTGACCAAAGCTCTTTATTTTAGACTGTGATTAAAGAGTGCTGTATAATCTATCCTTTGGTAAGCAATACCAGGAAATGTAGGAAATTGTTGTTTATAATGCAGGTAACAGCATGTTTAGGATAAATATTCCCTTCAAGGTTAATAGCAACACTGGGCCAAAATGCCTTTATTAGTTCAAAAGCCAGAATTTAAATCTGTGCTGACATACTGAAACATGCACATTTATTTTTGGCTTAATCAAAGAATGCAACCCTTCCCACTTGGTATAATTACAAGGGAGTAGGCAAACATTGCTCGGTAACTGCCAAATGAAACAAACAGTTTACATGTTTTTCACTTTTGCACCAGTTCTGCAATTAATTTTGAAAACATTTTTCTCAGCTTCACTGAGGTTATTTACACAGGTGAATGCAGAAAAAGTATACAGCAATGGATAAAGTGTTTTGGGTGGCAACTTACAACCTCTTTATGTCTCAATTTCTTTATCTGGTAAATGAGGATGTTCAAGTATTTTTACAACTCTAAATCTAGGATCCTTTGATATTAAGAATCTATTATTTAAATAATCTCAGTTAATAATTTTCATTCTTTTTACTCTTTGGGGAAATGGTGTTGTTCAGTTGTTTCAGTTGTGTCTGACTCTCTGTGATCCCGTTTTGGGATTTTCTTGGCAAAGATAGTGGAATGGTTTGCTCTTTACTTCTCTAGTTCATTTTACAGATAAGAAACTGAAACAAGCAGTGTTGAGTGACTGGCCTAGGATCACACAGCTAGTGACTGAAGCCAGACTTGAATCCATGAACTCATGAAGATGAGTCTTCCAGATTCCAAGCCTAGTGGCTATACATCTAGTTGCCCCCATGACACTAATCTTAAATATCTAGTCTATTTCATTTAGAATTCCAGATCTAGAAAGTATGTTAGTTATGACTATCTTGTCCAATCCTTAACCAAATGAATCCCATTTACAAACTTTGCACTTTGTATGTTTCAAAAGCTGTACAAAGGCTAGTTATCATTATCATCATCAACATTAATGGAGAACTTATTATATCTCGAGAGAGTCCATTTCATTTTTTTCATCCTCCATCATATTTACTAAGGACACATACTCCTAGAAGCAATTTAGGGATACCTCTGAACTCCCCTCTTCCCAAGAGTAACTTAGGAGCTTTCATTAATGTATCATAAGGAAATTTAAAGGATGAATTCCACTGAACAGACAATTTGTTCAGAAGGGAAAAAGAAATGGTTATCAACTGATATTTGCTTCAAATCCAGCTAGGTCTCCCATAAAAACACTAAAAGCACCTCCTTCTTGCCTCATCCTTATACACTCACTTTCTTTCTTTAAAATGCAACCCAAAGGCTGTATTTTACATGAACTGAATTAAGCCTTCCCTGTTCTCCCTAATTGCTAATGCCATCCTACCAAAATTACCATGTATGTAAGTTAATATATGTGTGTATAACAATATATTTGTATATGTGTTATATATATTTGCATATGTGTTAAACATACTTGTATATAAGTGTTATACATATTTTTATATGTGTTATGTATATACATATTTACATATACACACATATATATTCGTATTACTTTTATATGTATGCATAATCCTCTGTTAGAATACTAGCCACTTGAGTAGGAATCGTTTCTTTTTTTGTATTTACATCCTAATTATGTAGAACATAATAGATGCTTAATTAATTGATTCATTGAAATGGAGCTCTACTTCAAGAGAGAGTAAAGGACCTTTTGAATATTGGAAGTGATATTATACTTCCCCTGTTATGACACCCATATCAAGGCTGAGAGGCAGTATAGGTGCCCCTTTCCACAAAACCAGTGAGTTTTAATTAGGGAAGTATATTTCTATTACAAGACGAAATATTCTCAATTCAATCACATGACATATGTGGACCTGCTTTCTTGAGAAATATTGTTCTGTCTGGAGGTGAGTGGAGAGAAGTAACACCTCCTCCTCACACACACACACACACACACACACACACACACACACACACTTAAATTGGCTAGGAAATAGCAAGGTATTAATTAGCAAATATACTTTTGCCAAGAATGGCAAAAAAGTCTTCTAACACTTTGGAAAGTGCTAAATGTTAAGAAGATTTTTTTGCCAATATTGAAGCAGAATCAGGTTCCCTGTAATTTCCATCACTGATCCAAGTTCTGCTCTCTGATATGTTATCCTTCTTCTACATGAAAATCCTTCAAATATTTGAAGATAAACCTCATTTTCTTATGGATATGAGTCTAAACAGAGGTTTCAATCATTCCTTATGAAATGTGGTTTTAAATCCCATTGCTATCCTCAATGACTTCCCTTGGATATATTCAAGTTTGTTAATGGTTTTCCCATTGTGTGGTACCTAGCACTGAAAATGGTATTTCAGTTTGGCTTTCACAGGATAGAGCACAGTTGAACTATCAATCAATCAGCATCTTTGTTACGGTGTCTACTATGTGCCAGGAACTCTTCTAGACAGTAGAATTAAATAGAATTAGACAAATAGAATTAACAAAACAGTTACTATCATCTAGGGGTTTACATTCCAATAAGGAAAACAACAAGTGCATAAGTATACCAACTAAATATAAAGAGAATAAATGCAAATAAGTACAAAATAGTTAAATATAGATTAATTGGAGAAGGAGGGCACTAGTACTTGAAAAAATAAGGAAAGATTTCATGTAGAAGGTATTGCTTGAGCTTCATTTTGAGTCAGGAGAGGGATTCTATGAGGTTCGATGAAGAGGAAGTTCATTTCAAGAAAGGGGGGAAGGAGAGGCAGCCTGTACAAAGGCACAGAGATGGAAGACAGAAGTGTTGTAACATGGGAGAAACAGAGAGGAGGCCAGTTTGGTTGAATCACAAAAGATAGGATAGGAAGTAATGGGCAATAATGGAAAAAATGGAAAACCAAGTGAGGAAAATGGCATAAGGCTTTGAAAATTAGACAATTGATACAAAAGGCAATAGGGAATCACTTGCATTTATGGAGTAGGAGAATGCCATGGTTAGATTTGTGTGTGAAGAAAATTAGTTTGGTAGCAGATTGTTGCGTTTGTACAGTTTGTGCTTCATTCTCAAAAAAGATCATGACATCAGGAAGATGATGCTATGAGTTGCGAATGAATTGGATTTAAGTGAGAAAGGGCTGTGCAAAGTCAGTATCCTAACTTTCTCCTCCAGAGCCATCTGGGTCCAGTAGCAAGATATAGATTAGGACCACTGGAGATAGGGATGCAGTGCAGGACCGGGGTCTTTTTAAGGAAAAGTTCTCACTTTGACTGAGGGATCCCCATTCAGTGATTAGATCTCTTTAAGAAGTGAGGCCCCTTTAATCAAAACAAGCACCACAAAACAAAGTTGAGAGGGGAAGACACTCAGGGTTTCTGGACAAAAGAGAAACAATTGCTTTTTATGTTCACTCTGAGTCATGGGGCCCAAACAATAATCATTAAGTGGTTTTTGGGTAGTGGATCTACTGTTGGCCAATCAATGAGAGCCAGAGTGAACTGGGTTTAAGTCATGGTCTTTAAAAAAGAAATCTGGCCATTAAATCCCAAGGTATCTAGGTAGGTTTCAGCTTTCAAAGACTAGTAAATGCATAGGAGAGAGGAGAGACTTGAGGGAGGAAAACCAATGAGAAGACCATTGCAATAATCTAAAAGAAGATTATGAGACCCTTAGCTGAGATGATAGTAGCATGGGTAGAGAGAAGCTGTTAGAGGAAAGAAATTTCATACATAAAGATAGAAATGTCAAGATTAGGCAGTAAATTATATATATGTGGACCACCACTAAGGGTGACAAATATTGCTCAAAACACTATGTCCCTATTTATGCAGTTTGAGTTCAGACTAGCTTTTGCATTGACTCCATCATACTGGTAATAATGACATCCAACCCCCACAAAAGCCTCTAGACCTATAATACTTTTCAACATTAACTGTTTTCTAGGCAGATATACCTCATTTTTGAATCTTTTAACCAAAGTGCAAAATTTTACATTTATCCCTACTAAAGTTTATTTTATTAAATTTGATCTACCACTTTAAATGCTACAGATTTTGTTCAATTGCAGTTCACATCCAGATCTCCACCATCTACAAATCTGATAAATATCCTTCGTACACCTTCATCACATCATAAGTGAACAGAACTGAGGCAATAACAGACAACACTATCACACTCAAGACCCATGTCCCTTTTCTCCCTATTCCGTACGCATGGAGCCATGGTTCTAAGTCAATCTGCCAGTTCTAAATCCCAGCAACTGAATTGCCATTCTATCTATATCTGCTTATATTCTCCACTAAGATATGAGCGATTTTGAAATATATGATGAAATTCCAATATATTCTATCCATTGGATTCTCCTGATCTGTTAGTCTAGTGGTGCTCTCATGAAAGGAAATGAGCTTAGTCTGATATGAATAATGGTAAAGAAGCTTTTTCCAACCCCCTCAAATTCCAGTGCCTTCCCTCTGTTAATTATTTCTTCTTTACTCTGTATATACCTTGCTTTTATGTATATGTTTGCACATTGTCTCACCCATTAAATTGTAATTCCTTGAAGGAAAGAACTTCCTTTTGCTTCTTTGCATATCCCCAGTGTTTAGCACAGTTCCTGGCCCATGGTAGGGGCTTAATCAACATTTATGGATTGATTGATTCTTTAATAGAGGGCATATATTTGTATAACTTTAGTTCCTTGGGATATCTGTCACTATGACACCTCAAAATACCAAAGCTAGACCCTAGTCCCTTTCAAGTCTAGGTTTTCATCCATAATAGCTACCACTTCTTTCAATGTGCTGAAATATAGGTTGTTTTGGGTCTGGTTAGTTTATTTGGGCCTGAATACTTGAATTTTTCAAGAGAAACAGGTGCAACAGGAATAATATTCATAGTAATATTTATACTATTCATTGAATAGTAATATTCAATGTTATAGTTGCTGCTGTTTGGTCATTTTCAATATGTCCAACTATTCACAACTCCAATTGGGATTTTCTTGGCAAAGAGACTGAAATGGTTTGCCACTTCCTTTTCCAGATCATTTCACAGATTAGGAAACTCATTGCCCAGGGTCACACAGCTAGTAAGTGTCTAAAGCCAGATTTGAACTCAGGAAGATGAGTCTTCCTGACTCTAGGCCTGGCATTATCCACTGAGCCACCTAACTGCCTCAATATTCAAAAGTCAGTGTATATGAGATGTTCCTAATGTGAGTACTCTTTATATAATTAGAGATTGCAAGTCATCCATGCCTTCTCATCCGATTCAGTTTTTTGTTAAGAGCTTGATGTTCATGTGAAGACTATCTAGTACACATGAGCTTGTTGCTCATGTGGAAAGTATTCTGAGTATGGAGTCAGGCATCTAAGTTTGTTTCTTCTATTTACTTTAAGCAAGTCACCTAACTTCTTGGAGCTTTAGAATTATCACCAGTTAAATGAAAGGACTGGACTATAAGAATAGTGTCAAATTCAAATGGAAATGGGCATGAGGGCAGACAAGGGGAGCACTAAACCGTATGTAAGGATCCCTATCTGCTGCATATTGACTTAGAAAAGTACATGTGAACATCTATATTCTATTGTATTTTATTTATTTTGTTAAATATTTCCCAATTACATTTTATTCTGATTCAGATCCACTTAGGAATACTGTGGACCACAATGATGTGATGATTTTCAGTTCTAAATCATCTGCTTGAAATCTATAGTCTTTCCATAAACCTTCCATAGAGACTACCCAGTACTCCGTACATTGAGGGCCTTCCTTTGCTTCCCCTCCTATTTTATGGACAACAATGGAGCATTTAGGCTTTCTATATAATATTCCTCACTCTCATGACATGACTGGCCCACTCACCATTCTCATTATTCCTATATTTTGTTCTTGCTCTCGAGTTACACTAGATAATGCATTATACCCACCATGTGTTTTCCCATTGCTTTATGGAAGACTGAGAGTTTAATTCTTTGTGGTATGACATGATTTATAGTCATATAGTGCCTTGAGAAAACTTTAATGCTCTTGGGTTCAGTACATTCAGTATATCACCTGGAATTAGGAACTTTGGAGAATTTCCTACAAAAGAGAAGTAGTCATCCATTTGGATTTTGTGTAGTCTACCCTGTCTCTCAGATACCTTTAATGAGTCTGAGTTCATATGCTTTATCTTTCACTTAATGTTGATTCTGGGAAGATTTTTTAAAGATAACCTTAACAAGTCATCACTTTTTTTTATCACTTTGCCCCCTTTTTTAAAGTGAAACTTTAAAACTATATACATTATCAATTGTTCCCATATATCTTTTTCTATTGTATAGTATAAAATTCAAATTGAAAACTAAGAAGGAATAGGTTTGAGTGCATATCATAAATTGAAATTGATTTTTAAAAGTTTAATAATTTCTAAAAACTATATAAGTGATACACTGGAAGCAAATTTTCAAGAATATAGGGACTCCATTTTAAAGAAAAAGTGTGTCAGACAATATAGTTACTTCCTCCAATAAAAATGATTCCCCTTGTTGGAAAAAAATTTTTTTAACTGGACCTGTGGTATTCAAGCTCCAAATCCAGAAAATCTCTCTTTCAATGCAGCTCAGTACCTGATTTGCAACTTAAAGTTAGTAAGTTAAGGTAACACAGTCAACATTTGTCATCAATGGAATTTAAATCCAGATCTTCATGACCTTGAAGTCTGCTCCCTGTAAATTGCACATATGTATGTTTGTATACATCTCACTGCTAATTGCGGATAGAGAACGATAATATTGGGACATCTTTTCCATTTAACATTTATTTGTTGTTCTTCCAATTTCATCTCCAACTTTTGTCTCCAGATGCGTGGTATGGCTTAGCTTGGCCCATGTATCAAGTACTTTGAGGCTTATTTTTTCCTCAAATATTTTGTTCTTGTTACTGCTTCTGCTGTTGGCATTACTATATTGTGAAATGATTTATTGTTTATAATCTTCCATTCTCCACCCCCCTGCTTTTCATTTGTGTGTGTGTGTGTGTTGTCTTCACCCATTAGATTATAAGTTTTGTAAGGTCAGAAATTTTCTTTCTTTTTCTTATTTGTATTCTCAGCACTTACCACAATGACCTGTACATAGTAAATGTGTAAAATTATTTTGGATTTATTTATTATCATATTACTTAAAATTGAATCTGAAAATGGAATACTATATGCTAAGCACAAGTGATACAAAGAAAGGTTAAAGATCACCTCTGCTCTCAAGAAATTCTAATGGGGGAAACAACATGCAAACACTTCTAAACAAACTATGTACAGAATAGATTGTAAATAATCAACAGAGGAAAAAATGCATTTGAGGAGAAACTTCCTGAAGAAGGTAAGATTTTAGCTGGCACTTGAAGGAAGACAGGCGAAGATGAAAAGGGAGAATATTCCAGGTAGAAGGGGGAGTCAATGAATATTCCTAGAGTCAGAAGAGGAGTGTCTTGTACAAGGAACAGTAAGGCCAGTGGCAATGGATTGCACAGTATGTGGGGTCAGGAGGTGCAAGGTATACAAAGCTTGAAAAATAAGGAGATAGGTTATGAAAGGCTTAGAAAACCAAATGGAAACGTTCATATTTTATCCTAGAGGTGATAGGAAACCATTGCAGTTTACTGAGTAAAGGTATGACATGGCCAAACCTGAACTTTAAGAAGATTTCTTTGATAGCTGAGTAGAGAGTGGATTGGACCAGACTCGATCAGGAAGAGCTAGGGCAAGGAGACCAACCAGAACACTGAGAAGTACCTACATCCTGAATCTTTTCCCCATTGGCTGCCTAGATCTTCAAATGTGGCCAGGGTGAATATCTCGCCTATGTGAAAGAAATAGAGAAGGGGGATCCACACTTGATATCAAGATCATGATCTTTAAGCAAGAAATTTTTTTAATAGTGTGGGAAAGAATTTTCTCTCAGCTCATTAACCCAGGAAAATTCACAATACCTTTAAGTCTTTTCTCACCATAGTTTATGGTCTCCATCATTTCTGAAATTTTTTTTTCATAGTGCTAGCCTCTGGTTGCAATGCTTTCTGGGCAATGTGGCACTTTGGCAGGGCTGGTCCTGGTTTTTGTGCTTCTCTCACGATTTCAATCAGTGGTTACTTACCTCTGTCACTCTCAGAATAGCTAGGAAATTTGATTCCAATTCCAGCAAAATAAATCAAAGAAACCAACCCTGGTTGTAAGAGTGGCCAGATTATGGTCTCTTTACTCTAGTTTGTGGTTCCTGCCTGGGACTATATTTAAGGCAACACAGCTTTTGCAGCTCTACCTATTACTCCCCTGAGGAGGACCTGGACATGTTCATGTGCAGTGGCATGACACACATTTTGTTTTTTGTAGAAATCCTCTTAGCTTTCTGCTCCCCACAGAAATAAAAAGGATGTGCAGACACACTAGCTACTTTTGTATCTATTGTATTTGTACTTTCAGTGGCTAATTTGTTTAAAGAGTTACAGTTAGGGTTATTCTAATTAATTGCATGACCTATTCTTTTTATCCCCTAATTTAGCACTGATTTTTATAATTATTCTAAGCTGTCAATGCTCAAAATGTGAAGAGAAAGCTGATTCTGAAAATAATTCTGAATCTGTAATCAGTCTTCCGAGATATAATCAATTTCATTTTCTATAATGTTCAGTCCTTCATAATGACCATCTTGAAACTCTCTTGTTGAAAGTATTCATGATTTGCAGATGTCACGTCTCTTTCATTTCTTGATTCTTAATCATATTTTTCATTTTTTTCATTGCTTTTCCCTCTACCAAGTAACGAGCCATACTTGGTCTGGAAGATTTTCTTAGTTCCTTGATATAATTACTCTGTTTCATCATCCTCTTTAGCAGATGTTTTTTTTTTTTCATAAGTTGCAATCATCTTCATGGTGGTCCAGTGGCTTATGCTCAATAAGAACACTGCAAAGCAAAATGAAATTTCCTGGACGGTGGTATTCTCATTGTCTTGCAGCTCATGACAAAACCATCTCCACCAATTCCATTATTTGCCATCCATTGAGAATCCATGAGCCATACTTCCACTTAATTGATGCTTTTATGCCTTCTAGTTTCACTTATACTGAAAATAACAATATGGATATGTTTTACCTTCTCCAGGCATATATATAAACACATTGGCCAATGGCTTAATAACAAGCATTTAGAGAATTGGCTCTGAAATTAATGTGTGACCATAGTAGGACTACAAAACCAACCTTCTTAGAACACTCTGCTTGTATTATTGTCACTACTGCAGAAAAGGAAGGGGTTGAATAAACCCTTCAAAATCTTTTTAATTCATAGACAAAGCTAATATATCATTCAGAAATGGGCCAGGTCTGAAATACTCTCACCAATTTATCATTATATGTGTGTGCAGACATATACATAGATGTGTACACATATAAAACACACATACATATACTGCTTCCACTACAAGATAGATAGAAAGTCTTCATGGTCTTATTTCATATTAATCCATAATGATGTTCAGCTACTCTATAGGGAATCTATTCAAATATTGTGAATCTTGCTCAAGGTCTCTCAATTTCTGGAACACTTCAGCACTCAAGTTATTGATTTGTTATCTCTTGTTATCTGCCCATTTTTTTTTTGGTTTTGTTTTCACATGATGATGACTTTTACATTTTTCAAAATATAGATCATGGTAAGTAATGCATTGAAGCCCATTTTCACTAGTCATAAGTCTTTCCATTGTCCTTTGGGTCATGTAATTTTTATTCTTCTGATATTGCTTTATAAGCCACAGAAATCTAGCATCACAGGGGGAATGCTAATATTAAAAGTTATAGACTTTAGGGAGTGAATTGGGATCAAAGAAACCATTAAACAGTTTCTCAAACTCAATCCAGCTATTTTTTTCCTCTTTCTCTTCTTCTTTGGATCCAGCTCATCATCTGTTAGTCATGATTGCCATAGGTAGAGAGAGACAGAGACAGAGATAGAGAGACAGAGAGAGAGAGAGAGAGAGAGAGAGAGAGAGAGAGAGAGAGAGACATATTGTGTATATGTGCCGATGGATTAGTATTAGATATAAACACTTCTGAAGTTTCCAACAAAATTCATATAATTTTCATTTTAAAAAATTTCTTTTTTTCCCTTATCATGGATTAGGATAGGTAAAAGGATATGGAGTCTTTTCTGTTTCCTTTTGTCATCTTTAATTCACTAGAAGAGAATCTATATTTGAGTTAGTGTGCTTCTTTTTATGTCATGTTTTAATGCTGGAGTCATATACTCATTAACACCATGAAAGGAAAATTTCTTTTGCTTCATGACTATGCTTCTCTCAGACCAAAGCTCTTGCTGTATACAATATGAGTCTTTTAGTAGTGTGGTGTTTTGACCCAGATTTGTCAGATGTTATCAAATCACTAGTATTTTTTTTTAAAGAAACACTCTTCTATCATCTGTATGTTTTTTTTAGAAATTAATATTAATGTAACTATTTTGCTTTTGAGATTCACTTCACCTTAAAAATAAGTTCTTTAGCATTTGAAAATATGACCTGCTATATTTGTTTTGTCCTATCCCTTCCCCAAGTCTTTCAGAGATCTCACATTGCTGATATTAGAGAACAACCTGATGCCTAATGAAAGAGGACTGGTGTTAGGAAATCTGGGTTTGGGTCCTGATGTAACATTTGTTACCATTGGGACCATGGGTAAGTCTCTTAAATCCTTCTGAGCCTCAGTTTCCTTATCTATCGAATAGTAAAAATATTTGAACTACCCATGTATCCCAGGACCTCTGTGATGAAAGCCTCTTGTGAACCTCAAAACATTTTTAAAATAATAAGCTAATATTTTGCTGTGTATAACAAATGTTGCTATAGTTCTTTTCAGCCACTATCAGCAATACTTCTAATGAAGAGGACAGTATTATTTCTAATCCAGTCCTGACATTGGTCATTTCATCATAAGAAATGGAAAATTTCTCAAGAAAAGAAAAAACTCATGACATTCTTATTCAGTTCTGCCATGTTGGTATTGGAGTAGGAATTTCTCCTTGAATAAAATCATTCCTGACAAGAAGCTTCCTGACAGTTTTTGGTTGTACAAAAATTTTAAACGTGATACTAATTATATTTAGAATATCTTTGATGATGTGAGGGAATATGATAGAGTGTAGAGTACTGGACTGGGAGTCAGGCCTAAGTTTTCATTCTTGCTTTTCCATATTGACTGGGTGAACTTACATAAGACATGTCCTCTTTAGTCTCCACTTTCTTTTTCTGTATAATAAGGGGGTAAGACTAGATAACCTCTGTATTTTCATGCAGCCCATACCATAATAAAGTTATTATTATAGTAACTAAGAAAAAGCTGTCCTCATGTTAGAACAATAAGGTGCCATAGGCAATAGTGTGAATAATTGATGTTTGCTAAATATATTCCTTTGTACCCCTGTTATTTTCCCACTCCCCACCTTATATCCAGGATGCTAATTTTGTTGTTCTTGTCCCCATAAAGTATTTAACACTACCCAAAGTAAGGAATTGCTATCAAAACTAACCTATCCAATTTCCCATAGCATCTTTATCATCATATTGATAATTAATTTGATAAACTAATTTGTTGTAAAGATTAGGCCTTCTTTCACTTCCTGGGAAAAATCTATGCCAGAGTTTCTTAATGTAGGGTTCACAGACCCCTTGAATGGTTGTTAACAGATTTCTGTGAATTTGAGTGGGAAAAACAAATTTTTATTTTCACTAAGTTCTAACTGAAACTTAACATTTTATTCGGTTATGAATTTTTATAAACCCATTATTCTTAGAAGGTGTTCTTAGGTTTTAGCAGATTGCCAAAAGTGTTTGAGATACAAACTTAAACAAATGAATGAATGAATGATAAAAAAAATACTCTTGGGCTCTGTATTTTAATGCTGGTCTTCTGAAACCAATAAACTTCTTAATCCTACACCCCAAAAATCTTCCTCTAATTTCAGTCATAAGGCCAGCAGATGGGATGGGGGAATGAGAATATTTTAGTAAATCCTAACATGTAAGTGATCACCTAATCTAGTAAGGTTTGACTTAGACTCCACCATAACAGCTTCTCCCACTCAGGGATGTAAATGTTTAACAACTGGCTTTCCAGGGATGAAATGTACAGATGAAACTTTTTAAGTTTAACTCACATTATTAACAATTTTAAGTAAAACAGAACAGTAAATAAAACTCTGACTTGTAGTGTTTGCCAGTTCCTGAGGCATAAGTTCTTACACTGAAAATTTAATAGTCAGCCTGCTCAAGACATATTCTTGTACACAAGAAAGTTCCCTTGGGTCAGAAGACTTTCATTCAAATTTCACCTCTAAACCTAACTGGATGACTCCCCCAGTAAAGGTAAAAGTCACTTTACCTTCTTCAGTTTCCTCATTCATAAAATGAGAAGGCCCTTCTGGTTCTAGATGAATGAGTCTGTGCTCACTGACAAGACATAGAGCAATTCTAGACGTTGCCAGTTGTCAGGTCATGCAGAACTATTTGACATTTAAGTTCGCATTCATGTTAAAGTCTTGAGGTTTGCTTTGTATAATTAGAGTTGGACAACCCCTAGCATTTAAGGACTCATTTTTTCAATTCTCAGATTAAGAACCCAAAGAATTCAGTCTCACTACTCCCTGGGATTCCTAAAACATCAGCCTATCACCTTATGAGCTTAACTTTGCTTCAGATATACAGTGAAACACAAAACCCACCTGCTTTGAGGGTTGTTTTTTTTTTCTGAAAATATTTTGTCTTGCTCTAACAATCCTGTCTTGGGGAAAGTTTTGGCAGTTATTTCTTGGCTAAATCACTGCAACATGGCATTATAACCAAGAGGGAGTTTCCCTTTAGAATAGAAAATTCTCTCTATAAACTTACAGGCCAAGAAGCTTGGAAGCCACTGTTTTCTGGCTAAAACTTTAGGTGAGAAGATAATTACCTTTCTGGTAAACAAGAAGAACTTGCCTCTAGAAAATATTGAAACTGTCTTCAATTTCTGACTCTTGGGAAAGAGAGGAAAAATGATCTAAATTGTTAACCCTCTCTTTTGCTTGAATTGGGGAGGCAAGCAAACAGAGCATAAACCAGTTCATTCATAGCCCCACCATAATGTGATGACTATGATAGATAAATACATTTCTTCCTGAACCCTGGCCTTTCTCACCACCTTGAATGAGCCTGGACTTTTAGTTACTCTGCGGTTTAGCAAGCCACAGGACATTTTGTTCATAATATAATATCCTATGACATAAATTATTCCCTGATGAGCAATGACATTTTGGTGGAAACTTAGTATTACTAAAATAACTCCATTGGTTGTCATCAGTTCAGCATATTTCTTTTGCAAATGGCAAACTTTGGTGCCAAGGTGGGGGAAATAATTACTTCACCATTTTGATGTACCTTTTCTCTATACCAACACGTGTTTTCAAAATATTATTTCTGATTTGTTTTCAGCTTTGCAATTTACTTCTTTGCATGACAGGAATTAAAATACATACGGCAAGAACATCTTAAGTAAGAGTTTCTTAAAATGGGATCCATGGACTTGTCCACAAACTTGGAAGTGGGTTGGGGGCAGGAGGGACACAATTTTATTTTCACTAACCTCTAAATGAATTTTAGCATTTCTTTCAATTGTGAATTCAAAACAACAATAACATTTTTCTGAGAAGTGGTACATATGCTTCATAAGATTCCAAAAAGAGTCTATGACACACAAAATGTTAACAGACCCTGCTGTCAATGATTGGTCTAATTAGACACACCTCTTAGAATTGCCTGTCTAACGTTATTGTTCTCTACTTTGCCAGGAAAAAACACTGAAATAATAATTTTTAAGAAGCAGTAATATTTTAGGAAGTTTTTGAAATCTCTTCTAACCCCAGTTTAAATATTTTTTTTGCTTTAAAATAGCTACCTAGTGGACCCTTGTTAATATAACAAATCAGTCATTACCACCCAATCACTACCTTAAGCTCTCAGGGAAACCAAAAGACATTAATACTGACAATGCAAGATATTTTTTCCCCTATTTTCATTCTACTCTATGACCAGCCTAGAGCCTGCAAGTACATAGCACAAACACATTTTCAGGTCAACGTCAAGCAAGATATTTCCTCATTAGCACACTTTGGCAATCACCATGGCTGTCATGTTGGGCTAATTGGCAGCCTAATATCGAGTATCATGCTGCCAGGGGACTTGTGATGACTAGAAGATCTAGGAATCAGCTCTGAGCTGCAAAGTAAAATCAGTGAGTTCATCTTCTCCTTTTGCCATCTGCAACAATCAGAACTTACAAAGTTCCAGGAGCACAATGAATCTTTTTTATACTCTTTGCCCACCTCTTTTATACTCTTTGCCCAATAAGAGCTGGTTGCTCAGCTGTTATTGTCATTCAGCCACATCAGTCATCCTACTATTTGTGACTCTGTTTTTTTGTTGTGTTTGCTTGTTTGTTTTGGCAAAGGTACTAGAGTGGTTTGCCATTTCCTTCACCAGTTCATTTTACAGATGAGGAAACTGAGGCAAGCAGGGTTAAGTGACTTGCCCAGGGTCACACAACTAATAATTGTCTGAAGCCAGATTTGAACACAGCAAGATGAGTCTTCCTGGGCTTCAAGTCCGGCATGCTATCCACTGCATCATCTATCTAATTCATCTCTATCTCTATCTAATTCATATTCTTTAGTAAGCAGTGGCTTAGCTTAAAATTTAAGTCCCCCAGGCAAACATTTCAGAAAGACACCCACCATGACACCCCCTGCCTTTCTCAACACTTAGTTCTCTCCCAGAGAAGGGTTTAGTGAATAAAATCTCAGCACTAGACAGAGTTTCACCTACAGAAGTTTCAAAAGAAACAGAAATTAAGAAAAAGTAAAAAGAAGAGAGTTGCATGGATCTTGTCCTTCTATTAGAATATAAACTTCAGAATGGTAGGGTCATTGCTTTGTCAAAATGTTCTCTTTCCCCAGCTGTCAAGCATGAAGCACTACACATACTACATGTTTATTAAGTGTGTGTTGGATAAATTGGACCATGGAGGAAAAGATAAGTAAGATTCTCAAAAAATCCTTTTCTAAGTGCAACGGGGGTCAATCTGGCACATGTGCAGACCCCATTAGCTTGCTTGGCTGATGTAACCTCTCTACACAGAGGTCTCGAGGGAGTTTGCTTCAGGGATAATAATGATGATGTGGAAAGGAAGTACCTTGGAGAAGCTTTGGAACATTAGTAAGCATTTTACAACTGGTCCCAGTTAGATAGCCAGATGGTGAACATGAGAGACTCATTGAATGACTTCAGAAGCATTCAAAAAGGCCTGTCACTATCAGCCACATCTTCTTTTAGGTTTTGCGAAATCTCAGTGACTTTTTCTTTCCTGGTGTCTGGCAAGAAACCTGAAGGAGAAAGGTCTTGGGGACTTCATATCTCTGAGGTCACATCTGCGTCTACAAAGTAAATGGGTCGGCCTTCATGTTTTCCAAGGTCCTTTTTGACTGATACCTTTGAATCATATACATCCAGTCCTGAGACTTTCTGGGAATCGTAGGCACAGAAATGGACTTCAGTCTTTAGACTCTGCATATGTACTTTGGGAGTGGAATCTTCTTAATCTTGTGAGTTCAAAAGTTCTTAGAGGGGATCTCAGCATCTCAGAGTTCCAGAGTTTGCTTTTTTTTCATGCAGCCAGCCAAGACTTATAACTCAAGGCTGCTTCTTTTGGACCACAACCCTTCAGGAGAAGAGACAAAGACCCACCTGGGAGCTGTGCCACCTGTGAACACTTACTTGGTGGAACCAGTGTTGTATAGGAACCCAGTTGTTTTGAACCTTCTCCCTCACAGGCTGAGCTTATGCCAAGCAGATTTAAGGGGAAATGCTTGCAGGTTTGTTTTTGCTATATCTTTGAAGTAAATCTCTCTCTCTAAAAGTTGATTGATGCTAGGTGATTAAGTGGGACCGAGATGCAAGTCACAGCCCCCCAAGTGATAGAGAGAACACTTGAGCTGCTGATAATAGAGAAAAGACAACATAAAACCTTAAGGTTATCCCCTGCAACCTTGAGGCTGCAAATATAACAGTCTAGTTCTGGATGAGAGGACCAGTCTTCATGTTATAACATTGCCTTTGCATAGCTTCCTGAGCTTGAAAGAGAAAAGGTTTTGGATACAGATAAGTGAAACTTGCAAACTTGAGAAAAAAGAGAAACTTAGGATACTATCTTAAGTGTGCCAGACACACTATCACAAACTCCATGAATTTATTCACTAGATTAGAAAGGACTCTGGAATCAGCACCAAGGACCATGGATTATAATCTTGACTCTGCCACAAACTCAGTGTGACCTTGCCCAAAGCGTTTTGGTATGGTGGGCCTCAGTTTTAGAGTCTGCAAAATAAATGGGTTGGCCTAGATGTTTTCCAAGGTCCTTTATGACTGTAAATCTGCAATTCTCTCTGAGTCATATGCACCCAATCTTGAGGGTTTCTGGGACTCACAGTCACAGGAGTGGTCCTGGTGAGATTTCAGCTAGTCATATAGTCTGTTAAATGCCTCAAAAGATTAGAGACTAGAGCTTTCATGGTAAGTTATTTTCAAGTTCTCAGAAAATGTTTTGTTTTCTCCTTACTAATCTCTCACCTGTTATATCAGGATAATGGAGATGTTCTCCTAAATTCATGGCAGTTTTCCCTTTACTCATAATTGCAGAGGGATGAACAAGTCTAAACTCATTTCACCTTCTTGTGCTAAGCTCATCATATATTAGGCAGGCTCAGGACATACTTTTCCACTGGTGATCAATGTTTTCAGATGGGCCTGCCAGTGAGAGGACTAGGAAAAAAGACGTGATTCCTCAGAGTGTGACCTAAAATCCCTAAAGCTAGTCTTAGGATTGAGGGTGTAAGGGAAACTGAGCTGGGTTCCTTTATACCCTTCCCTTAACACCCAGCACTCAGTTTATGAAAGGTATAGTTCTAAGTCTATATTAGCAAACTCTCTGGGTCCACTGAGATTTAGCTACTTGTTGGAAGGAAATATTCAACTCTATTAAACTTGTGATAGCACTTCATTTATATTATAACACCTGAAGAACTTCCTGAAGACAATGTTATCCTAACCACAGTATGTATGTATGGTTATGTATAGTATATGTGGTTTCCTAACCACAGTATATATGGTTGCATGGTTAGAAGGGTAAAAGAAAACAACTATGATCTTTAAATGTCCTTCTTTGTCTTATCCTATTTTCAAAATATTTTGAAAAACCATATTTAAACTACTCTAAAGGAAATGTGAATATGTATGTATTTAAATATGTATACACAAACACCCACATTTAAAAATTGGATATGATTAAGTTCATGTGCATTCATTTATTGCAAAAGCCTTCCAGGGTTGATTCCAAACAGCCAAGTCTGAATGTTTATAGTTTGCTGCTATTGCTGTTAGCTTTTGGCTTAGTTCAGTCCTTTTTTCCTTCCTGATGGCACATCCAAAAAGTTAAAACCAAATACAGGGTTGCAAAGAAGGGAAACTGGAGAAGAAAACTGAATGATTTCTCTCAGCTAAAGATATTTCACAACTTAAATTGTCAGGGCAGTCATTTCAAAATTCGAAACTTTTAACAAAGAAAAATAGTCCCTTGCTATTTGTATAATGAGCCTCATTGAAATTCCCATAATATATTACAAAGGGATTAAATGCCAAAGGAATGAGAAAAACAGAGATCTTTTAGGCAGAGACTTGAGAAACTGTTCCATCTTTTCATGGTTTCCTTTCACAATTTTGAAATGTTTACCCAAGTGAAATATGCAATATGGTAGTATATTTGTGGGTCCAAATGGGTGTGTGTATATGTATTTATGTATATACACATATACATATGTGCATATGTGTATTGTGTGTATATACACATACACACAGACACTTTTTTCAAAATGCTTTTGGAAGCTGGAGTTGTGGTTGAAATAATCAACCCCATATTGAAGTTATTCTCAGAGATGAAGATTTTATCATGTGATTCTTCCACTGTTTTTATTAGTTCATGCACCTATAAAAGACTCAAGAGGAAACTGGAAAAAGGTCTACAAAAACAGTCAACACATTGACATAAATCTTCTTGTATCGATTCAGTGTTGAAGAATAACTTATTTCCTAATTCAGTGAATAGCAGTGGATCAACAAAATTTTACAGTATTGTCTAACACTTAGAATTCATTCACTCAAGTAGTTAGATTTTCCCCAAAGCTTTATCTACCATTTCCTAACAACTTGGAAAATAATTTGTTGCCAAGGAATTAAGCATTTCAATAAATCCCATTGGACCTATTTAAAAGCTAATTTCACAATTTAAAAGTAAATGTTTCAGTATCTAAGCAGAATGAATACTTTCTCCTTTAACTTGACTGGCATATAGGTGCTCTATAAATAATCTTTGATCTTTAGAAACATGATTTCAAAAGGTGGTATTTACAATTTCCCTTAATTTTCCTGATATGAATTTTAAATTTGCTTCATTGCCCCTGCTCTGCCTTAGAACAAATCAAATCTCTCTTTCACATGACATATTTTCAAATACTGTGGCTAGCATGTGTAATACTATATCAAATAATGGAAGATAATGATATTCATTGCATCATTCCTTATCTTATTAGAAATACCTCTAACATTTCTCCATTACATAAAAGATTGGCTCTTGGATTTAGATGCATGCTATATATCATGTTAATTAAACGTTCATTTATTCCTGTGCTTTTTGATTTTTTAAATGATAAATGGAGCATGTATTTTGTCAAAAGTTTTTTTTTCTGTCTATGATAGAATGGTGATTTCATTTTTGTTAATAATATAGTCTATTATGTCTATAATTTTTCTATTTTCGTAGCATAAATCCACCTGGTAATAGGGTTTGTTGGTTTGTTTTTCCTTTGTTTCTTTAAATATCTTGCTGTACTTTCTTTGCCAGTATTTGATTCCTTTTAAGTGCTTAAGCATCGGTAGCAACCCTCCCTTTCTTCTTCAAAAGTCTTCCCTTCTATGGACTAAACATTCATGGTCACTTCAACTGACCTTCATCTTACATGGACTTAAAGTTGTTCATCATTCCGGTTGCCCCCGTCTGAATGCTTCTTCCCAGCTTATCACAAACGGTGGTCCCTAGAACTTAGAAGTCAACAATATGTGCGGTCTGATCAGAATAGAGAGCAGAGAGTCTATCACCTCTTTTTTGCTATAAGTCACGCTTCTTTTAATGTAGTCGAAATTCATATTAGTAGACCGAAGTTCCATCACAAGGCCCATATAGCCTTTCCACCTTAGAACCGACCATAGTGTATGCCTCACTGGCATAATCTTGGATAAATTACATCAACTCCATGTTAGAAAGAGTCATCATAGAAGAAAGATCCTGTTTTATCTGGAGAAAATATTGAAAACTTGCTGCTGTTCAGTGGTTCAGCCATGTCTGACTCTGTGATCCCATGGACCCTTTTATTTTCCAGTATCTCTCAAAGTCTGTCCAAATTCACGTTGGTTACTTCCATGGTACTATTGCTTCATCTCATCCTCTTCCATCCATTTTTCCTTCTGCCTTAAATCTTCCCCAATATCAGTCTTTTCTAATGAATATCATCTCATTATGTGGCCAAAGCTGATTTTATTACTTATAAATTCATACTAGGTAACTTCGGTTGGCCTCTTACTACTTCTCTATAATAATTTTATTTAATTCTTGCTGACTTCCTATCATATCTCCTTTAGTGACTACACCAAACCTTTTCTTCTCTCCTCCAGCCCACAACCCTGCTCCCCATATTCTCAGCAGATACTCTAGATTCTTACCTTACTGAAATTGAAGTTTCTAATGAAATCACCCTCAATACACACCTCCAAATTAAAGACTTCAGTATGACTTTACCCTTCTTCTCTTTCTCCTCTCTTATCCTTGAGGACCCTGGTCAAGTTATAGGTAAAGACCCTGCCTGTAATCCACTTTCATCTTTTCTATGGTTATATTCTATATTATCTCAGTCTTTCACATTTTCAGTCCCTCCTTTTCTGCTGATTTCTTCTGATACCCAGATCTCTCCTATTCTAAAAAAAAATAAGCAGGGGAGGAGCAAAGATGGTGGAGTAGAAAGATTCACATATGCTAGCTCTGAACCCACAGCCTATAAATTACCTGTAAAGAGGAATTCCCAACAAACTCTGGAGCAGTGGAAGCTGCACAACAACAGAGTGGAGGAGATTTCTGTTCCAGAGAGCCCTGAAAAACTGACACCAAAGGTCCATCATGCACTGAACCCAGAGCAGAGCCCAGCCCTGACTTGCCATGGGGCCCTGAGAGGAGCAGATCCAAGCAGGTTTCAGGGATGGAATCTCCGGTGGCCACAAAGGTCCCTCCACCCACAGGCGCTACAGGTCAGTGAGAGAGACTTCTGGGCTGGCTGAGAGGGGAGCAGGGTGTCTCCATAACTCAGGACCTCTCAGGAGGCAGCAGCAGACGCAGCAGCAGACCAAAGCTCCCAAAGCAGAAAGGAGCTAAGATCCATTGTTGAAGGTCTCCACATAAACCCCAGAGGGAACTAAGCCCTGTGAGGCAGCCCTGCCCCCACCTGAGAATCTGAACTTAAGCTCCCACTGAAGAGCAGTCCCACACTCCCAAAGCCCTGAGGCTGGGAAGCAGCATTTGAATCTTAGACCCCAAGCACTAGCTGGACAGCTCTGGAGGAAAGGCAGACATGGAGAGGAATCTCAGAAGTCAAGGAATTGGCTGGGAAAATGCCCAGAAAAGGGAAAAAAAATAAGACCAGAGAAGGTTACTTTCTTAGTGAACAGATATTTCCTCCTTTCCTTTCTGATGAGGAAGAACAATGCTTACCATGAGATAAAGACATAGAAGTCAAGGCCTCTGTATCCCAAACATCCAAAATAGATATTCAGTGGGCTCAGGCCATGGAAGAGCTCAAAAAGGATTTTGAAAATCAAGTTAGACAGGTGGAGGAAAAACTGGGAAGAGAAATGAGAGAGATGCAAGAAAGCATGAAAAACAGGTCAACACCTTGCTAAAGGAGACCCCAAAAAATGTAGAAGAAAATAATACCTTGAAAAATAGGCTCACTCAATTGGCAAAAGAGGTTCAAAAAGCCAATGAGGAGAAGAATGATTTCAAAAGCAGAATTAGCCAAATGGAAAAAGAGGTTCAAAAGCTCACTGAAGAAAAGAGTTCTCTCAAAATTAGAATGGAACAGATGGAGGCTAATGACTTTCTGAGAAACCAAGAAATCACAAAACATAACCAAAAGAATGAAAAAATGGAAGATAATGTGAAATATCTCATTGGAAAACAACTGACCTGGAAAATAGATCCAGGAGAGACAATTTAAAAATTATGGGACTACCTGAAAGTCATGATCAAAAAAAGAGCCTAGACATGATATTTCATGAAATTATCAAGGAAAACTGCCCTGATATTCTAGAACCAGAGGGCAAAATAACTATTGAAGGAATCCATTGATCACCGCCTGAAAGAGATCCAAAAAGAGAAACTCCTAGGAACGCTGTGGCCAAATTCCAGAATTCCCAGGTCAAGGAGAAAATATTTCAAGCAGCTAGAATGAGACAATTCCAGTATTGTGGAAATAAAATCAGGATACCACAAGATCTAGCAGCTTCTACATTAAGGGATAGAAGGGCATGGAATAGGATATTCCAGAAGTCAAAGGAACTAGGACTCAAACCAAGAATCACCTACCCAGCAAAACTGAGTATAATACTTCAGGGGAAAATATAGGCTTTCAATGAAATAGAGGCCTTTCAAGTATTCTTGATGAGAAGACCAGAGTTGAAAAGAAAATTTGACTTTCAAATACAAGAATGAGAAGAAGCATGAAAAAGTAAACAGCAAAGAGAAGTCATAAGGGACTTACCAAAGGTGAACTGTTTACATTCCTACATGGAAAGACAATATTTGTAACTCTTAAAAATTTTCAGTATCTGGGTAGTTGGTGGGATTACACACACACATACACACACACACACAAATGGACACATGTGCACACACACACATGCATGCATATACAGAGACAGAGAGCACAGAGTGAACTGAATAGGATGGGATCATATCTTAAAAAATGAAGCACTGAGAGAGAAATGTATTGGGAGGAGAGAGGCAGAAATGAAATGGGATAAATTATCTCTCATAGAAGAGACAGGCAGGAAACTTTAATGGATGGAAAAAGAGGAGAACTGACAGAAAAACATAAAGTTTAGTGTCATCACATTCGACTAAAGGAAGGAATAAAATGCACACTCATTTTGGTATGAAAACCTATCTTACAATACAGGAAAGTGGGGGAGAAGGGCGTAAGCAGGGTGGGGAATGGAAGGGAGGGCAATGGGAGGAGGGAGCAATTTGAAGTCAACACTCGGGGAAGGACAGGATCAAAAGAGAGAATAGAAGCAATGGGGGGGCAGGATAGGATGGAGGGAAATATAGTTAGTCTTATACAACATGACTATTATCGAAGTCATTTGCAAAACTACACAGAAATGGCCTATATTGAATTGCCTGCCTTCCCAAAGGGAATAGGTGGGGAGGGAGGGATGGGGAGAAATTGGAACTCAAAGTTTTAGGAACAACTGTTGAGTATTGTTCTTGCTACTAGTAAATAAGAGATACAGTTAATGGGGAATAGAAAGTTATCTGGCCCTACAGGACAAGAGAGAAGATGGGGACAAGGGAAGGGAGGGATGATAGAAGAGAGGGCAGATTGGTGATAGGGAAAATTAGAATGCTTGGTGTATTGAGGTGGGGGGAGGGGACAAATGAGGAGAAAATTTGGAATCCAAAATTTTGTGAAAATGAATGTAAAAAGTTAAATAAATAAATTTATAAAAAATTAAGCAGATGTATAAAACCCCAAAACCAGTGCCTCTAGTGTCTTACCACCAACTCATTAATTATCCCCTTGCAATGTGACTTTTATTCCCAAATCATATTGTCATATTTTCTTCTGCCAGTGACCTAATAGACACATCTAGTCTTCTTTCTCAGTCCATATCATTGTCTTTGAACTCTCTGTAGCCTTTGAAAACATATCCTTCCTGATACTTTTCTTGGCTTCCACGACACTATCTTATCCTTGTTCAAAGGGGCCAGGATATTGCTGCAGAGGGTACATAATCAACAAATAGGAGAGTTGGAAATATAGGTTATACACTACCATCCCAAATTTCAGGGCTTTTCTCCAATATCATTTCTCAGCATTCTCCCTACCCCACCATCTCCCACCACTGTGCACGTTTCTAAACTTTTCTATTTTGAGCCAGACATCAGCATTTCAGGACAGTTATAAGCTAACTGTGATTATAAACTAACCAACTTTTTAGGCACTTCTGGGAAAATTTCCTCTTCTGATCTGCCTTTTCTGTGACTCTAGATCACCCCATGGCTATAGCAGGTGCTTCTTGGTTATCTCTGGATACCAAAGACTGGACAATGAGAAGATTATCTATTTTCTTTTATTTTAAGTGGCACAGGACAACTTGAAGAGGATTCAAACCTATGTGAGTTAAGATCTATCTGCATTACTTATATCAAAGTGTGACTCAAAACAAACACTCTGCATAGTATCCCAATTTCTGTGAATGGTACTGCTGCAATTTAAGTTACCTGGGCATGCAAACTTGCTCTTAAATATTTTTCTTCCCTCTTGCCCTTCCCACATATGAACCTATGGATAATAAGTGTCAGGGATGAAAAATGAACCGAAATCATCTTAACCCCAAGTCTAGAAGTCTACACACCATACTATACTGAACTTGTCTCCTAAGCCTACCATAGAAGCCTTTGCAAACTCATTCCTTTTGTGACAATTTTTCCCCATCAAAAAATCTAGAATCCATTCATACTGAACTACTTACTTTTCCATGGTAATTAGAAAACTTTCCTGGCTCTGTGCTTTGGTTCAAGTTGTTATCTCTGCCTGGATCATTACTCTTCCTACACTACCTTTTGAATTCCTGCCTATTCCTTAAGGATCAACTGAAAGGTTACCTCCTCCTAAAAACTTTTCCAAATTCCCTTGCCAGGAATTATCTTCATTCATCAGAACTATATAACCTTAGCACACATTCCATTCTTTTGTAGTAATTACATTCATGTTTTGTCTCCTCTATTAAATTAAAATCTCCATGAGGACAAGAGTGTATGCTTTGTATACTCCTTAACACATAGAACAGTCTTTCTATATAGCAGGTATTTAATAGATATTAATTGAATTTATATATATATACATATATACACATATCTATAAACATACATATGTACCTATAAATATATATATACATATATATGTATATATAGCATGCTAATGATTTTACATACATACCATACAAGTATGGTATGAATGACAATGACTTGATTTAAATTTCTGCTAAAATAGAATGTTGAATGTGAATAAAATTATATATGTATTTTATAAACATGTGTGATATATGTACATAGCACAATTATCACATGTGTATTTTGAAATATAGTATAAGTTCATCTATGAGAATATTTACTTAAAAATATATTCATAGTTTGAGTTCCATATCAGATTTAGGAGCATAGCAAGAGAAAATGCTTTTTCAGTTGTCTGGCCTTATATTAAAAAAAAAACTTCCAAGAAATTAGAAGTCTTCATATGAATTTTCATTTTATTCATTTGAAAATATTATCCATGATGAAAAGTAAGCATTTTCTAGGAAACAGGTATATGTAATGTTGTGATCCTTCCTTCATGTTATGATCCAATGATATTTTTATGTCTGTTTCCCTAACTATGAATTTATTGATATTTGAAAAGAGACTTTTCTTGCTACAGAAAAAAAAATCACACACAAGCTGTATCTTGGAG